>OY728135.1:744951052-745576052 GCA_963277665.1 Viscum album | reverse complement strand
ATAAAATATATGTATAAATTTTTTCATTAATACATATTTTCTGATAAATACCTATAAAATAAGAAATCATTTGTAAATAAAATCTTATAAGATTAAAATAAATATTTTAAAAAAACATAGATTTATAAGCTTACAATTTTTTTATGAAAATAAATTAAGTAAATCACTATAAATGAATTATCTTAATGAAATTAATAGATAATTTTCTTAATAAAGTAAATTAATACTCATCTAATGGTGGTTACTAGTTAAGTAATTACTATAAATTCATTTTATACTTTAAAATACAATTTTTTCAAAAAAATGGTTTTTATTAGATTTTATGAAAGGTTATTATGAATAATTTTTCCCAATTTTAGAAATTTTATTTGATAAAATGGAAATAATTTTTGAAATCATCGTATAAAAATAATATCCATAATTATTTGGTTTTTTCTTGGAAAGATTTATTTCTATGTGAATTGTGAAAAATGATGGTTTCAAAAAATTCTATTTCTTTTATTAAAATAAAGAAATTAAAAAGTCTCATTATATATTTTAATTTGCTTTAAAGTTTCATAAGTTTTAATTTGTTAAATATAATCCATTTCATTCTATGGGAATAAATATTATACATTATTTTGGTATAAAATCAATTTTTATGTATAAAACAAGTATTTTTCTAAAAAATGTTTTTTTGTTGTGCACCGCATAGTTATATTAATTTTTTTAATACTTATAAAAATTAAATCATAGAAAATATATTCCATATATAGAACCTTAATAATAATATTTTTATAATAATTTCAATTTCATTTTTAATCATAATGATAAGTAACCCTGGTAATAGTTTATTGCCACAATAAAGAGTAAATTGGGTTAATCAATATTGACTTTATGGGATAAGGCTTGAAAATATCCAAAAACATTCCTTAATATTATTATATGTGCATATTTTTTATATAATTATAATAATGTAAATCTATTTATAATTTTTTTTATTATGTCCTTTATACATTTTTAAGCCAAGAGTAATTAAAAATTGTCACTCTCGCACACTTATTATATTGCCATGATATGGATAGAGATACAGATGATATATAAAATAAATATTATAAAATTTATTAAGAAGAAACATTATTTATGATAATAATTTTATTTTAGTTTTTTAGTGATTGTATATTTACATAAAATGTTTGCGCAACACTGATGCAGTGCTTGCGAAAGCAGAAGAAAAGTCAAGTAAATAATTTTAAAAAAAATAAAAGTAATAATTTTTTAGTGAATGATGATGAACCATGAATTTATGGATAATTATAAATATTAATTGTTTGTTAGTGTGATTATATTCTAATTATATTTCAATATTAATGTCTTTAAAGTCAATTTTTATAATAGTTTTAAAAAAGACTTTAAATTGTAATTAATGTTTAAAAATTATTTTATAAAATTATAAAATGATTAAAAATAATATAATAATTTAATTAGATGAGAAATTATTGAGAATATGATGAATTTTATTTTTATTTTATAATTTTATTTTTTTAAATTACTTTCATGGACCTTAGATATTGAATATTTTTATTACCATAATTAAGGTTAAAAGAGTTAATGAGCTGGTTCAACTAAAAGATAATTTCTAAAATTACTCTTAAACTTGTCTAAATTATACTAGTTGAGTTTATTTAGACTCTATACTAGTTATTTTATAATATTTTGAACTTTTAATCCATTTTCAAGGTTTATACAGATATAATATATTTATATTTCATGTATTTACAAGATTGTAACCCACCTCACTTATAAAAGGGAACCTACTATCCTCCATTGACTACATCTATTGAGATATTTAAATAAAAAAACTCATAAAAATAAATTAAAAAACTTCTTATCCATGTCCTATAGGTTCCGGTCTCACCAAAATACCGACCTAGAACACATTAGGTGTAAGCCAAATGAGGATTTATAGAGAAGAGGTATAACTCTTAACCGAGTTCTTTCTTTTTTATTTCTTCCTCCACTTCCTTCAAATATTATATAACCAAAATGATATGATAACATTAGTTTATTAAATACCCTAATTTTTTTATGTTTATGTCAAAACCATTTATCATCTCCTTCTCCATCCTTTGAGGAATACAAACATCGCTCATGGGTATGTGTCGACTACCACCTCCAGGAAGCGATGTGTTTATTTTTTCATAAATGACTAATACGGATGGTTATAATAATTTATTTAGTGAATATATATTATATTTATAACATAATTATGATTCTATAAATATATTATTTTACTTACCTTCTTACCTATCCATCTTTTGAAAAATGATAATGTAGCTTGCACGTATGTATGGACTACCACCTCCACGAAGCGATGTGATTATTTTTTCTTGTAAAACATTCGTGGATAGTTATAAAATTATATTTAATGTATAAAAATGATAGTAATTTAATATTAATATTATGAAGATGATATGACCCTAAATTCTTTGACCATTTTTAACCTACTGAAGTCATTTTAGGAGTATGAATCAAATTTCATAAAAATATATCACTTGAACTTAATTGATTTTGTAACTATATAAGACAATATAATAAATTAAATAAAATGGATTATGATATGGGAATAATATTTAAAGTGTTTCTTAATTAGGTAAATAATTAATATAATTTTATTATATAGGATCTAATGGACATGCATGGTAGACTATACAAATATGGGTGAATAGGAGAAAACCCGACTAGTGCCTTCGAGTGAACACACCAACCAAGATGATCCAAGAAGACTAAATTCATACTTTTATACTTCAATTAGTTATATCACGGGTCAAGGAAAAAATAATTCGAAGGAGGTGGAAATATTTACATCACCTAGATTTCAATTGTTTGTGGGATTTATAGGTGGATCTTATGCCCTAATCAAAGATCATTCCCCACAAACAGTCATTAGGAAGGTAACCTTCGGGCATGTCTCAGCTTCATAGGCAGAGGTCTTATAATGGACGAAGCTTTGTAAAAAATCCTTCATTGGAAACATTTCTCAGTTAAAAGTTATGGAACCTTGGAAGGTCTTAGATATGATTTTCAAACCATATTCAATTTAGGGATTTGATGATTTCAAAAGTTTCTTATTTGGTGGAGGATTGTTTTAATCTTCTATCTCCCTCTGATGAATTAAAATGAAAATCATGGATTCTTGGTTCTTTTAATATTTTCTCTATACTTCTGAATACACACAATTTGACATTGAACATTAACTTAAAGAATTTTATAGAAATTTGTGCCCATGTTTGGGTCAAGATACATGGACTGAGATGAGTCTTATAGCACCCTGAAATCTTGTTTGATATTTCATCTCTGCTTGGAGTTCCAGTTCGGATGGATACATATATGAAACTAGTTTATATGAGAATTTTTCTTATATTATGGTTGATATAGATCTGATATCTACTCTTATTGACTAATTATTTCTATCCACACCTCAAGAAGAATTTTTTGTGATTATTGAATATGAAAACATTCCTCCATTCTATGACTCATGTGGAATAATTAGACCTATGAATTTTTCTTTCATAAAGGTGCTTGTTGGTGTATATTGTCACATGAGAGGTCGTGATAATCTTAGATTCTATAGAAATAAGAAGGATTCCCCTACCCAAGATGAAGTATAGACTGTTGTTTCTCCCACAATTAAAAAGCATCAATTTTATCTAGGGACACCCCTACATGAGCCACTACCGGTCCCTACTGATTCATCTAATAAAAGTAAGAAGTGTCCAATGCATAAAATCTCCAAATCTTTCTAATCCCCTCAAATTTTACCAAATCCAATGGATTACTCAAATCCCAGATTGGGTTGGTCTGATTAAATTGATGAAGATAATATATCTATTATATTTATATCCATTAAATATTACCCATTCAATGGGCTTGTTGATGGTAATTTAGTTGTGGGTTCTATTTAAAGAGAGAATAAAAAAGAATCCTTTGTCCAAAATGAGGTGGATTACAAATTGTGGTGGGAGGAGAAGGTGGGTGCCTATATAAATAGAAAAGATAAATCCAAAATGGATGTTGCAATCTCAAAAAAAAATCCATGAATAAAACTTCCACAATTATTATGCATGATAAGTCAACTTTTGACAGTGATAAGCAAGTGAATCCTATCGAATCTCATTATAAAGTGGTTTCTCCACCTCATGACAGTTTATTGATTACTAAAATCGGTAGTGGTGGGACTGAATAATTCACTTCTAAAGAAGCCAATACCCTTGGGAATGCTAACTCTCTTGAGTATCCTATGTACTTAGGGTTGCTGGATATATATAGCTGTGAAATTCAGGAAGATACCAACATATATAAGACCTATAAAATTCATGTACCATCTAAACAGTCTCTAGTGACTGGGAAGATGAAAGTCTGGTATGATCTTGCGGTTGGAGGATTTTTAGAGCCTTCTTTTAAATCCAAAAATGAAAAAGTATTTCTTATAGTGACCCTTGAACCAATTCGCATCCCTTAACCTATAGAAGATGCACCCATAGCTACATGTGTGAGATCTATTAAAATAAATGTAATTAAATCTGGTCTTTTGGCTAGTGAAACTAAAAATTATTATTATATATCTAACAGGGGATAATAGGTTACTAAAATCATGTCTGACTAAAAACAAGGTATGAAAGATGATGTAATACATTTAGAAACAAGTAAAAAAAGTGTGAAGAACACTATAAAGTTTGTTAGTGCTTCTTCAAGCAGTACTACTCATCTAAAATCTTCTTCAAATCTTACAATTAAAAAAACATTTGATCTACTTTCCTCTGGTAGTAGTTTTGAAGAAGAAGTTAAAAATGATTCTGTAGATGAAGTTAAATAAAAGATGCTGTTAATAAATGATTAATTCTCATATGATAATTTTGGGACATGGATGCAGGTTAGAATATGGAGAAGAAGTTGAAATCTATGAGACTATGGTGGATGCGTATCTCACCATATCATGAGTATAAGATCTCGTGCTACTTGATCTCTGACGGAATTTTTTATGTTCAGTTTTGTCTTGAAACTTTTATTTTTTATGTCCCTCCTCTTATAAAATTTTTATTAAATAAATGGGGTCCGCAAACCTCATCCTTTTAAAAAAATTAAAGAACATACATGGGGAGTTAGGCTTGAGGTAAGTGATTTCTCATCTCAATTTCTTTCCATTGAGACACATTCCATGTTCAACACTTGTTTTATTTTGTATAGTGTATATACGTCAATATGTTTTTATTTTATAATTAATTTACTAAAATTTACTTGGTTATTAAATACTTTTCATGTTATCTTCTTCAATGATTTTTGATTCAAAAGATACCAAAATGGTTAGGTATTGTTTCGTTAAAATGTTGTTTTAAATACTATGAACTATTTTTCTCTATATCCATATTCTTTTAAATGTTTAAAAATTTTCTTATTTATGATTCAATTATTTCTAAAGTTCATTTTCATCTAATTTTTACTTAAATTACCCTATTTTAAAAATGAATATTTTCAATGTTTCATGTATGGTTTATTTTTAAATTTTTACAAAAAAGTAAAAAAAAGGATGTTTTCATGGCTTACAAAATGACCAACTTTTACCTTTGTTATAGATATTATTTTTTAAACAAAACATTACTACATAGGATTCTATGGTTTTTAAAATAATATCATTTTTCCATTATTATGATATTTTTTAAAATATAACAAAAGAAAAGTATGTTTTCAATTGTTCTTAAATTTTTAATTCAAATTCTTTTATAAAATTATTTTTATCCGTGTCAACATGCCTTAAATTATTTTTTTCCAAATTAGTTATATTATCTATATAATAATATTAAAATTATTTATATAGATTTTATATGCTAATTTTGTTCTATTTTTATATTGAATGGGTAAAATATTAACATTTCATATACCTGTTTTCCAAATTTTATTTTTTAAATAAAGAAATATTTAATAAATATTATATTATCTATTAAATATTTGAGGAATGAATTAGTCTTATGTAAGTTATAAGTGGGGTTTGATTATAGATATCCTCATGATTCATCAATAGGTATCATTAGACAAAAAAATGGGTAATTCTCAAGGTATGTCATCCCATACAATAATGATGTCTTTGAATATGACATTGGTGATATATAAAATTTCTTATCATGAGGTCCTGATGCAAAGATCATGATTTCTAGTATTATTAATTCCATCATTACGAAATTATTTATTTTAATCCATGTTATTCTTTATATTTTTATTACTAAACCCTAATATTTTATGATATATTTCTCTTTAAATATATAATATTTCTTAAATAGTTTTTTACATGAAAAAACAAGTTCAAATGAACTATGATAAAAATATTATTTTTAAGTGATATTTATCACCTAGTAGTTTGATTTAATAATGTGAATAAGAGTAAGTAAACTTTTAATTTTTTTAATAAATTTTAAAATGAATTCATTAGTTTTTAATTAATTATAAAATTAAATAAAATCATTTGAAGTTAAAATACGAAAATTTTTCAAAAAAAAACTATTTGTATGAAAATAGTGTTTTTTCTGACTTAATAAATTACCTTAATCTCTATTAATGAAAGGTTGTAAATAAATTATTAGATAATATTTTGAATAAATTATTTTAACATTCATATAATAGTTTTGACATGGAATATAATGAACCTATAATCATGTTTATGTATACAAATTCATTTGGGTAAAAATGGATTTGTTGTGTTTTGTACACTTATATTGAGATGAATTTTTCCCAATCTAGAAATTCAGTATCATAAAATGGATTTCATATTTATAATAATCATAAATAATATAATTTAATAATGTAACATGATAAGAAATTAAAATATATTTCATTTATATTACATTTTATTTCTTTGATAGCTTGCAATGTATGCAATATCCAGCATAAAAAAACATGATACTCTATTAAAATATTATTTTAACAAGAAAATTTTGACTTTTAGATGAAATTAGTGGGAATTAATATAAAAAATAAATTATAAAAAATATATAGTTTACACATGTGAATTTATATCAAATTACTAGAAATAAAAATAAGAATTTTTTCAAATAAGAATATTTGTTTACAAAAAAAATAATTTTTTCTAAAAGATAGTTTATTTATGATTTTTGCACACAGTATATGAGTAATTTCTTCCAATTAAATAAAATTAATTTAATTTTTGAAAATATAATATCACAATTACATTAGGCTTAATTGTTTGTATTTACCTAAAAAATTTCATTTTTTGATGAATTATGAAAAATAATGAATTTTAATTGAAAAAATTATTTTCATATAAATTAATTTTATTGTTAAATTATATTTTTAATTGGTTTTATTGTAAAATTATTAAATTATATATCAATTAATCAAATTTATGTCATTTTAATCATTTTATATATTGAATGTTGATGAAAAACTTTGTAATCTTTTGACAATTTTCTCTTTAAAAACTTGTTTTGTCAATGTATCTGTGAGATTAATTTTAAATTATAATTTTTAAATTATGATATTAGAATTTAGAAAAATATATTCCAAATTTGGAATAATAATAATTTATATTTTCTAATATTTTTAACTTAATTTTAGACTGAAATATGTAGTGAAAACAGTAAAAATTATTTATGACGGTTAATGTAAAAATTGGTTTACTGGGTGTTAAACTAAGAAGATAAGGTTTAAAATTGACCTATAAACAAGTAAAAAAAGTATTTTTTGGCCATATTTCCACATTAACCTTAACAATATCAAATATATGGTCATTTTTATGTTTTTTCATGTGAATGACTTTATCAATTATGAATATTTTGGGAAATTTCCATGTAATTTTCCAGAGGGTCCCCTTTCCCCACATACAAAAGGGAACTCCCTCCCATCACTTATTCACGCCACCCAAGTCGTTTGGAAATTAAAAACATAAATAATTTTCTCTGAAACACATTTATTCATTTTATATAGTTTCTTTTCCTCCCAAAATACCATACCTAGGGTTCTTAAGAGGAGATCCAAAGAAGGTTTCTCTTAGAGAAGGTAATTATCTTAATAAATCTCTTTTATTTTCTTTTTCATTATCCTCATTAAATTATTTATTATCACTTACAATATAATAAAACTATTATATCCTATATACATATATTTTATTATGTTTATGGTATCATAATTATCCATATCTACTTCCATCAAATGTGAAATGAGATCGTCGATCATGTGCACGACGGACTACCACCTTGCGAAATAATGTAGTTCATTTTCCTTCAACACCATTAAAGCAGGGGTATAATGAAATATTTTTTTAAAAAAATATAATATTTATATTATTATTTTACTTATTTAATTTTAATATCACACATACCTTTTTAAATTCCATTCCTTTTAAAATATGACAACATCTCCCATGTGTAGGATGGACTATCGCCTCGTGAAGCGATGCGATGTGATTCATTTTTCACTTAACCTTTACATGAAATTTAATAAGGATAAAATTAGTGAATACATGTGATATATATGATTTTATATTTATTTTACATAATTAATAAATCACCTACATCCTTACCCTTTCACCCATTATGAGAATGATATCATCGCTTGTGTGTACATGAAACCTACCATCTCCACGAAGTGATGCAAGTCATTTTACATTCCCAAAATTAAAGAGTGGTTATAATAATAAATATAAAAACAAAATATAATATTTATACCATTATATTAATTTTGGATGTGAAATACTTATATCCTATATACAATAACTAGAACTTTCATTACAAAACACGTATAGGAAAACATGGAAATTAACACCCAAAATAGTAAAAACAATGGATTATTATTAACAAATGGGTTGTAGAATGGTATAAAAGGATCATATATGATATTATAAATATTATTATGGTTCTGGTATAAATTAATAACATCATTAAAAGTATTATATATCTGTTTAATGAACTATTAACTAAAGGAAAGCATGAGGTAATGGATTTCATCTCAAGTTAAATTTCATTGAGGCTTATTTGTTATCATGAACCAAATCACTTTTATATAGTCAATATAATAATGATTTGACATGTAATCTCATGATTGATTCATAATTTATGGTATTTTAAATTTCACTTTGATTTATTTCATTCTAGGGAATTTTAATTGAAAATTACCAAGTGGTAAGATTTATTATACAGTCTCACTTTCTTTTGTAATTGTTAAATTTATCTTGAACCAATCACTATCTTGTAATAATTTTTCATTGGAAATTAAATTTATCTTAAATATCCATGTAATTGTAGGATTTATATAAATACATCCTAAACCATTATGTATTTTTACATATGGTGTTTACTTTGAAATTTATTTGATTAATTGGGGAAATATTGATAAATATATATCCTTTACTTAGTGTAGATATTTGATGATAAGAAAAGTTGAATAATTAATTAAATAAATTATTCAATATATGATGAATGCCTTGGACCTACAATGACGGGTGGGGAAAAATATTTTTTATACCCTTGATGAATCTGTAGGCCTCATGAGACAAATTAATTAGCTAAATTAAAAGGTTTTTACCTATAGTCCAATGTTTATTTTGAATGGTCTTGATAGTAGAGGTATAATGATGTCTGAAATCATGTTGTACAATAACTAAGAATTTCTTTCATTTTAGTTATTATTATAAACCCTTACATTTTTACAATGGTATTCTCTCTAGAATAATTTCATTATCATATTATTGATTAAATGGGATATGTGTTCAATTATTTACCTTTTGATATTGATTATGCTGAATCTATTCATGTAGTGAAGTTCTTTAAATGGAATGTTTGTTCAGTAATTTAACTTTCTATATAGATTATTCTTTATTGATTAATTATAACTTTTGATATAGTTAACCCTTACTGATAATTTGATATCACCCTTATTTTTTTCCATTTCCCCAGGAAATGAAGACCGATTCTTAGAATTTGTTCAATAATTCCTTGTTTTTTCCATTTATATTTTTGTATTTTATATCCCTATATAAAATGGTTATAATGTATGTTTTCGGTTCTCTAAAATGGAAAAAATGATCATTCCATCAAGATTTTATCCTTTGCATCTATTCCAATATAATAAAGTAAGACAACATATCCTGGATATTTGGTTTGGGGTCATTAAAAATAAGGTTAACTAAATTTTTATTCATAATGAACACTAAAAACTGAAAAAATGTGTTATCATTATAATGATTTGAAAAGGATTTATTGGGGTTTTAACCTAAGATATAAGGTATAAAATATCACAAAAGATATGACTTAATTTTATTTGATGGTATTTAAACCTTATCTATCTTTGATAGAATCTTTGCTATTTTGGAGCCACCTCACTTGATAAAGGCAATACTATAATTTAACCTTTTGAAAAATTTCAAGTGTGTCCTCTCCTGCCATTATAAAAAGATATAAACTCTCCTCTCTTAATCACATTTCATGAGAATTATTATTTATAAAATAACTACCCTATTACCTTAATAAATTATCTCCCTATGTCCTAGAGGTACTTTTTTAAGCATAATACCATCTTTTCTAGACCTAAGGTGTAATCCAAAGGAGGTTTCACAACAAATAAGTATATCTCTAAACCAAATTGTTTCTATTTATTTTATTCTTATTCCTCCTATAAATATATGGTATTCAATATAAAATAATTATTTCAGTATATTAAATATACATAATTGTTTTTATGATGATATATCAACCATTTTTAAACCTCGTTTCTATCGAAAGGGAAATGAATGTATTTCTTATGCGCAAGTGTGGAATACCGCCTCCATGAAGCGATATGATTATTTTTTCCATCACCATAATTAATGGTTAGTTATTATGGTGAATTTAAGGTTTATATATTATATTTATGAAATAATTATTCTTATATAATTATAGGCTTATATCCACTATTTTGATATTCTATTAATTTGAAAACCATAACATCGCTTGTGTGTATATGTGGACTACCACATCCACAGAGCGATGTGATTTTTTATCACTAATTTATATGAATGATTATAAAAGTATTTATGAGGAATTAATATGATAAATATTTGATGACTAATATTCTATATATGATGAAACTATGAACAAGGTGAAAGTATTGGAACCATCAAACAGAAACAGGCATTGAAGACAAACATGTTTTCCCCTGAATTTTCATTTTAATGAATAAACTTTTAATAAAAGGATAATTGAAAATTATAAAGGAATAATGAATAGTATATTATGTATGAATTTTATTCTATAATATATGAATAATAAATTTATATTTATTATATAACATATATGAATGTGTATGAAGAAATATAAAACTTGGGGTGAGGATTTATGTTACAATATCATTTCTTCTTGTGATTATCTATGTTAAATTTATATTGAGAGAAATTATATGGATATTAATATCTTAAACACATATATTTTATTATACTACTGTTATTTATTATTTTTTATATATTATTAAAACTTTCCCTAATTGGTACTTTAAATGATCGAGAAGCTATTTGTAAATAAAATCCAACCTTATTTACTATTTAGTTGGTGAAATTTTTATTCCGTGTAATTACACTTAAAATATTTTAAAGAATGTTCTTAACTGTAATTTAAATTTTTTAGGAGTTCATTTTTACTACCATTTAATTTATTTATGTAGTTTCAAAAATAATTCTTTCTAAATTTTTTCTAAATAAGTCATTTCTAACATTTTGCAATAGTGGGAATGGAATGTTTTATTTTAATATATACATCATGAACTGATTTTTTCAACATAATTCAAATTAATTTATTTTACTATTAATTTATATTTTGCTTTATTTATTTTTAAAAAAAAAATTATTTCTCAATATTCTTGGAATTTTTAGTTAAAATTTTATCAAAAGAAAAATATATTTTATTTTGTTTTAATAGAATGGTTTAAATGATATTTTAAATGTATTTTTCATCCATGTCAACATCATTTGAGGATTTTTATGCATTAATAGATATATTGTCCTATGAAATGATCCACTTTTTTTCTCTATATATCTTTTGATGATTATTATATAAGTATGATTCCATGAAACTCATTTCTTTCCTATGGGTTATTTAAGTTATCATGAAACCTTTATGAAACCCATTTATTTTACATGGGTTATACTATGATGAAATGATAACATGTTTATGAAATGTATTCCCTTTACATGGGTTATGATATGATAATATAATTAATATTTTGTGATCTTGTTTCACACTTATAAATGATGTTCATTTTGTGATTGGTGGGACCAAAATTATACATCCCTCCAATGTATTGGATAAAATTGACATCTTATGAGATAAAAAGGAATTTAATAGGGTTTAAACCATGTTTAGTATGGGAAATTTTCCACTATTATAGTCTTGGTAGTGAACCTTAACTAAAGAAATAATAGAATGTGGAGTAAACCAAATCCACTATTATAACATTGGTTGTGATCCTTGATGAAGAAAACGATTTTCAATGCATATGTGTATAAAAAAAAGTTATGTATTATACTTATGATGGGTTCTCATGGACATTATTGGTTATTGATGTTTCTAAAAACATTTAACTTTTGACTTCTATTTTGATAAATCCATATTCTATTATTTATGATTAATAATATTTGACTAATAGGGTATGATTATTGTATATAATGATCATGTACCCATACCCTTATGATTATTTTATTATCACTTATTATTACTAATTGATATCTATTATATTTACTCTTACTAAGTATATGAGCTCACCCTATCTTATGTTTTCTTTCCCAAGGTTATGAATAATGGTTCTATGTAGGGTATGTATAATAATATTTCTACGTGATAAGATCTTTGTGGATAATTTTGAACACCATTCAAGAAATAAGATGATTATGTATTTAGTCTCCAAAGAAAATAAACCTTTAATATTTTTGTGAATGTTTTATAATGAGTTTTATTTATTATTCATCTAAAATTATGTAATATATATATATATATATATCTTTTAAATGAATTTTATTCCTCATTTGGGATCATAGAAGGGTTAAATTAATACTTTTATATTAGGATTATGGAAATTTATTGAAAACCCTAGGATAAGTCTATGTATAGGATAACATCCTTAAGATTTGGTAATGTATATATTGTGTTGTTCTCCTTGAAAATAATTTCCTGTCTAGATATTGGAAAGTGTATTCGGCTCTTGTATAGATGCAGCTAGTGGTAAAATCTCAAAAAATTAAAATAATGGTTATTAATTTGATCATCACCAATGTATGATGTGTTGGACTTATGATGCACACATGGATAGAATTACCTGGGGATATTCTTTTGTTAATTCACATTTTTTATATAATCTAATATGAAGTAATTGAATAGATGATAACCATGGATAACCAAGGATAAACCTGAGGTTTAATATATTGAAAAGAATGCTTCATGATTATGAATGATTATTCATGATTACATGATTAATTATTATGATTATTATTTCTCAAACATTGCTTTTAGGCCTTAGTCAATGGCTGACCAAGGAGGAATCTGTTAATGATCAATGTTACAGGAAATTAAATGACCATGCTCATGAGAAACTAATTTAAATGGGAGATGGGTTGTGAAATAGTGTAGTTATTCTCAAAAAAATATCTCAATGAATGAATGGTAACATGAATCATGTTGATCTTCCAGACAAACAAAGTAAGGAACAACTCACTACAGGTCTTTTATGTGGAAACAACAACCTTCCATCAGGGGTTTGTCTAATCCCATAATTTCAATGAAATAGATCAATACCACTAAAATTATATTTTAAATTATCTAGTTTTTATATAATAAAAATTTATCCTTGTATTATATCATTGGGAGGCATAAGTAGATCAGTGGGGGACTATTATTAATATTACCAAGGAGGAGGAAATTTAATCCATGACATGAGATTTTTCTAAGAAGGTATTTTTCAATAATGATTTTCCCCAAAATAATTACATGAAAATAGAAGGTAATTTATAGTTAAAAAGTATAAGGGTTTATAATACATTAGTTCCTATGAGGTAAATTTCACAATACTTTTATGGTATACTTCTAGTTTTATCAATGACCCTAAAAGAAAGGTTGACTGATTCACTGGCATGAGAAAAATTCATTGAATGAAATTAGTCGTATGATACTTTGATAGTTATGAATAAATACTTCTATGTGATATAAATCTTTAATTATAAATTATTTACTATAAATGTTATTTTGGTTTGGGTTGAAAATAGAAAGATGAAATTTCCCAAAAATTCAAATAATAAAACACATGGAAGAAATAAAATTCGTTTTCAATCTTGTCATAAGTGTGTAAATAATATTAGAGGATATTCATTTATGAAGTCTTGTAACTTTTATAACAATGGAAAATAGTTACATTGAGAAAAATAATTCCTAGGTTATGTGAAGAGGAAATAAAAGACACAAATGGTGAAAATTCTCAACCAAATTTTCCAACAACAATGAATTATATAATTAAAAGGAGAATAGAAATTATTCTAATAAAATCACATCTTTTTGAGTTAGTAATGATAATCAATGTCAGTAACCTCTTAATCCCATATACAAAGGCAATTCTCATGTGATCACAACTACTAAAGTGGGTCATGAGAATTGAGTGGTGAAAGTTACACTTACCATCCACTCTAAAATTTTATATTCCTTATTTTATGCTCTATATAACCACTCTTTTATGATGTAATAACTTGATGATGGTCTCAGTCCACCACCAAAATGAATAGATGTTGATTTTTTAGAAAAATCTCTTATTGGTACGATAATTTCATCTCAACTCTATATATAAGGACCTGACCTTAAAACATTACATAATATTGAATAAAATGAATAATTCACATTGAGGATCTTTTCAGGTTTAGAGTTTTAGAGAATTAGGTCATAACTATTACATACCGAATTGAATATTACATGTAGACACAACTTCTCAGTATCCATTTTTTTATAAAATAAAAAACTCTTAAAAAGAAACATGTCTAGTTCCATGTTTTAGACAACATGACTTTTCCTTGATCCCATCCTTGACCCTATTTGTCTTTAAGTCCTGTGGAAAACATTTAAAAAACATGGGATGAGGATAACAATATCAGTATGGGTTATAAAAAAAGGAATTAAAACATTATCCCATCAATAAATACAAATCAATGAAGCCATACTTTTCAATCATAACATACCTTATGAAATAATAATATTTATGAATAACACCAACAAATCATAAATCATAAAGGTTACTTATGGTATCCAAATCAAACTTATATTGTAGATATCATAACTACGTAGGGAGTTACACTTGGAATACCCATCACAATATATTCCCTAAATATCTTAGGAGAAACATCACATTTACCTTCATTATGTTACACAATGCATTGGAGAGCTATCTCAGGTGCACCAGCCCTAGGTTTATCATGGAACCACCCGTATACGTAAATAACTCAATAACCATAACATAATCATAACACATAACACAAGTATAAAATAAATATAACATTTCCACATTCCAATATATCAAATCAAGATATTTAAATAAACAATTCTTTATCAAATCATTTTCAAAACCATTTAAAACATTTAATAAAGAGATTTTTGAATCAAAGTGTCCCATACCCCTTTGAAGCTTTTAATTAATTATCATTTGAAAACATTAATTTCCATATAAATAAATACTGAAAACCATTTTGAAAACCTGGACATTAATGATAAATATTTAGAATAGTAAATCATTAAAACGTTTAAAATGATATTTTGGTTAAAGAGTTTTTAACAAAAAGAGAGATTCTTTAATACAAATAAATGAGTAATAACATTAAATCAGAACATTATAATATCATGTGAATAAAGGTATTCATGATATAATATGTCAAAGGAAATTTTATACACCATATAAGAGTGAATTGGTTCATAACAACAATGAAGTCTCAGTGGAAATGTAAATTGAGATGAAATACCTTATAAAGATGATATCCTTAAATTATAGACAAATAAATCGCTTAATTATATGTGAAAAATGTAAATAAACCCAATATAAGTGGATATTAAGTTTAAAACAATCATAGGTCATTCACACATATTCATAGGATGACATATTCAAGAAGTACAAGTTGAACCCAAAAATAAATGAAATTGGGTTAAGAAGTTCCCTTGTAAAAATTCGACAGCCTAACGACATCACATTAAAATTCTGAAAATGACTTGACGATATAAAAAGGGCGTCTCATCACTTTAACATATATTTTAAATCAATAAGGATATATAATAACCTATCCCAACATAATAAGATATAAATAAAAACACATAACAAAAAGAAGTCTTTTAAAAAGAGGAGGGTCAAAGGTTCCCTTACTGATTTGGTAACTTACAAAACATACGCCACATGAAAGAAGAATCATACCATGAAGATGTAAATACTCATAAATGAAATTATATTACACAAATAGTACAATACTGGGCAGTATATACACCACACAAAAGGAAATAGTGGAAAATATAGCATGAATCTCACGAGAATAAAAAGTGACATGAAACCCTTTACAACGTTGTAATCAACTGAGTCGTATGACCAAAAGTTAATATCCACCAAATTAATCATCTAATACCATGAATATAATGATAATAATGATAATATATATTAAATGGTATAACAAAATACACCACATGCAATGAATAAGTGTCGAACAGTGGAAATCTCGCAGAATTAAAAGTAAGATCAGAAAATCCATTACCTTGTGTCCAATTTGACTTGTTTGTTCCTTGTTATTCCTGAATAATAAACTTAAGTTAATTTTAAAATTGATTAAGAAAACTTTTTAAAGTTTAGTATTCCTTTTATATCACTTATTACCATCTTATAAACATTTTTTAATCATTTAAGTTAATAACATTCGTTTTGTCGATATTTGGAACTTGAGTAAAAAATGAACACCTTATATTTACAAGTTGCCCATGTGGTCAATAGTCCATTATATACAGAATGATATTCATTATTTAGATATCATATATATCATATATATCATATATATCCAGTATATATATATATATATATTTATAATAGTTCATATCATTTGGAGGTAAGAAATGAAATGCACAGTTCATGGAGACCGTAAGTCGTACGTACGCATGAACGCTACTTTCAATTATATTTATTATTTTTATGGAATTAAAACATAATGATACATAGATATATTATAATTCCAATATAATATCATATATAATATCATTTAATCCATCATTTATACATCCCACATATGGTATTAATGAGTCATATCACTTTGAGGGGGCGGTAGTCCGCACTTCCACAAATGAAATTATTACGTTTACCCATAATGGAAACCATAATGGTATACTATAAAAGAAAAATACATAATAATAAAGAAAACATAAACATAATATATATCATATATAAATATAGTGTCATTTTAATGGCCACCATGATAGGTGGTAGGAGATAATTGAACAATCATCGTCTCATGAGGCGTCAGTTCGCCATCCACAGAAACAGTATGTTCTTCACCCATTAGATGGAGGTGTGTGTAAGTGTAGTTTGAATTAATATCATAAAAAAATACTAGTATATTTATTATACTGGTTTTGTTATAAAATAATTTAATAAAAAGAGTTTAGGGGTTGGAGAAGTAAAATAAAATAAAATAAGTTAAGAGAAACCGTTATCTTTAATTTGGGTAACTTCTTTTGGTTTGAACCAAAAGGTCTTCTTGAAGTTACTTATGCCTAAGGTAAGGCTTCTATTAAAAGGTGAGGGATTTATGGAGCTTAATTGGGTAGAGGTTCGATGATACAAAAGGCATTAGAGGTGTGAATAATTGGTTATAAGTGATGGATTTTTATAAGGGGTGGGAGAGGCTTTTTAAAAAAGTGTGATAATATTATTTTATTATATAATGATATTCGGTTTATAAAGGTCAAAAACTAATGAAAGATGAATATAGGTTCTCTCATGGTCGAAATAAAATCATCCAATAAGAGTTGGATAGATTTTAGATATTTTTTTTAATATTTCTAATCTTATTTATTTAAATCTTTTATTAATGAGGTAAATACTACATCATTATTGTGCCATAAATAATTTAAATTATTTGATGTCTAAAAATTATGAAACAAATACCATGATGTAGGAAATATATTTATATCTCCAATTAATATCTATATTCGAAAATATAATTTATATAAACCCTTTTAAAAATTAAATTACTAAAAGATATTTGTTTTGGTCATTTTTGCCTTTACATTAAGTTAATTAATCTAAAGTGTCATTATCACTCCCAAGTGGCTCAATGGGGTCCCAAAAATACCAAAAGATTACCATGGTCATAAATTACTCAAAAAATAAGGTTTAGACTAGTGTTAAAGTAATTTTGAATTATTATAATATTTTTTTACAGTGAATTACCCTATTTACCTTTAACCATGGTAAAAAGTCAAAAGTTACTATTCACCAAAAAAAAATTCATCTTATTGAACCAAATTTTACTTATTAATAACAACCATGTATGTTGGATTTTCGAAATTAAATTCATAGAAGTGGTAGAATTTCTTTTAAATGAAAAAGTCAGTTTTTTTAATTACTACTAAGTGGTTTCACTATTTATCAAAAATTGAAGTTTTTTAAAAAAATACCAAAAATTCAGCCGAAGATATATTTGATATTCTGAATTCAATAATTATTTCTATATTAAAAAATTCAAAACATAGAAGTTTCATTAATTAATTTAAATTTAATTCCCGTTGTCAAAACAAATAGTGTGATTTTAAAAAGTAATAACTATCAAAAGATTGACACTTGTTTATGTCTAATTTCAAAATGAAATTATTTACAATGACCAACATTATATTAAATGGTAAAAAATATTCTAATTATGATTTAAAACGAATTAAAAAGGTAATCTGACCATATAAATAAATTATATTAAAAGGCACTTTTGAATTAAAATATAGATTTTTCACTATTCATTAAAAAAATGAACTTTATCAGAAAAATACCAAAAATTTACCCTAAGTAAATTTTGATGTCCTAAATCTAAAGAAGAATTTTATTCTATCAAATAGAACATATAAAAATGACAAAAACTAGATTTAAAGAGGGTTTGACATCAAATGGTGGTAAATCGACCTTTTACTGAATATTAGAGTATTCATGCTTAAAATTAGATTCATTCATATTTTAAGACCCCAACTTTTATTGTATAATTGTAAAAACATTTAACAAACATATATAATCATATATTAGTTGGTTCTATTCATTCCCACCCATAAAACTTATAGTCAATAACTACCATTTAAAATAATAATATTATATTATTATTGTGCAACCTAAGATTTCAAAGAAACCCGTTGTTGCGTATCAGGTACACCATCGAAAATAGAGCCCCCTTTAATGTAAAATTAATATTTAATTCACAAATATTAATAAATATGAAAAGTGTCTTATTCCTTATTTATTTGGGATGTTACATCCTTCCCTCCTTTTGGTAATTGCATCCTCGCAATTTTAAAACCGGGCTTGGAAACTTCATTGAAAGTCCCACATCAGAACAGATTCAGTATAAAATGTCACTTTAAAAGAAAGAAAGAGAAGTACAAAGGTAACCTGAGATAACCCATACTAGGATTTCAAATAGGAAAACATGGATATGTAAGTGAGAAAAAACAGTTAAGTTTTGATGGAGAGTGATAGAAAACATGATTAGGATAAAGTTAACCACCAAAAAAATCCCAAACTTATAATGTGTTAAACAGTCATTGATTACTTAGTAGTAAACTTAAACCAATAATGTTTTTGTTTTACATTCATTTTCATAATTTTTATGAATTCATTTACTACATTGAATAAGAACATAAGGAAATATACTTACCTTCAAGTATGGTTTCATCATTCAATAAGTTTCTACCAAAAACTAATCATCTCTCCAAGAACTAAGAATTCAAAAAGACATGGTCACATCAAAAGAACAAGAATCATCTTCAAGAGAATAACATAATCCACAAAATAAGAACTATATATTTCCCTTATCTTTAGACATCAACTAAAACCAAAATAAAAAAGAAAGAGATTATATAATACCAAAAAAGGAAAATCTTTTACAAGAAGAAAAAATACTCTTAATCTCCAAAATTTGTTGAACAAAGCCCAAAGATCAACAAAGACCATTCAATAAACAACTGTCCCTGAAATTCTTCAAAATTAATCCGAACTGAGACTGTAACCCAAATCTCATAAGGATTTAATTACATAGTCTTCCAAGATACATCTTAACATTTATCTCCAAATAACACCAGTTACTCATAAAGTCTCATATTGGAAAGTAATTAACCTAATCACATATTCCCCATGATAGGTTAATCATTTTCATAAATAAATTAAATCATTATATGTACATAATAAAATCATAGAATCTTCCAAACTAAAATTTCAACCATTATTCCAAAATTGAAATCCCATAGTAGTCTATCTTCTTTAGGTATATAGTGTTTCCTCAAAAGAGAGAACGTCTTCCACAACAACCTTTATCACTTAATGACTAAATCATTTTTCTATACTAAGTATATCCATTTGATAAAACATAAGTTCCAAAAAATCAACTTATTGTTGTTCCATAAAATCATTTTACTAAAATAATATGTCATAATAACCAGGGACTTCAAGTAGGCTAGTGGTAGGCCATGCACCCATGTCGCCCTTCGATTGTGGGTTTGATTCCTGTAGCCTTGCTGGATGCGACGGGTTGTCACCCATCCTACGAGTTGTCCTTTTTATAAAACTCAAAAATAACCCTAACATATTTTAACCTCAATGGTTTCTTTATACCTCTCATTTTCATCCAAATTCATTGTTATCTCAATATCTTAACTCTTAAAGTCTTATTTCACCACCATATGATAAAATAAAACAATCCCCAAAATGAAGAACATCATACCTTGATCATGGTGTCCATTTGGTTTCATCGTCATCTTGTTGACATAGGTAGAAGGTACATGCATTACAACAATAATTTAGAGATCCTTCAGAATCATTTTCTTCCTCCATCCAAATACACCTTGTACAACATGGGTCATATGGGTGTTCACTAAAAAACATTTTTGGAAAATAATCATATATGACATATAATTTCAAAACATCTGATAAAAAATATTTTCTATAAAACAGTCAGACCAAATTTGATTTGAAACTTTCATTTAACGGTCATTTTTAAAATACCATTAGTATGTGCTGAGAGACTATTTTGTAAAATCAAATATAAATAGGTTGCGCAAAGGTCTCCTAATTCAACACCTTTTTTAAAATCATAGTATACTTCAAAATCTTGTGATAAGGTTAATTTTTTAAAAATGCCTTGATAATATTTACCTTTTTTGAAAATAAGATAATATTGTGAAAATTGGATTTTTATAAATACAACCCATGATCCACGATGATAATGAGGTATATTGGAGGTGTTTGATATCTCAAACAACTGCTTGCAAATGATTTGTTTTCTAGAAAAAGTTTCACAATCATCCGAACATGAATTTGCAATAATTATTACAAGCATGTCACCAGGAAGAGATACAAATGTCATTTGAGATCCTCCTCCTTCCATTTGTAACTGTCTTTCCTTGATCTTAAGAATTTATAAAACAAGTATTTAACTGAAATAATATATAGGGACTAACCATATGTCAAACAAAAACTCCCAATCCCTAAAGTTGTTTAACTGACATCTGATTCCAACTAGAAGGACCCGACCTTAAAACATTACATAATATTGAATTAAATGAAAAATTTACATTTAGGGTCTTTTCATGTTTAGAGTTTTGTAGAATTAGACCATAACTGTTATATCAAAACATGAATATTACATGTAGACACTACTATTCATTATCCATTTTTTTCATAAAATAAAAAACTCTTAAAAAGAAGAATGTCTAGTTCCATGTTTTAGACAACATGAATTTTCCTTGATCCCATCCTTGACCCTATTCATCATTATGTCCTGTGGAGAATATTTTAAAAACATTGGATGAGCATAAAAAGCTCAGTAAGGGTTATAAAATAAATAAGTAAAACAATAACCCATCAATAAATAGAAATCAATGAAACCATACTTTTCAATCATAACATACCTTACGAAATAATAAGATTTCTTAATAACACACATAAATCATAAATTAGAAAGGTTACTTATGGTATAAAAATAAAACATACATTGTAGTTATCACAACTATATAGGGATTTACACTTGGAATACTCATTAGGGTATATACCCTAAATCTCTTAGGAGAAACATCATGTTTACCTCCGTCACGTTACCCAATGCATTTGAGAGCTATCTCAGGCTCACCCACCCTAGGTTTATCACGGAACCACCCATATACGTAAACAATGACTAATAACCATAACATAATCATAACACATAACACATGTATAAAGGAAATATATCATTTCCACATTCCAATATATCAAATCAAGTTATTGAAACAAACAATTCTTTATCAAATAATTTTCAAAACCATTTAAAACATTTAATAAAGAGATTTTTGAATCAATGTGTCCCATACCACTTTGAATCTTATAATGAATTATCACTTGAAAACATTAATGTTCATATAAATAAATACTAAAAACCATTTTTAAAACATGAACATTAACGATAAATATTTAGAAGAATAAATCATTAAATCATTTAAAATGATATTTTAGATAAAGAGTTTTTAACAAAAAGAGAGATGCTTGAATACAAATAAATGAGGAATAACATTAAATCCAAACATTATAATATCATGAGAATAAAGGGATTCATTATATAATATGTCAAAGGATATTATATACACCATATAAGAGTGAATTGGTGCATAACAACAATGAAGTCCTAGTAGAAATGTAAATTGAGATGAAATCCGTTATAAAGATAGTATCCTTAAATTAAGGATAAATCAATCACATAATTATGTGTGGAAAATATAACTACACCCTATATAAGTTGATATTAAGTTTAAAAAAATCAGAAGTCATTCTCACATATTCGTAGGATGACATATTCAAGAAGTACAAATTGAACCCAAAGAATTGAAATTGGGTTAAGAAGTTCCCTTGTAAAAATTCGACAGCCTAACGACGTCACTTTAAATTTAAAAATTGAGTTGATGAGATAGAAATGGTATCTCATCACTTTAAAATAATGTTTTCATCAATAAGAATATAAAAAAACATACCCCAACATAATTATATGTAAATTAAAAGACATAACAAAAAGAAGTCTTTTAAAAAGAGGAGGGTCAACGGTTCCCTTACCGATTTGGTAACTTACAAAACATACACCACATGAAATAAGGACCATACAATGAAGATGTAAATAATCATAAATGAAATTATATTACACAAATAGTACTATAATTGGCAGTACATACACCACACAAAAGGAAATAGTGTAAAATATAGCATGAATCTCGTGGGAATAAAAAGTGAGATGAAACCCTTTACCACGTTGTAATCAACTGAGTCATATGAGAAAAAGTTAATAACCACCAAATGAATCACAGAATACCATTAATATAATGGGAATAATGATAATATATATATATATATCAAATGGAAGAACACAATACACCACATGCAATGAATAAGTGGAAAACAATGGAAATCTCACGGAATTTAAAGTGAGATAAGAAAATCCATTACCTTGTGTATGATTTGACTTGTTTTTTCCTTGATCTTCCTGAATAATAAACATAAGTTAAATTTATAATTGATTAATAAACCTTTTTAAAGTTTATTATTTCTTTTATATCACTAATTACCATGTTATAAACATTTTTTAATCATTTAAGTTAATAACGTTTGTTTTGTCGATATTTGGTACTTGAGTAAAAAATGAACACCTTATATTTACAAGTTGTCCATGTGGTCAATAGTCCATTATATCCAGAATGATATTCATTATTTATATATCATATATATATAGTATATATATATATATATTTACAGCAGTTCATATCATTTGGATGTAAGAAATGAAATGCACCGTTCATGGAGACGGCAAGCCGTACGTACACATGAATGCTACTTTCATTTCTATTTCTTATTTTTAGGGAATTAAAACATAATGATACATAGGTATTTTATAATTACAGTATAATATCATATATAATATCATTAAATATATCCTTTATATGTCCCACATTTTGTATTAACAGGTCATATCACTTTGAGGGGCCGGTAGTCCGCACTTCCTCAAATGAAATAATCATGTTTACCCATAATGGAAAACATAATGGTATGATATAAAGGAAAATTAAAAAAGCATAAAGAAAACATAAACATAATATATATCATATATAAATATAGTTTCATCTTAATTTCCACCATGATAGGTGGTAGGAGATAATCAAACAATCATCGTCTCGTGAGGCGTTAGTTTGACATCTACAAAAACAATATGTTCTTCACCCATTAGATGGAAGTGTGTGTAAGTTTAGTTTGAATACTTCTCATAAAAACATACTAGTATATGGAAGATACTTATGTTGTTATAAAAAAAATGAATAAAAAGAGTTTAGGGGTTGGAGAAGTAATATAAAATAAAAGAAGTTAAGAGAATCCATTACATTTAATTTGAGTAACTTCCTTTGGTTTAAAACCAAGGGGTCTTCATGAAGTGAATTATACCTAAGTTAAGGAATATATGAGGAGGATAGTTATTTTGGGAGATTAATTGGGTAGATTTTGGACGAGTCAAAAGGCTTGATAGGTGTGAGGAATTGGTCAGAAGTAAGGGCTTTTTATAAGTGAGAGAAGGGGATTTTTAGGAAAGTGTGATAATATTATTTTATTATATAATGATATTTGGTTTCTAAAATCATGTTCTAAATAAAATTATCCAATAAGAATTGTACAGGTTCATGGATATTGTTTTAATATTTATAATCTTATTTATTTAAATCTTTTATTAATGAGGTAAATACTACATCATTATTGTGTCATAAACAATTTAATTTATTTGATGTCTAAAAATTATAAAAAATACCATAATGTAGTTAATATTTTTAGCTTTACAATTAATATTTATTGTCGAAAAGATAATTTATATAACCCCTTGTAAAAATTAATTTACTAAAAGATATTTGTTTTTGTCATTTTTGCCTTTACTTTAAGTTAATTAATTTAAAGTGTCATTATCACCCCCAAGCAGCTCAATGGGGTCCCAAAATCAACCGAAAGATGCTCATGGTCGTAAATGACTCAAACAATAATGTCTGGACAAGTGTTCAGATAATTTTTAATTATTATAATTTTCTTTTTACCTTGAATTAACCTATTTACCTTTAACTGCGGTAAAAAGTCAAAAGTTACTATTCACCAAAAAATATTTTCATCTTATTGAACCACATTTTACTTACTAATAACTACTATGTTTGTTGGATTTTTTAAATTCAATTCATAGAAGTGGTAACATTTCATTTAAATGAAAAAGTCTGTTTTTTAACTACTACTAAGTGGTTTCACTATCTATCAAAAATTAATGTTTTTCAAAAAATACCAAAAATGAAGCCTAAGCTATATTTGATATTCCAAATTCAAGAATGATGTCAATTTTACAAAATTCAAAACATATAATTTTAATTAATTTATTTAAAATTAATTCCTGTTCTCAAATTAAATAGCATGTTTTTAAAAAATAATAACTATCAAAAGATTGACACTTGTTTATGTCTAATTTGAAAGTGAAATTCATTACAATGACCAAAATTAGATTAAATGGTAAAAATATATTCTAATTAAACTTTTAAACCAATTAAAAATATAATCTAACTATATAAATAAATTAGATTAAAAGGCACTTTTGAATTAAAATACAGTATTTTTCACTATTCATTAAAAAATGAACTTTATCAGAAAAATACCAAAAAAATTACCCTATGTAAATTTTGATCTCCTAAATATAAAGAAGAATTTTATTCTGTCAAATAAAACATATAAAAATGAAGAAAACTAGATTTAAAAGGGATTTTCCATCAAAAGGCTGTAAATTGACCTTTTACTGAATATTAGAGTATTCATTATTAAAATTATATTCATTCATATTTTAATCCCCAAAATTTTATTGGATAATTGTAAAAACATTTAACAAACATATATAATCAAATATTAGTTAGTTTTATTTATTACCTCCAATACAATGTCTAGGCATTAACTACCATTTAAAATAATAATATTATATTATTAGTGTGCAACATATGATTTCAAAAAACCCGTCGTTGCGTATCGGGTACGCCATCGAACATAGCGTCCCCTTTAATGTAAAATTAATATTTAATTCACAAATATTAATAAATATGAAAAGTGTCTTATTCCTTATTTATCATGGATGTTACACTATAGTTCTTCTCTGATACAATTTCATGAGAATGTATATCCTTAAAATATTTGTATTATTCCTCCAGTTGAATTAGAAATTATTTTGGACATGTATTGTATCTATTTATATAAAGCTCATTTAAATTGTTTAGGAAAGAAATTCATGTTTTATATTCTAAATAAACATATGATCATGTTTTGGGGTGAGTATAAATATGAACTTCTAAGGGAATTTACTTTAAATTTATATATATTACATCCTATTAATGAGTTATTTTATCTCAAATGATTGGGAAAAAACATAGTATCAATAATATTCTTTTATCTAAGATTATGAATATTTATTTCTTGAATATTTTCCTAGTCTTACCTAGAATCATGTTGTTCAGTTTTCAATTGAACTGATACCTCATGACAAACTTATTTCAAAGACTACATAGAGAATATTTCTTATTGATTTATAGTAATTGAATAATAAAATCTAGGGGAATATTGGTTTGTAATTAAAACACACTAGTGTGTCACCATGGGGTGCACCTATACTTTTTATTAATAAGAAATATGGTTCAATTCATATTTTCATTGATAATGGAAACCTTAACAAGATCTATATAAAGAAAAAGTATCATATATACCATATTAATTACTTTTTTTGATCAACTTCATGTAGATCAATAATTTTCAAATACTGAACTCCAGTCCTGTTTTCAACAATTGAGTGTTATCAAGGGGAAAATATCCAAATTATACTTCCATATGATGTATGGTAAATATGGATTTATGGTGATACCATTTGGAATGACCAATTAATACTCTATCTTTCTGAATTTAATGAATAGAGTATTTAGAGGTTACCTTGATCAGTTTCTAGTGGCCTTTATAGATTATATTCTAATATATTCAAAGAGCTTGAAGATCATTTGGGAATTGTTCTAAATACAATGAGGAAAGATATGTTGCATAATAAATTTACCAAAATTGAATTTTGGAAGTAGAAATTTATATTATGTGATTATATAATCTCTAGTGAGGTTATTTTGGAAGAACATTCAAAGATGGAAGTTATTGAATAATGGCCTAAAACAACAATAGTAACAAAGATATATTGTTCTCTTGGGTTATCAGGATACTTATTACACTTTGTGGGAGATTTATCAGGGATATATAATTTAATATTCAAGTATACTTAGAAGGGATCCAAGTTCCTTTAGATTGATGAATGTTAGTAAAATTTCAAGGTATTAAAAAAAGGTTATTCAGGGAACATGTGATTATACTACGCTATAATAGAGAAGGTTTTGTGATATTTAGTAGTGCATTAAAGAATATTTTAGTAATCATACTAATTCAGAATGATATGGTAATAGATTCTTCCCCGTTCCATTTGAAAATCCATAAATAAAATTTCCTAAATAAAAAATTAGAGTTTTAAACAGTATTCGTTGAATAGAAATTATGGTTATATTATCTTTTTGGTGAACTGTGTGATATATATACTTTTCCTAAGACCATATATTATATATTCATGTATAAAAAATTCAATATGATCAAATGAGATGTATGGAGTTGATTAAATATTATAACTACTAAATACACTACCACCATGGGAAGGTGGAAAATGTGGATGATGATCTAAGTTAGAAATACCATGCTAGTTTTTTCTTGATGAGGATTAAAAGTTATCCAATATTTATGTATTTATAGAATATTGATATTGAAATCATGAGAAAAGGGTACATATCATATCTTTATTATATTAGATTCCAAATATCTATCCATTTTAGGAATAAAGATTTGTAAAAGTCTGATGTGGAATTATATAAGGAGATAAATTTTCATGAGTTAAATTATGATTTTGATGGAATTATATGTTTTAAGAACTAATTATGTGTCTTATATATAACTTAATTGAATAATTAATTTTTGGATGAGTCTCATAGTTCATCATTCTCTATTCATCATGGGAGTATAATAATATACATAAATTTGAACGAGTATTTCTTGTGGGATAACATAAAATGGTTAATTTTGGAGTGTGTATCTATATACATGGATTTTTATGAAATCAAGGTTGAGAGATATAAGTGTAAGGGAATTTTATAACCATTTTTCATACCAGAATATAAATGGAAAAATATTACCATGGATTTCATCATTGGACTCCACAAAACATCTAATGTGTATAAAGCTATTTGGTTTGTAGTTTATCACTTTATGAATTCACCACACTTCAATTATATTAGATAATATTTCTATATTGATCATATTTTTTGGATAGACATTAACGAATTGGTGATATTTCATGGAGTACTAATCTCAATTTTATCAAACTGTTATCCAAGGTTTATCTCAATGTTATAGAGAAATATTTAAAAGAGTTTGGACACCAAGTTGAGATTTAGTACTTAATATCATCCTCAGCTAGATGATCCCTCTAAGTGGAATATTCATAGATTAGAATATATTTATATAAAATGTTCTATAAAATTTTTTAGTGGTTGGGATCAAGAACATTCTATGGTTGACTTTTCTTACAACAATTTATTTCACTCGAATATTAAGATGGATCCTTATGAATAACCTTATATAATGAACTATAGAAATATAATGTTATTGGATAAAGTTTGAGAATGAAAGATTTGTGTCTTAATATAGCTGAGTAAATTTCATATAATCTTATATCTATTCATTAGCACATCAGGGCACCTCATAGTAATAGAAATGTTATGCAGACAATCATTGGAAAAGTCTTGAGTTTGATGTTGGTAAGAAGTTATTCCTATTAATTTCTCAATGGAATAAGGTTATGATATTTTGGGGAAGGGAAAATTGATCCATAGATCTATCAATCAGTTAAAAATGTTGATCATATCGGGATAGTTTATTATCACTTTTCACTCCCACGGAATTTATCTCAAGTTCATAATGTGTTCCTTGTATCTCTCCTAATGAAGTAAATACACAAACCTTCACATGTAATGAAATAAGAGTTAATACCATTAGATAATGATCTCTATTTTGAGGAACAACTAGTGGAGATTCTTGAATTAAGTGATAAATTATTATGGAATAATATAACTCACTGGGTCAATGTTTTGTAGCGAAACCATAAATTTAAGGAAACTATGTGGGAATCCAAAGATGTGTTTTGGTATAAGTAACCCATATTGTTTATATAGTAGTGATGGAATTTCAATGGAAAATTATTATAAGGGGGTATAATATAACACCCTAGGAGTTTATGATATATTTCTCTTTAAATAAATTTTATTTATTTGATATCTTTATTTATATGCAAAACCAAGTTTAATTGAATCATTAAATAAATATTATTACTAAATGTGACAGTTATTTCCTAGTTTTTCGATTAATGGGTATAAATATGAGTAAATAAATTTTTAAGAACTATTTATTACATATATATAAAATTAAATCATTAGTATTTATTTAATTATAAATTTAAATAAATTATATAATGGTAAAAACAAATTTTTTGAGGAAAAAACTATTTTTATACACACTATGTGTTTCTGTCTTAATAAATTAAATTAATATATATTGTTCAATTTTTTTAATTAGTTTTTAGATATTATATTAAATAATATATTTTAACATTCATATAATATTTTTAGATGAAATGGAAGGAAACTAAATTTAGTTTTTTGTCTAAAAATGCATTTTGATAAAAACGAATTTCTTGTATTTTACACATTTATTTTAAAATAAATTTCTTCAAGTTATATAAATTTAATCATTAAAAATTTATTAAATATTTTGAATCATCATAATTAATATAATTTAATAAGGTAAACTTAAATTTTGGTTATATTAAATATTAAAAACAGTACACATGTTTTACCATGATTAAGGTTAATATAGCTTTATAGGGTGGTTAACCTAAGATGTAAGGTTAATAATATCACAAAAATTAATTTAATTTAATTTTTTGATTTTATTCAGACCTTATTATTTTCATATTCAACCATTTTTAAATTTTTAGTGGCTTTACTTGAGTATTAAAATTTATCCATTTTAATCTTTTTAAAAATTCAAAGTGTGTCCCCTACCTCTCTTATAAAACAATGCCACATCTCCTATATTACTCACACTTTATGATCATTTTATATCAGAAATTTCATACATCAATACCTTCCTAACATCCATCACCATGTCATATAAGTATGTGTTTGATCATAATACCATCATTTTAAGTCTTAAGGTGTAATCTCCAAGAGGTTTCTCAACAAAGATGTGTAACTATAGATCGAGTATTTTCAATTTTAATTATTTTTATACCTCCTATAAATCTATGGTATCCATTATAAAAAATTATTTCTATATCTTAAATATACATAATTTTTATTATGATGATGTAATAACCATTTTTCCACTTTCTTTCCATCAAATGGAAAATGATAGAATCTCTCATGCATAAGAGTGAACTACCATCCCAACATGACGATATTATACATTTTACATCACCATAATTCATGGTTGGTTATAATGATGGATTTAATGTTTATATATATATGATATTTATTAAATAATAATTCTTATTTAATGATAAGATTTTCTACCTTCTTAACATTACATTCATTCGAAAATGATAACGTCCCTCGTGTGTACATGTGGACCACAAACTCCATGCAATGACATGATCTGTTATTCATCACAAGTTTATATATATAATTATAAATTTGAATATGATGAAAAATATTATAATTATTCCATGATTAATATTCTATATTTTATGGAACCATGATGAAGGTGAATGTACTGGAACCATCGATCCAAAACATATATGGAAAATAGAGAAGTTTTCACCAGAATGTTCATTTTAATGATAAAATTCTTAATAAAAGGATAGTTAGAAATTATAATGAAATGATACATAGTTTCTTATGTATGAATATGGTTTATAATATATTAATAATAAATAAATATTTAATATATAGGATATTTTAACATGTTCAAATCATGATGAAACATGAGAAAAGGGTTTATGTTACAATCTCATTTCTTTTTGGGATTGTATATGCTAAATTTCCATGGAAGGAAATTATATATATTTTAACATTTAAACCCCAGATATTTTTTTATCTTCTAGTTATTTGTGAAATTTTGTGTATTAGTATCATTTTCCTCTTATTGGTTCTTAAAATTATAGAGAAATGTTTTTTTATGGAAATGATTACATTATTTCCTCTTTGGTCGATGAATTTTTTCCTCTATATCCATATTATTAAAAATTATTTAATGAATGTTCTTACCTAAACATTAAATGTTGTAAAAATTTCTTTTTTAAATACATTTTACTTTATTTAAAAAGGCTTAAAAATTAGACTTTCAAAACAAATTTTGAAAAAGTCATTTGTGACTTTTTGGAAAAGGTGTGAAAGTAATGTTTTATACTAACGTATATGACATGAATAGATTTTTATAACATCATAATTATTATTTTATTTAAATATTAATTTAAAATATGCATTTTTTATGTGAATAAAATGATTTACTCAATATTCTGGGGTTTTTTTGTTAAAATGTTATCAAAATAAAATTTTATTTTCTCATGTTTTCAAAGAAATTTTCAAATGATCTTTTCTTGGTATTCTTCATCTATGTAAACATCCTTTAAAGATTGTTATAATTCACTAGGTTTATGATATTATGATGTAATCCAATTACCTTCTATGGATGGATTATTATCATGATGATTTAAGGATGATTCTATGAAACTTGTTTCTTTCCAATGGGTTAATTAAGATAAGATGAATTATTTATGATCCCAATTTCTTTTCCACTGGTTATACTCTAATGGAATGTTTATAAAACCATTTTTCTTCCCATGGGTTATGATATGATGATAGGATAATTTTGTCATTATATTTTGGCACACATATGTATGAGTTCAATTATGTGATGGGTGGTAACAAAATTTTATTTCCTTTAAATAAATTAGGTAAATAATGATATCTCGTGAGATAACTAAGACTAGAATGGGGAGTAAACCTAGTTTAGTAAGGGATAATGTACACATTAGTAGTCATGGGAGTGAATCTTGACTAATGAAATGAGGGAATGTGGAGTGAACCCAATCCACTATGATTTCATTTCCAGTGATCCTCGACTAATGGAATTATTTTCTCATCATATATATGTTCTAAAGAACTTATGGCCTATACATAATATATGTTCTCTTGGAACAAGATTTATTATTTATGAAACCAACAACATAATAATTATGTCTTTTTTTATAAATCCTTATTCTATGATTTGTGATTAACAATATTTGACTGAATGATTATGATTATTATAAGTTAGGGTTATATTCCTATACCCTTATTCTTATATTATTCCCACTTATGATTATTCATTGATATATCTTATATTTACCCTTATTGAGTATCAGAGCTCACAATTTCTTATATTTATTTTCCTGAGGATATGAAGAAAGGTTATATGTATAATATGTATAAAAATTATTCTATATGAGAATATATTCATGTTATATGTTTAAGATCATTAATAAAATAACATTAATATATATATAGTCTCCAAAGACTCTAAAATTTTATGGTTCCAATGTGTGTTTTGTTATGAGATGTATTGATTAATCATCTAAAATTATGTAATATATATTTGAAATAATTAGGTTCCCTTATTTATCCTTGGATATATTTAATGATCATGTTTTTTTATTTGTTTTATGGAAATATTTTAATTTCATATGGTTGGAAAATGATGTTATGATTTAAAAATATTTTAAGGGTGAAAGGTTTTTCTTCAATGAAAAGTTTATATATTTTTCATGAATCCCTTATAAATTATGATTTTTACCTTATTTTTTTAATCATTTTTTGAAAAAACTATTAGTAAATATGTTTATTTCAATAGTAAATGATTATTTAGATCTCAAATCATATTATGATAAAAAGAAAAACTTGTATCTGGGTTTTAATATTTTTCAAAGGACTTCTGTTATTCAATTATTTTTATGTACCTTTATGAGAATTTTATGCACATACCACAATTTAAAATGTATTTAATGGTGATTTGGGATGATTAGGAACTATATTAATCTTTTTTAGCCCATTATGGGGATCCCTTTTAAAATAAGGTAATGTGTTTAGAATTAAGTATGAGTTTAAATTTTAGAATCCTATTTTTTAGAAATAATAGACATTGACTGGATGTATCCAATTCTTATTATAATGGTTTGATATATAATATTTTCTCCTAATTCTATAAAATTATAAACAAGAAATACCCTTGAAATATAATAAAGTGAATCTTGTTTTATAAATCATGTAATTATGGGTATTTTTATATTACATGGCATAAGACCCTTGCTTATTGTGCTTAGAATTGTTTGAAAGTACTCACATGTCGAGCCTTGTATAGAAACTCATGTTCCTTTACTCACATTCCAAAATCACATTCCTGGAGACATACCTCAGTGCTGAAGGATGTTAACACCATAATGGGGTTCCTAGGGTAGGGGTTAGCTATAAAAGGACCCCTCGTGCACTCTATATCGACATGAGGTGCACACTCAATGTGCCTGAGTGCACTAATATCTCGCCTATATTTAAAGTTATTTTCAAAATATTTCCATTATGTGATATTTTAATCAAAAATAAGGGGAGGGAATAAAAGTTTAATTCCCAAGACATTCTAATTTGAGTAGGGCTTGGGATTAAGGCCACCAAAGTGCATGTACCTAGGCACCAGAACAACTGAACATATGTACATGGAAATCCGACCACTTGAGTTCATATACTTGGTCATTAAACCACATGAGTGACTATACCTGGGATCCATTCCACATAGACACTAACAAATGATCATCATGATACCTGGGAACTACTTTACCTAGTTCCCTGTTTGTGGGAACCACTTCGGCATGGATTTCAATACCTCAGTTCTTGTTCACCAGAGCATTTATACCTATGTCCTTATTCACCCAAAAATATATAACTGGGTACTTATTAACTCAATACTCCATAACAAGGAACCCATTCACCCAATACTTCAGTACTCAGGTTCCCATTCAATCAGGGCTCCATACCTGGGCACATATTCTCCTAGGACTCTATACATGAACACTCATTCTCCCAAACATCCTTCCTAGGTCCCTATTAACCTAGGACCACTTCCTAGGCGTGTTTCCCTACTCTATATGTTATAAGTTGAGATAATAATCTTGGTTTTATCATATGCATCAAGTTTAGATACTCCTCTTGGTTTACTTAATTTACTTGTGTCAAGATCCTCCTCTTGGTTTCCCAAAAATACCATCATATGAATCATCTTCCAAAATAAACCAGAAAGGGCCTCCCATGAATAATCCTTTTTTCATGTCTTTTTTCACCCATTTAATGACATAAGAATACATAAACATGATATTAAATTATATGGACCAGTCTTGACATATGACCTTAAACCGCACAACTTAAACTATATGGGATTTGATTTTAATAAACTAGGATAAGTATCACTCCTCTATGAGGTTTAATTCCAACACCAATATCATCTCATCTCTACCTTTACAGGAGATATATCCCAAAAGATATCCTTCATATTTTATGATCATAAGAAACACACCACCTATATGATGATTATAATATTCCCTATGTGATGAGAGTAGGATGGACCATCATTCCTCATATAAAGAGTATTAGGTGATGCATCTCTCATTTCCCTATGTGTAGAACATGATATACCCCCATGGTATAGCACAAGGAAGATAAAATGGAATGTTACTAGGTATAGGTCTCAACTATAATATCTTTTGTATGGTTACTAACATATAAGATAAACCATAAATGAAACATATGTGTAAGTCCCACAAAAAATTAAAATGTACCATTATTCTGGAAGTCTACTCTATATTAATTTAAACTACTTGGAATCAGTCATGGATGAATGAACATAAAAGGTACCGCTATATCCTCTTTCACATGACTGTAAATAGTAAAATGAATATCATCAAATAGAATCAAGCTATGTAGATTTTAATTCCCTTTAGAGGGATACATATGAATCCCCTTTAATTGGATCAATCTCAACTCCACAACCCCACCCACCTCCTTTCAGATTACCCCAGTGCCTCCCTAGATGGAGATAAATTCTATAGTTACGTATTATATTTCACTAAATTATATATTAACCAAATTTTGAGACCAAATGAGATACAATATAATCCCCAAATGTAGTGTCCTCTTAAATTGATAGTCACAGTCAATCAAGTTTTTAAAGGTAACTGGAATTATTATTGAGAAGGATTAAAAAACATGTCATATATATATATATATAAGATCCATAGACTATGAATTAATATACTTGAGGGAATATACAAAATCCCATCATATTAACAAATTCAAAAACTAAAGTTTCAGTGGAATGTCCCAGCAGCCACCTACCTTTGGAAAGTATGTTTTCACTAACTCAAAATGTGAAGGTGTGAGGGTGCATTGAAAAAAAGGTATTACATAATTAATTTATAATACATTATAAAATATATTTCATATATTTTATTTTGTTTTATATTAAAATTATTTCACATTTATTTGCTTTATGTGAACATTTTAAAATAAAAAAGAATCATTCATCTCATTAATAAATAAGTAACTGTTGGTCGGAGTGGATACTCAAGAGGGGGGTGAATTGAGTTCCAATTAAAATTTCTGTTATAAAAATATTTCTATTAAAATACCCAATCTATAAAACAAGTTAAACTATAGTGAATTTATACAGATTGTAAATGTTCACTTAGCTTCTCAAAGATTGATTAGGTCTCAGTTAATTTAACCACAAGATTAAACTAACTTTTGAAACTAACCTACTGATTCACAATAAGTGTAAACACTTCCTAATTTAAATATCAAAGTAACTTTAAAATTGTTTTGTATTTTAAAGTAACAGAAGTTGAATATAAAAGATATATGTAGTATACTTTAAACATAAACTAAAAATGCACATCAGATATAACAAGAGGTTTAGTCTCAAGCCGAGACTTAGTCCTCTCAAATTTATATAAATTTTATCCACACCCTGGATCGGGGTAAAAAACAGTTTACAAAACTGTCCAGGCCATGCAGGGACCTCTACCACAGTTCTTCGTGGGAAACAAAATAAAGACCAGGCCACATAAGGACCTCTTCCACAATTGTTAGGGGTAAACAAGAGTTAAGAGTTTTGGACTGAGGATTTTGATATCCTCCAGTTTAGTGTAGGATACAGTGTGTGTGTAAGATATACAGAGTACACCAAACTACTCAATATTAAATAAACAAATAACTTAGAGAGAACATATAAGAGTTTAGAAAGCTCTAGTGATTAGCAATGCAGCTATGGACTCGTTGGATTGAACAGAAATGCTTCTGAGTCCTTCTCTGTTTTTTTCTATTGAAAACAGAGTGTCGTAGTTCATCTTGTGTTCTATAGAATTGAAGATGTTCTCTTGACTTTAGTTCCTCCAGTAGTGTAGGATTTCATGTGTTGGAAATTCTTTAAGGATCGTTCAATATCATCTACACAGTTGTGCTCAGGATTGTTCTTCTGTTCAGTACAGAGCACTTCGTGTGTGTTGTATAAAGTATGTCGAGGCAAATTCTTCTTTTTACTGCAGCCGAGACTTCTTTTTATTCCATGAGCACCAGCAATAGGAATGAATCCCTTTCCATAAGTATGAGGTACAGTTTATTGACATGCCAACAACTATCATTAAATAACATTAATTGCATTAAAAACATCAAATATTACCGTTAGCAATATTTAAATAATATTGACAAAAATGTTAAGAAACGGTGTCACAGTTTTTTGTGTAAACGGTGTATTCTTCACGGTATGTACTTCATGGTGTCTAAGTCATGGTGTGTACTTCACGGTGTATGAGTCACGGTGTGTCCTTCACGGTGTCTGAGTCACGGTTTGTCCTTCACCGTGTCTGAGTCACAGTTTGTCCTTCATGGTGTCTGAGTCACGGTTTTTCCTTCACGGTGTGTTCTTCACGGTGTCAGGCTTACTGTCATGGTGTGTTTAGACTTAGAATTCACGGTGTCTGAGTCACGGTGTGTCCTTCATGGTGTGCTCTTCATGGTGTCAGTCTTACTATCACGGTGTGTTGAGACTTAGACTTCACGGCATCTGCTTCATTGTGTTTGTGTCTTGCACACAGTCTGTCTTACTGTTTCAAACATCACAGTGTCTTGATACATAGCCAAATAACTGTATTTAAACTTAAACAGTAATATGCATAGTAGGAATTAAGCTTAACCATTATAAGATAATATAAATTGACACATAAATACAGAGGATTGATAAGATATGTAAATAATAATGAGATTAATTAACGGTAATAAGATTTGTGAATTTTAATGAGAGTAATGAACAGTAATAAGATTTGTGATCATTAAAACATGATTAATACATGAGGAGTCCAACAATCTCCCCCTTTTGATGATCACAAATCATATATTGATAAGATATAAATTAGATGCAACTATATAGAATAACAATAGATAAAATAAGTTCTAAACTTCTTAATTTTTCTCCTCCTTTTGGGATTATCAATATGTACAGAGAATTGAGAGAAACAATGTAGTTGTCATTAAAACATGTTCAGAGTACATGATTCAAAAAAAGTAGAAAAATAAAAACATCCCCATAAAAAATAAAGTAGTCACTTGACTCTTCAGGGTTCGACCTTTGACTTGCCTTTATCAGTAGTAGGAGCTGATGCTGATGTAGAAGAAGACATAGATGTGGTAGACAAAGATGGTAAGGATAGACCTTCAGAAATGGAGGGAGCCAAAGATGGTGCAGTAATAGATATAGCTTGTGGTTGTTCAAGAATGACTGGCCGGATTTGAGATAGTGCTTGAATGACTGGCATGGCAGTTCAGGCTAAGGCAGGTAGACCAGGTCTGAGGGGTGCAGCAGTTGGAGCAACGATAGCAATACTCTGCACATGAAGATATGTCTTTAAAAGATTTATGAAATCTGTAATGATTTCTCCACCATATTCCATATCCTTCTCTAAATCTTCCTTATTCTCCAAGAATTTGTCCAAAAATCTGGTGAACTCTGTTAGCTTTTGAACATGAGCTTTAAAAGCTTGAGTCACTAGAGGGATTTTCAAATTCTCTACAAGATATCTAAAGTGATCTTTCATATAAATTTTAGAGAAAATTCGGTTGAGATAGACATCAATATTCTTAGTGATATCTTGTTGAGCATCATTGGCAATCTTTGAATGAATTATAACCATGTCCAATGCTCGATCACTGTTCTTAACCACATCTGACAAAGAAGACAGATCCAAGCCAGTAAAGGCATTCTGATGTTCTTCCTCAAATATGGATCTCAGTAGAGAATCATCCAAATGAGGAATAAAAGGTTGACCAGAAGCAGGAAAAGCTTTTACAGCTATGGATAGAACTTTGATCTATTTCAAAACATTTTGCAAGAATCCACTGTACTCATCTGTGAGCTTATTCAAATTTTCCACAAGTTCTCTCATGTGATGCAGCATCTTGGTGTGTCTTGTTCCAATCTTCTCATCAAAAGATAGCAGATAAGGATTCACTTGAGACACATTCTCTCTAGAAAGGGTGGAATCGGTTGGTTCAGGAGAAGCAGCAACAAGTGCAGGGGCAGAAACATGAGCATGATCTGATCTCAAAGACAACTCATTCTGCAAGTCTGCAACCATACTTTTCAGGTTTGAAACATCAGCACTCAGCAGCTTATTTTCATTCTGACTTCTTGAATTTTGAGGATCATCCTTGGTTTAATATGCAGAATAATATTTTCCAAGAGAATCGATGCATCTTCTTGACTTAGTTGAGTCCCTGGACGAGGTTGAGAGGATATAATCTTGTCAACTCTAGCTAAAAGAATCTATCCAAAGACTTTTAGATCATCTTTAGTTACAAAAGATTGTTTATCAGGTATGGGAGAAGGAAGAGGTACATGTTATGGTTGCGATCTTGGTTGAGGTTCAGGTTGGGTCTATGGTTCAGGTTCAGGTTCTAGGTGAGCTACTAACTTTAGTTGAAACACAGAAGAGAGATCTATTCCAGTTGTAGTCACTTGCTGTGACTCATTCACAACATAAAATCTTGGGAAAACATATCGAATGTACACAGAGTATGACTCGTCACCAGGTTTAGATTCAGATTTAGATTCATTAGACTCAACTGGACTAGTGTAAAGATTTTGGGGTTCCTCCCCCTTAAATTGTACTTCCATTTCATAGACTATAGGATTAGCAACATGATCAAGATCCACAGGATCTGTTATGATATCTTCAACCATTTCTTTCCTTGCCACCTGGAAGGAAAGTTCCATCCTCTCTTCAGTAGAGGGATTTATCTCAGGAACCGACTGTTCCACAGGCAGTGCTTCCAGATTGGATTTCTTTTCAACAGGGAGTTCTTCTACACCAGTAGACTCTTCCATGGATTTTTTGCTCTGATTCTGTTACTACAGAATCTCTTACATCCTCAGATTGGATGTCCAGATTAACAACTTCTCTAGAAGCAGGAGCTTCTTCCTCACTAGAAACAACTGAAGGATCTACAGTCCTTTCTTTTTCAACAAGAGCTGCTTCCATTGGAGGTATTTCAGCTTCTTCTCTAAGTGGTACATCAGCTACCACTTCCTCTTCTTCTTCAGCATCTGATTATTCAGACACTTCATCTGGTTCCAAACCAGGATCAGTAAAATTATTTGGCCTTCTTGGATAATCAATAGGATTATACTTCTTATACAATTGATCATTATCCTCAACCCATTGATTCTTCTAGGGGTTCCAATTAATTTTCATTCTTCTGATGATAGGCTTGGGTAGACAGAACTCAAAATCCTCTAGCTTCTCTTCATTCAGTCCAACAACTCCTTTTGCAACTAGCATTGCTGAAATCATCATTGAGTAAAATAAGGAGGTGGATTTGGAAGTTACTTTAATCAGCTCACATATATGGTTAATGACATACTTGTAAAGATTGATCTAATGGCCATTCTTCAACAGGTGAATCAGGAACCCATCCTGATACTTCATCACAACAACATCTCCTTTTCTTGGACTAATCAAATTCTGAACAAATTTGAATAGTTGTCTTGTTTCTCCATCAAGCTCTGCAGTTATATCCCTTCGCTTGGTGCCTTTACCAGTTAATGTTTCCAAGTAATTTTCTAGATTGAAGATGTCAGATGATAGAGGAGGGTCTCTCTGGTAGTCATCACAAATTCCTTCATGAGGAATCCTCAGGCATGCAGCCCAGAGCCTTGAAGTCAAACCATTGATCCAACTGGTCACCATGAAACTTTCTCCAGCATCAAAATAAAACTTTACAAATTGGTAAAACTGAGATACCAACTTCAGATAAATCGGTCTATCTTTTCTAGAGAACCATTCAAACCATCTTTTTTCTCTTCAGATTTTAAGGACCAAAGACTTACTAGACAACAGCCACTTAGGGAAAATAAATTTTTTAGGTACAACAGTACGGTTAACAAGGTTCATATTTAGAGGTCCTTCGGGATCTATACTTGGAGATATATTCTTCTTCTTGGAGCTGCGCTTCTCAGGGGTAGATGAAGACGAAGGATTCATCCTTGGCATCCACTGAAGGTTTGGGCGAGAGAGAAGAAGAGGTTTGCAAGGTAAAGAGGGTTAGAGAGAGAGAGAAGGAGAGAGTTCGGGTGAGAGATCAGGTGAGAGATCGAGTGAAACCTTTATGTTTTATCATTTGGGAATGTCAAAAATCATGAAAACAAAAACACGGGAAATCAGGTAGCGGTGAAATAAAAATTACTGCGATTCGGGTTAAAAAATAAATTCATAAATAATCTTCACGGTGAGACCGCGAGTAGGTGTTACGGTGTGATGAAAAATAGTCGTCACGGTGAGACAATGACCATTCTGTGCAGTCACGATGAGATAATGAGTGAACGGTTCCGTCACGGTGAGATAGTTAAGTGACTGACCATGATCACAAGGTGTTAACCGTGTGACCGTAAGTATGAAACAGTAACTGTAAAACCGTGACCATGAAACCGTAAAGTAAAATATAGTAAAGTATTAAACATTAAGATCAGTAAGATATCTATTTATGATTTATCATACCAAGATCATGTATGATGCAGTCTAATCTCTCAGAATTTAATGGTTTAGTGAATATATCAGCAAGTTGATATTTAGTACCAATGAATTCTAAAGTGATATCACCTTTTTGGTAATGATCCCTCAAAAAGTGATGTATTAAATCAATATGTTTTGTCCTAGAATGTGAAATAGGATTCTTTGAAATGTTAATAGCACTTTTGTTATCACAATTTATTGGGACATGTCTGAATTGATATCCATAGTCTAGTAATGTGTGTTTCATCCACAAAATTTGTGCACAACAACTTCCAACAGCTATGTATTCAGCTTCTGTAGTCGATAATGCAACAGAATTTTGTTTCTTACTACACCATGATACTAGTGACTTTCCTAAAAGGTGACATGTTCCAGAGGTTCTTTTTTTATCTAACTTACATCCATAAAAATCAACATCAGAATAAATAACTCATTCAAATGATTGTCCTTTGGGATAGAACAGTCCTAAATTTTGAGTATGCTTGAGGTATTTGAAAATTCTCTTTACAACATTTAAATGTGACTCTTTAGGGTTTACTTGAAAACAAGCACACATACACACACTAAACATAATATCAGGATGACTAGTAGTCAAGTAGAGTAGACTTCTAATCATTCCTCTATAAGTGGTTTGATCAACAGATTTACCATCCTCATCAAGATCCAACTTACAGGTGGTACTCATAGGAGTGTCACTACTTTTAGTGCTATCCAGTCCAAAAAGTTTTAAAATATCTCTAGTATATTTACATTGAGTTAAAATAATTCCATCTTCATTTTAAAAGATTTAAAATCCAAGAAAGAATTTAAGTTCACCCATTAAACTCATTTCAAATTCTTTTTTCATCACTTTAGAAAAATCAGTACATAATGTAGTTTTTGAAGTTCCAAAAATAATATCATCTACATAAATTTGTACAACTAAAACATCATTACAAATACATTTTATAAAAAGATTAGGATCAGCTAGACCTTTTGTAAAACCTTTTGAAATTAGAAAAGTACTTAATCTATCATACCAAGCTCTTGGAGCTTGTTTTAAACCATATAAAGCTTTTGATAATTTGAAAATATGATTTGGAAAATGAGGGTTTGAAAATCCAGGTGGTTGTTCAACAAAAACATCCTCAACAATATATCCATTTGAGAATTCACTCTTGACATCCATTTGATATAGTTTAAAATTTAGATGTGCAACATAAGCAAGTAAAATCTTAATGGCTTCTAATCTGGCTACTGGGGAAAAAGTCTCCTCATAGTCAATTCCTTATTCATGACTATAGCCTTATGCAACTAATCTAACCTTGTTTCTAACTATATTTCCAGATTCATCTACTTTATTTCTAAACACCCATTTAGTGCATATGGTGAAAGTGTCCTTAGATCTTTCTACTAGTTTCCAAACTTTATTTATTTCAAACTAATTGAGTTCTTCTTGCATAGAAATTACCCAAAATTCAGAATTAATAGCATCATCAAGGTTTTTAGATTCAAGATGTGACAAGAAGTCTTGATGTTCAACCGGATTTCTAAGAGAATCTCTAGTCTATGTCCCTCTATCAAGATTACCAAAAACAGTATCTAAAGGATGATTCTTTAGAATTCTAGTTGATCTAGTAATGGTAGGACTAGAAATTTTAGGTTCATCTATAGGTTCGGGTTCATTAGGAGAATATTCTAAAATATTTCCAGAACTAGTTATCTTTACAGAAGGTTCATTGATTTTATCATTACGGTTCAGAACAGATAAATCTTATTCAAGATTTTCAAGAGATGACTTGGGCTCATGTGGATCAGTTTCATCAAATTTGATGTGAATATATTTTTCCACACATTTGGTTCTTTTATTAAAGACTCTATAGGCTTTTCTAGTTAAAGAATAACTAAGAAAAATTCCTTCATCACTCTTAAAATCAAACTTGTCAAGATAATCCTTTGTATTAAGAATAAAAACATTGCATCCAAAGACTCTAAAGTAACTAACTTGGGGTTTTCTATTGTTCCAAAACTCATAAGGGGTCTTCTTGAGAACAGGTCTTATTAAGACTCTATTAATAATATAAAAATTTGTATTCACAGCATCATCCCAAAAATAAATAGGTAGGTCATATTCATTAAGCATAGTTCCAGAAATTTCATAAAGGGTTCTATTTCTTCTTTCTACTACACCATTCTGTTGAGGTGTCCTAGGAGCAGAAAAGTTGTGACTATAGGCATAGTGTGAGCAATAGGATTCAAACTCTTGATTTTCAAACACATGGCCATGATCACTTCTCAGGGTCTTAATATTAAGTCCACTAATGTTTTCTACAGACTTTGAGTATTTAATAAATTAAGAACATGCTTCACTTTTGTGAGCTAAGAAGTATACCCAAGTATGTCTAGAAATTTCATCTACTAAGACATAGAAATAGTGTTTCCCATTTAAACTAGAAACTATAGAAGGTCCAAACAAGTCCATGTGAACCAACTATAGAGGTTGAGAAGTTGAATCTTCTTTCTTTGATTTGAAAGAGATTTTGTGTTGTTTTCCCTTTTGACAGGGATTACACACTTTGTCATTTGGAAACTCTTGTTTGGGAAAGTCTCTAACTATGTTCTTCCTATTCATTTTTCTAAGTGAGTGTATATTGTAGTGTCCTAATCTCCTATTCCATAACCAATACTCTTTATGAAAATCATTTAAATAAGTAATATTTTGTTTAGCTAAAGAATTCAGATCAACAGCATAAATATTCTCATTTCTCAAAGCAGAAAATACAAAAACATTTTTAGAATTAAAAACATTACAAGAATCATTTTCAAACATGAAATTAAAACCATCATCACACAATTGAAAAATACTTAACAGATTATATTTAAGTCCATCAACAAATAAAACATTAGAAATTAAAACTGAGTTAGTATTACCAATTTGGCCAAGGCCGATGATATTTCCTTTAAAATTATCACCAAAGGTGAAATAGCCCCCATCAACCATTATTACACTTTTAAAGCATGAGTAATCTCTAGACATATTCCTTGAACATCCACTGTCTATGTTCCATATCTTTTTATGGGAACTCTTCAAGCATGTTTCCTACAAAATAGAGTTAGATAGGAAATGATTTTGGTACCCAGGTCTTCTTGGGTCTAGACATGTTAGCAATCAATGATTTTGGTACCCAAATTTGTCTTATGGGTCTCATATAATTTGATTCAATATATTTTTAAAGATAAACTCTATTTGATCTATAAATATGTGAGTAACTAGTTGAAGAAAATGAATTTCCAGAACTTGAACTAGAAGAATTTTGTTCAGATTTGGGAGTAAATTTAGTTTTAGTAAACTGTCTTTTTCCAGGTTGATAACCTATTCCATTAACATATTTTGGTGCCACTTGCTTTCCTAGCATTTGAGTAAGAGTTTCTTTTACATTTTTGAATTTCTCTAAGTCCTTTCTAAGTTTCTCATTTGATATTTTCAGTTCAGTGTTTTCCTTTAACAGTTGAGCATTTTTCTCTTTTTCAATAGTAAGTTCAGTTTTAACAGTTGTAGTGAGAGCATGTAGTTTCTTCAATGATTTGTATTTATCCTTAAGTTCATTGCATGTCTCTTCTATCATATTACAATATTCAAATAATTCCTCACTAGTTAGGTTTTCAGAATCCGAATCAGATTCAGTTCTAGAATAATAGGAATTTAAAGCAGGATTATCTAAGGTTACCTCAGATGTGTTTGTCATGAAACACATATTGGCATAATTCTTTTTAGAATCAGACATTTCAGATTCACTTGTGTTGTCTTCAGAAGCACTCTAGGTAGCCTTTATAGAATTCTTGTACTTACTATCCTTGTAATCATATTTCTTCTTGAATTTTAGCTTTGGGCAGTCTGCTTTAATGTGTCCTTTTCTTTTGTACTCGTAGAAAAAAACTTCATCACTTTTATCTATATTTTTTCCAGTCCTTCCTCCAATGTCCCTTATTGTAATAATTTCCCTTGTAATTTTATTTTCTGAAAAATTTCTTCCTCCTATAAAATTTCTTAAACCTTCTGGCTATCTCAGCCATTTTAGCATCACTATCAGAGTCTGAACTTTCACTTATTGAACTGTCAGTTTGTATTTGAGCTTTTTCTTTGTCCTTTCTCTTTGAAGCAGTAGTCTTGAAAGCCACTGATTTTCTTTTTGGTTCATCATCTTCCTCTTTATTCACCTTGAGTTCTTCCTCATACATCATAAGCTTGCCAATGTGTTCTTTAATAGGTAGAGCAGAAATGTCACATGACTCTCTTATTGAAACAGATGTGCCTCTCCATCGATCTGGAAAACATCTCACTATCCTCATAATTTGTTCCTTTGCTGGAATATCCTTTCCAAGTGAATTCATTGTATTTACTATCTCATTGAACCTAAGATACATATCAAAAATAGTTTCATCAGTCTTCATTTTAAAATTTTCATATTTAATAGTATATGTATTGAATCTCATTTCTTTAACATTGGTTGTTCCCTTATGAGAAACACCAAAAGTATCCCAAATTTCATAAGTAGTTTTGCAGGCAGATATTCTGTTGAATTCTTCATCTCCTAAATCACAGTATAGGACATTCATAACTTTAAAATTATTATTGTAAGCTACTTTAGTAGGTTCATCAGAAGTTGTTATTTTAGTTTTTAGAATTTTATATTGAGATTCTATAGCAGTCCAGATATCAAAACCCATGATTTCCAAATGAATTTTAATTTTAAGTTTCCACTGGGCATAGTTTGTACCATTATAGAAAGGTGTCCAGTTAGTAGCATCACCCTCTAGTCTATTGTCCATATCTAGATTTTCGAAAGTAAATTTAATGATATAAAATTTAGAACTAACAAAAATTTAAGATATTTAAAGATGCAACTAAAATCACATTTGAAAAACAATGTTTTTTGAAAACTTGTATAAATAAAAACAACTCTGATACCAAATGTTGGTCGGAGAGGATACTCAAGTGGGGGTGAATTGAGTTCCAATTAAAATTTTTGTTATAAAAATATTTCTATTAAAATCCCCAATTTATAAATCAAGTTAAACTGTAGTGAATTTATATAAATTGTAAATGTAAACTTATCTTCTCAATGATTGATTAGGTCTCAGTTAATTTAACCACAAGATTAAACTGTCTTTTGAAACTAACCTACTGATTCACAATAAGTGTAAACACTTGCTAATTTAACTATCAAAGTAACTTTAAAATGGTTTTGTATTTCAAAGTAATAGCAGCAGAATTTAAAAGATATATATAGTATACTTTAAACTTAAACTAAAAATGCACAACAGATATAACAAGAGGTTTAGTCTCAAGCCGAGACTTAGTTCTCTCTAATTTATATAAATTTGATCAACACCCTGGATCAGGGTTATCAACAGTTTACAAAACGTTCCAGGCCATGCAGGGACCTCTAAAATAGTTCTTTGTGGGAAACAAAACAAAGACCATGCCACACAAGGACCTATTCTATAGTTGTCGGGGGTAAACAAGAGTTAAGAGTTTTGGAGTGAGGATTTTGATATCCTCCAGTTTAGTGTAGGAGACAGTGTGTGTGTGTGTAAGATATACAGAGTACACCACACTACTTGAAAGTAAATAAAAAAATCACTTAGAGAGAACATATAAGAGTTTAGAAAGCTTTAGTGATTAGCAATGCAGCTCTAAACTCATTGGATTCAGCAGAAATGCTTCTGAGTCCTTCTCTGTTTTTTCTGTTGAAAACAGAGTGTCTTAGTTCATCTTGTGTTCTACAAGAGTGAAGATGTTTTCTTGAATTCAGTTCCTCCAGTAGTGTAGGATTTCATGTGTTGGAACTTCTTTGAGGATCGTTCAATATCTTCTTCACAGTTGTGATCATGATTGTTCTTCGGTTCAGTACAGAGCACTTCACGTGTGTTGTAAAATTTATGTCAAGGAGACTTCTTCTTTTTATTGCAGTTGAGACTTCTTTTTATTCCATGAGCACCGAAAATAGGAATGAATCCCTTTCCGTAAGTTTGAGGTACAGTTTCCTGACATTCCAAAAACTATCATTAAATAACATTAATGCATTAAAAACATCAAATATGAGCAGTGATAAACTAACCTATAAACTAAGGGAAGTAACTCCTTGATCCCACACCTAGATTGAGTTTCATGAATTCTCAATTCTTATATGTATCTCCTTGTAAATATTTAACTCAATTTGGGTAGTGAACCATCTTCTCTAGTTGGGAACTTCATCCTATATAAATGATATATCACTAGGAAGTGAGGGGAACTAGGGGTTTGGGGATACAAAAACTAACCCTTGGACACATAATACTATAAATACTAAAATAGGGATGGATGGTTCAAAGAAATTTCAGTTTAATTTAATGATAAATATCACATAAATTTATTCAATAAACAAAATAATAATAAAAAAATACACATACGCATGCCTTTCATGCACATAATCAACCACAACACGCAATGAAAAAATTATTTATTATTGATAGATTTAATTTCCATCCATTCTAATTAAGAAAAATTTAATTGAATTAATATATAATTAAGATAATTAATTAGTTAATTATTTATATTTATTTTCTATCCAAAAAATCCCTAATATATATTAATATCATAGTTAAAAATTTTATATAAATTAAATAATTTTTAAAAAAAATTATTTAACAACATAGCATGTACAAAAAAGGAAACCTGGAATATATCTTCTATGTAATATTAAAATACAATTTATGTAACTTTATACTTACACAATGTGTATTTTCACTCATCATGTTGCATGGAACATGCCATGTGTGGTCCATATCATTGCTTGTGTACTTACATGACATGTAATCCCACATGGAATTTCATCATATACAGAGTGTATAGTTCTGTGGGTCAAATCATATAGTCTTAGATATATGTTTGAGAAAAAATATTATTATAAATATACATGATCTATATCTCTAGAAAGTCATGTGAATTACCTAGTGTGTACAAAAACTTGTACCCATATTTTGGTTATATAATTTTCACATCATCTAAAACATTGTGTGTTGGCCCACATTGTAACGACCCGAACTATTATGATTAAAATTACCCCTTTTGAATTGATTGAATGGTTTATGGTTATATAAAACACATTTACTTTTTATTATTATATCCAATTGGAATTAAATGATTGTTAAGAATCATTTCTATAGACAATACAATCATTTAACACATCACAACTATAAATGTAGGATTTTACCAAATCCTTTTGGAATAGAAAAAGGAAGTGATGGGCTAAACATATAGGATTGTACCCTATAAAGCTAATTTATTGGAGAATCCAAGGGAGATACAATTTCTGGGAATTTACCTAGACCAATACCAAGATGAGATACAAAAACATAATAGTTATTGAATCTGTTTATGGGAGATGTTCAATGTCATCGAGATCACGACCCAAAACATTTTCACCGAACGACCCCATGAAAACCCCACAATCCCGCACCTTACTCTTAGGGACTTTTCTTGTGTATTAAAGAGATATGTATCATGACCCTAAAAATAGAAATATGTACATTATTTTGTATATAATAATGAATATATTTTCATCTTATTATTTTAACTTTATAATTTTTTTTTATTTTTGATTCAATAAAGTACAAATTGTATTTTTTCTTAATATTCATATTCAATAAATTAATTAATGGATTTAAAAAAATATTATTTTAATAAAATATTATCATTAAATAAATTTTATTTAATATAAATTATCATGTTATTTTTATGAAGTCAAGTGTAATTTTTATAAGGGTTCTGAAAAAATTATTTTCAAAAAACCCATCATTTTCAATAAATGCCATATTTTATTTTAAAAGTAAAAATTCACATATTTATAAACATAATTAGATAAAATGGATACCATTTTTGGATTCAGGATGTCAAAATTAGCTAACGGTGAACTCTTCATAATTTTGTGAGATAATCGAGTTTTTGGGTAAAAATTAAAAATCGTATAAATATATAGCGTATTTTATAACATCATAATAGCTCAATAGTGATGTAATAAATACTGTAAAATTAATAATTAGAGAAATATATGATTTAAATTTAAAATAATGTAATTTTATGATTTTTTTATAAATCCTTAATGAATCCTCCAAGACTTATAAAATATTTTATGATTTTAAAATCATTTATTTCAGAGCTTGACTCACCTCCACATATGTAAGAGCATTATTTTATTATTTTTAGCCTTTGGAATTATAAAATATTGTAATCCGATTCAATTTTTTAGAAAACATGGACAAACAATATGGTATGGTTTTTGTTTTTTTATATTTATTATGTAGTGTCCAAAACCAAAATAAAAAAGAATTCTCCATCTTTTCCTATATAAACACACGCAAGATCCCATTGATCATCACTGATTTTTTTGTATCATTACCAAACAATAAAATTTACACTCTATAGTCCTCAAAATTTAAACCCAAGCTTTAAATAATCCCCTCCCAAGCCTTTGGATTCACACACTCAAGTAACAGATCCTCACCTAATCTCCTCCTTTCAATTCAATCACATTATTTGAAATTAGTCGTATTAATTTCAATTTGAGATATTTTAATTAATTTATACCCATTATATTACTATCAAATTGATTTTATATGAATGTTATATCATTTATACTATCTCATTTTAACCCTTACCTAATCTGTTACTTTGTCGAAATCCCATAAGGGATCTTCAACTCTCCTCTTTTATCAAGAACTCCATTAATTTTTTGTCCTTTAATTTACATTTTTTATGTTGGGATATGTTATTCTATACCACCTTACTTTAAATTTTATTTATATTTTATTATATATCTGTTCACTCTCTTTTATCTATCATATGAGCCTTTATGCACACCCATTACCCTGCCAACATGTTGTAATGATTCTTTCCTTTCCCCTATTTATTCTAGTTTCTTTATTATATTATGTATTCTATTTCAAATTCCTTATGTTGAGGCATGTATTTACATGTCCCTATTATTTTACATTTCATGCATAAATTATTAGACACCCATTTCACTATTATCAACCTAGTTTATGAATTTCTATGTCATTTCGTTATGCTGTTAAAATTGCATCGTGATTTTCCCTTTAAAAAATAATTATGTAGTGAATACCATACACATTTTTCAATCATGGTTTTTCACCTTTATAAACATAAAATTCTATTATTTGGGACTTATATGTATTTATTTCACACTCCATGACCATGTAATAAATTATGGTGATGAATGAATCCATGTTATATGATCAATGTGGGACACTTAAGCATGAGAATGAAATTATTATGAAGGGTACGCCCTGTTAGAACTCCAATGCATTGGGTAATTGTTAGTATCCTGATACATCATGTTGGGAAATGGGGATTACTTGATTACTTTATGGAACCTTTTCCACCATGATGTATTGGAAGGTTTAGCCTTGACCAAAGTTTATGATGTAGTTCATTAAGTTGTTTCCACTTTTCCCATTTTATGATTATCATGCTATATCATGATTTATTATTAATGTTCCTTTTATTCTCCATTGATATACCTATTGTCTAACAAGTATTTTTTTATTAATTTTATGCCTTTTTTATTCCATTATTTGGATCTATGTCTCACACATTTCTTATGTATGTTTTTAGGTTATCCCATGCAGTGTTAAGTACGAATGAGTCTTTTGGTCATGTTAAAGAAGTTTTCAATAAGGATATTTCTTTTCAGGGTTTAAATTGTTATGTAATAAATATAATTTACCAAAAAAATTATATTTATTGATCTTCTCATTTTTATTATGTATAATAAAACATTTATTAATTTGTAATGAATAGAAGGGTTGTTATAGTTGGTATTAGAGGATAGGTTTAGTTTTTTATGGGATAAGGATTAGAAAACTCTAGCGAATGCCTTAGGATTAGAGAGATCTAGAAAATTAATTAGGGATAATAATAAGTAAAAGAAAACATCCCTAAAGTTTTAATTTTATAGATTAAGTGGTTTATCATGAAAATAAATCCTTATCTAGATACTACAAGTTGATGTGGTTCTGGAAGATATGTACCTAAGAGTAACAACTCTGACAAGATGTTTTGGGCTTAACTCCGAGAAATCTGGTACATGAAAATGTGAATTATTGCACACCTATTTTAACACCCCCAAGTTATATGCTTTTGTAAATTCATAATTTAATTATGAACCATTATTAAGGGAACAAAAAAAACACATAAGAATATATGTTATGAAATAGATCATGGATAATATAGATTAAATCCTAGAAACTCATAAGTTAATGAGATAAATGCAATTTATATGTTATCCCTTTAATTTATTTATGATCCCATTTACAAGTATAATTTTTTAATATAATCATTCCAAATTTCATTTTTTATTATATCCAATGGTTGGTAATAAGAATAATCAAGTAAAAAACTGATTTGAAGGGAAATATGATGACATCCCCAATGAGACTCCTAATACGATGAGAGTGGGAATTGAAAACATTTTCATGATAATCTCTTAGATAAATCATGTTATGAATAGAAACCTAGATCAAGAGGTTTTTCCCAAACCCCATAAGAGAGAAAAAATCACAATAGATATATTTATGTGAAAAATGCCTCCTACTTTTAATTGATCATCTTATCCCTTAATTTTATAACAATGGATCAAATAGATTGAGAAGATATTTTCTATCCTTTAATATTATAAACAAGAGAAGGTTATTCTGGCTATTTATCACATGGAGGTATAAGTTGATATGTGGTGTACATTGATAAAAAATATGAAGCCTGATAAAGATTTTGAGACAATGGAGTGGAAGGAATTCTGAATGTTTTTTTGATAAATGTTTTCCTCACAATCTCTATGTTAAAATGGAAAGGGATTTCTTTAAACTCAAGTAAAAAAGATGATGAATATATTGTGGAATATGAGTTAAACTTAAAAAAACATTCATGATTTTCCTTTGTTTTTCTCATTACCCTAAATACATGTTTGATCACATCTTTGGTGGGAAAAATCCTAGTCTATGAAAATAATTGGGGATCCCTGACATTAATAGCTATGAAGAAATTTTCTGATTTTCCATTAAAGTTGAAATAGATATTAGAGAATAACAAGGGTATTATAGGGATAAGAAGAGGAAGGTGGAGTTTAATTATATAGATCTGATAGATAAATCAAATGGTGCTAAGAAATTTCAGTATCCCACTTATCAAAGGTGCGGAAAGAAGAACCCAATAAATTTCCTAAGGGGAACAAGAAAAATATTTAGCTGTAGAAGAGAAGGGAACCTGGCCAATGATTTCTCACAAGAGAAACCCACCAATGTGATAGAGGAAAGTAATGATCTGGTCATCCATCAACATATTTTTACCTACTTCAACTATAAGGAACCATGTAACTTTGTGAACTAGTGCTTAGATGCAAACAATAACCTCCAAGGTAGTAAGGGAGAGCTTTTTTCCATTACTACCACCAAGTTGAATCCAAAATTTTTTTTGATTGGTATGCTAGTTATTAATTAACTAATAGAGAAATTATAATTTTATTATGGTTCTACACATTCCTTCATATCACAAGATTTTAGTAGAAGTATATAAACACCACTATAAGGCATGGAAGTGGTGATGTCAGTGAAAATGAAAAATGAGTCAATTATTTCATCCAAAGTATATAACTCCTCCCCTGTCAATGTTTATGGGTTGGAATTCAAGAAACACATTATCATACATCCCTTTGTAGAATTTGTTTCAATTTTGGTCATGGATTTGATTTCCCTATATAGAGCCCACATAAATTTCTACAAGAGGAAAATCACTCTCTATATGGTGAAGTGACCCCCGATTCTATACAACGACAAGCATGATGATGAATATTATTTAAAACCATAATCTCAATAATGGATATTATTTCCCTATGATAAAGCATATAAAGCTCAAATTAATTAGTCTAAGGAAAGGATCATCCTTTAAGACATTCCTATTGTGATGGAATATGCTGATGTGTTTCCCGAGGAATTTCTCAGTCTTCCCACTAGCTGAGATGTTGAATTTTCCATCAATCATATACCTAGGGACTTTCCAATATCCAAGAATCTGTATAGGATGGATTTTGTGAAACATGAGGAACTGAAGAAAAAATATATGATAATTTGTAAAAAGGATTCATACACACAAGTGATTCTCCATGTTTTCCACCAGTCCTCTTCGTCGAGAATAAGGATGAGTCAATGAACCATTTCGTTGATTATCATGAGCGCAAAAATAACATTATAAAGAACATTTATCCTTTACCATGGATTTATTACTTATTCAATCATCTATTTGGATCACAATACTTCTCTAAGGTGGATCTGCAGTCAAGATATTACCATGTTATTATGAAGAAGAAGGATATCCCCAAGACTGATTTTCAAAAAGGTATGGGCACTGTGAATTCATAGTAATGCCATTCGAACTAACTAATGATCCACAAATATTTATGGAATTGATGAATAGAGTCATTAGAGATAATCTAATAAAATTGTTGGTAGTCTTTAAAGATGATATTATAATACATTTTAAAACCAATGAGGACCATGAAGAGTATTTGAGAATTGTTCTAAAGACCTTGCAAAAGGAGAATCTCTATGAAATGTACATCATGTTTGAGTTCTTGTTGAAGTAAGTATCATTCATGTGATATATCATCAAAAGAAATTGGTTATATGTGTAACATTAAAAGACAAAAGAAATTATAGGATGGTTGTGGCCAACATATTTGGTAGATATCTCTAGTTTTCAAGGGTTTGTTGGATATTATCACTGATTTTTGAGAAATTTCTTACGATTTTCAAACCCTCATACCAAGATAACTTATAAGGGATTCAAATTTTTTTGGAATGGTGAATGTAAAGGAATATTCATGTAGTAGAAAAGAAGGGTTATCCCTACACTTGTTCTCACACTACCCTTAAGTGGGGAAAATTTAGTAGTTTTCAGTGATGCTTCGAAGAAGGGATTGGGATTTGTGTTGATGAAAAATGAAAAAATTAGTTGCCTTTACTTCAAGGCCATTGGAAATTCATGAGCAAAAGTATCCCTTGAATGATTTAGAATTGGCAGTGGTGATCTTTTCTTTAAAACTTTTGATGAATTATCTCTTTTGGGATAAGTGTAAAATATATATGGATCACAAAAGCCATAAATATATATTCACATGGAAATATCTGAATATGAACCAATAAAGATGGTTAGAGATCATCAAAGATTATGACATCTCATTCCACTACCATCCTAGGAAATATAAAAAAGTGGAGGATGCACTATGTAGAAAGGATCCAGTAATTCTATCATCAATAAGAATTGAGAATGATATGATCTTTTTAGATTTTAAGAGGATGGACATGGGAATCATAAAGTAAGGAACATCATCAACTATTTCACAAATTATTTCTCAACCATCTCTTATTTAAAGGTTAAAGGATGCACAAAAATGTGATTTGGAAATTTAGAATAATTTGGAAAAAATAAGAAAAGTGAAATTCTTAGAGTTCAATCTTAATGACGAAGGAATTGTGAGATTTGGGTGAAGAATATGTGTTCTTTAAAATCTTTAGTTAAATATAGAACTATTAGATGACACACATAGTTCAAATTTCTCGATTCACCTAGTAAATACAAAGATGTATCTAGATATCATAGAGAACTATTGGCGGGATAAAATTAAGAAGGATATCACTGATTATACATCAAAGTGCCTAGTATGTTAGCAAGTGAAGGATGAAAGGAACAAGTCTAATGGGATGATGTAACTATTACCCATACCAACATGGAAATGGGAAAATATCACCTTGGACTTTTTCACCAGACATCCAAATACATAAAAGGGAAAAAATTATATCTAGGTTGTTGTGGATGATATTACAAAGACAACACACTTCATTAAAATTTCAGAGGATTTCTCACTGGATCAACTAGAATAGTTATACATCAGGGAAGTGGTTAGGATATATTGGGCACCACTGTCAATTGTCTTCGGGTAACATCCGAGATTCACCTTTAAATTCTCGAAAAATATCCAATATTCTCTAAACACTGATCTAAACTTCATTATGACCTATCATACTCAAACTGATTGTCAATATGAGAGGACAGTTCAGACACTCAAAGACATGTTGTGAGCCTGTTCTATGGACATCAAAGGCAGATGGGACCAACATCTTCGTCTGTCAATTTCTCTTACAAAAAAAATTTCCACTTGAGCACATAAATGGATCCTTATGTTTCCATTTATGGGAAGAGGTTCAGAACACATGAATGTTTGGATGAATTTGGAGAACTAAAACGTCTTGGTCTTGAAATTTTTAAGGAAATGGTGGATAAGGTTTAGATCATTCAGCTGAACATTAAGGATACCTTGTGTCGAAAAAAATAGATATTCTGAAAATCATCAATGTGACTTAGAGTTTGATGTTGGAGAGATAGTATTCCACCACATATCTCTATGGAAGATTGTGGTGAGATTTGAGAATAAGGGAAATCATAGTCCAAGGTACATCAACCCTTTTGAGATCCTTGATCGCATAGAGTAGTGTCCAATAGACTAGAACTCTCATCGAACTCGTCTCTAGTAAATGATGTATTCCATGTATCCCTCTTGAGAAAGTACATAATAGAACCCTCACATGTAATAAGTCTAGAGGTGGTACCATTGGAGAATTACATTTACTATGAGGAGAAGACAGTGAAGATCTCAGATTGTAGAAAAACATTTCAATGAAATAAGATAATGCCCCTCATCAAAGTGTTCTGGAAAACCACATGTTTGAAGAAGAAGCATGGGAACCATAGGAGGTGTCGAATTATAGTTATACTCATCTATTTAAATTTCCGAAAAAGAAAATTTAGATGGAGGAATTTATAATAGGGAGCATATTGTAATGACCTGAATAATTTTGAATAAAATAACCCTTTTTTATTTAAATAAATTTCTTATGGCTATAGAAAACACATACACTTATTTTGTTTTATTATATCCAATTATATTTAAATGAAAATTATGTATCTTAACCATTGATAATATAGTCATTTAACACAATACATGTATAAATATAGGGCTTTAACAAATCCTTTTGGCATTGACAAAGGAAGTGATGGCCTCAACCAGTTGGATCATACCCTATGAAGCCCATTTATAAAAGCTTTTAAGGGAGGTACCATTTTTTTTCATTTTCTCTAGACCAATCCCAAGATGAGATCCAATAACTTAAGCATGATAGAAATTTTTAATGGGAGAATTTCAAGCTCATAGACATCACAACCTAAACCATGTTCACCGAACGACCCCATGAAAGCCCCACCATCGCGTAACTAACTTTTAGAGTGTATGCGGGTGTATTAAATGGATATGTATCATGACCATAGAAATAAGAATATGTAAATTATTTTTTATAAACTAATGAATATATTTTCATCATATTATAATTACCTTATAAATGATTTTTATTTTTGATTCAATAAAGCACAAATTGTATTTTTGGTTAATATTAATATTCATCTAATTAAATAATGGATTTTTAAAATAAATATTGTTTCAATAAAATGTTTTTATTAAACAACATTTATTGAATATATAATATTATATAATTTTTATGAATTCAAATGTAATTTTTATAAGGGTTCAAAAAAATATTCCTGTCAAAAACCCATCATTTTCAATAAATGTAATTTTTAATTTTAAAATTGAAAATTCACATATTTAAAAATTATTTAGATAAAATTAATATTATTTTTTGAATTATGATCTAAAAATTATCTGACTGTAAATTTTTCATAATTTTCAGAGGTAGTTGAATTTTTGAGTAAAAAATAAATACCGTATAAATATACGGTGTGCTTTATGACATCATAATGGACCAATAGTGATACAATAAATACTATAATAGTTATACTAGGAAAAATATATGTTTCCCGATAAAATTATTTAACATAATTTTTTATTGATTTATTTTATGAATACTTAATGAATCCTCTAAGATGTATAACATATTTTTAGATTTTAAAATCATTTTTTTGATAGTGTGACTCACCTTTACATAATAAAGGGAATTATTTCAATATATTTGTCCCTTAAACATATAAATTAATTTAATGTACTTAGATTTGGTAGAGACCATGGGAAAAACCATTGGATGGTTTTTGGTTTTTTAATATTTTATTATGTAGTCTTTAATCCCAAAATAATAATAAACCACCTTCTTTTCCTATATAAGTCCGCCTATAATCATATTTCTCTTCACTCAAACTCTTTCGGTCATGAACACACTCTTACCTTTACTCTCTATAGTCCTCCCAAGTTTCCTCCAAGATTTAAATAAGCCCCTCCCAAGCCATTGGAGTCACACACTCAATTATGGGATCATCACCATCCTCTTCACCTTTCAATTCAAGCACATTCTTTGAAATTAGTCTTATTAATTTAAATTTGAAATATTTTCATTAATTTATAATAATTAAGTTACTTTAAAATTTAATTTATATGAATTATATTTCATTATAATCTCTTATTTCAACCCTTACCTAATATGTTATTAGGCTGAAATTCTATAATGGATATCCCCCTCTCCTCTTTTATCTAGAAATCCTTTAATGTTAGGCCTTTTAATTTACATGTTATTATGTTTGGATATGTTATTACATACCCCGTTACTATAATTTTTTTTATATATCGATATATCCCCTTTCACTCTCAATTATCCCCCTATAAACCTTTATGAACACCCATTACAATGCCGAAATTATGTGAGGGTTCTTTCCTTTCTCTACTTTCTTCAATTTTCTTATTTATGTTACACCTTATATTTACAATTCCTTATGTGGAGGCATATATTTCCATGTCCCTATTAATTTACATTTCATGTATAAATTATTAGACACCCCTTTCACTCTCATCAATCTATTTTATGAATTTCTATGTGACATCATTATGCTGCTGAAATTGCATCACAATTTTCTAGGGAAAAATAATTATGTAGTGAATACCATACCAATTTTTATATCATGGGTATGAAAAATTTATGAACATTTAATTCTTTTATTTGGTAATTATATTGATGTATTCCACACTCCTTGATCCTGGAATAAATTATGACAGTGAATGAATATATGTTATATTATCTACATGGAGAACTAAAACATGAGAATGAAATGATTATGAATGGTGCACCTTAATAGGACACCAATAAAATAGGTAATGGTTTGTATCATGATACATCATTTTGGTAGAGTGGGTTTACCTGATTCCTTTATGGAACGTTTTCCTCCATGATATCTTGGTGGGTTTAGCCTTGAACTATGTTTATGATGTAGTGTTTTAAGTTGTTTCCACATTTCCCACGTTATGATTATCATGATATATCATGCCTTATTATTCTTGTTCCATTTACACATCATTGATATTCTTATTGTCTAACATTTATTGCCTTATTCATGTAATTCTTTATTTATTAACTTACTAGTCTTTATTTACCACCCATTTCTTATGTATGGCCTCAAGTTATCATTTGTAGTGTTAAGTACGAAGGAACATTTTGGTCATGTTAAATATGTTTACAATAAAGATGTTTATTTTCATGTTTTAATTTTTTATGTAATGTACCTAATTTCCAAATATACAGTTGGCCCCTTGATCTCATGGGTTGTATTATGTGTAATAAAACATGTAGTAGTGTGTATTAAAGAATAGGGTTGTTATTGTTGGTATCAGAGGATATGTTTAGTTATTTTAGAGATTAGGATTATAAAACTCTAGAAAAAGCCTTAGTTTTAGATAAATCTAGAGAATTCCTTAGGGATAAGGCTAAGTATAAGAAGAAACCCCTAAATTTTTGGTTAGTATAGATTAAGTGGTTTTATCAAGAAAATAAATCCATGTTAGGATAATACAAGTGGATGTGGTTCTTTCATATATATACTTTGTAGTAATATATCTTATAAGATGTTCTAGGCATGACTCAGGGTGATATGGCACATGAAAACATGCCTTACTGTGCACCTTTTTTGACACTGTCGAGGGATATTCCTTTACAAAACATTATTAAGAGAAAAAAATCCCAGAAGAATATAAGGTAGGAAATAGATCATGGATAACATAGATTGAATCCTAGAAGCTCATAAGTTAAGGAGGTAAATGTAATTTATATGTTGTCCATTTAATTTCATTGGATTACCTTTACATGTTTAATTGTTTAAGATAATCATCCTTAATTTCCTTTTTCATTATAGACAATGGCTCTTAATTTGAGGGATCAAGCTAACAACCAATGCAATGTGAAATGTGTTGATTTTCCTAATGATATGTATAATCCTATTGGATAGAGAATCCCAAAATATGTCATGATATGCTCTTAGCTAACTTAAGTTCTTAATAGAAACCTAAATCAAGTGGATCCCCCCCCAGAGAGAACAACTGAAAATCAAGAGCTTTAGGAAACCAAATCCTCGTACTTTTAATTGGTCATATGATTCCTTAATCTTGGAACAATGAATCATCTCTATTGATAAGATCTTATCCACCCATAAAAGATCCAATCATAAGAAAGTTCACATGGTTGTTTATCATATAATGGGAGAATCTGATTAGTTGTTTATATTGATCAATAATACAAATCCAAAGGAGGAGATCGAAATAATAGAGTGAAAGGATTTCCTAAAACTGTTTTGAAATAAATATTTTCCTCAAACCCTCTTTCTTAAAATGGAAAGGGATTTCATTGCATTCTAGAAAAAATATGACAAATTTATTGGGGAGTATAGGGAAACATTCACGAAACTTTCATGATACCATTATAGTTTTTTTGTTTCCCCTGAATGTAAGGTTGACAGCTTATTTGGTGGGCTCAATCCTAGTCCAAAGAAATCCTTGGAAATCCACGACAATGACAGCTATGAGTAAATTGTATGATGTTCCCTCAAAGTCAAAATTGATATCAGAGAATACCAAGGGTATTTTGGAGATAATAAGTGGTAAGTGGATTTTAATTCTGATGGTCTGATGGATAAAACTGATGGTGCAAATAAATTTCAACATCCCACTTTTCAAAGGTGTGGAAAGAAGCACCCTAGAAGTTTAATAAGGTGAAAAAGGAAATTATTTTGTTGTAGAAAAGAATGGAACCTTTAAAATGACTGTCGACATGAGAAACCCAACAATGTGACTGAGGAAGGGAATGCTTAGGTCAACCCTCAAGGTATTTTTCACTACTTCAACTTCAAGGAAAAAGGGAAATTTGGTAACCAGTGCACTAAGACAAGTGGTTTTAAAGGAATCCAACAACATTCAAGGCAGTAAATATGATATTTTTCCATTACTATTTATGAAGTGAATCCTGAGAATAATGTGGTTACATGTAACCTAGATATTTATTCAAGAATAGTGAACGTAGTTTTTGATTCTATTTCTACACATTCCTTCATATCATGAAAGTTTATTATAACTAATCAAACACCACCAAAATGAATATTTAATTAAAAATGGAAAATCGGAAATTATTTCATCCCATGTATATAACTCCTCCCTTATCAATGTTTGTGGGATGAAATTCCTGGAAAAACTTTTCATAATTCCCTTGGTAAAATTTAATACAATTATGGTCATGGATTAGATTTACTTATATAGAGGCAACATAAATTTACAGGAGAGGGAAATCAATCTCTATATGGAGAATCAACCCCCATTTCTATACAAGTTCATGGAAGAGGATGAATAATATTTGGCTCCATCATCCGACAAATGGATATTTTTACCCTATAATAAAGCATATCTTTTTAAAATGATTATGTCTAAGGAAAGGATCATCCTTAAATATAGGCCTACTATGAGGGAATAAACTGATGTGTTTCTTGAGGGATTTTATGCCCTTCCCATTAGCAGAGTGGTTAAATTTTTGATTGATCTTATACCTGGGGCATTGCCAATATCCAAGACACCATATAGAATGACAGTTGTGGAACTTGATGAACTGAATAAATAACTACAGAAGAATCTAAATAAAGGATTTAGACCCCCAAGTGCTTTACCATGGGATGCACCAATCCTCTTCATCAAGAAAAAGGATGGTTAAATGCTTCTTTTCATTGATTATCATGATCTCAATAAGATCACGACAGAGACCAAGTATCCTTTTCCACAAATTGATGAATTCTTAGATCATCTTTTTAGATCACAAAACTTTTCCAAGGTGTATATGTGGTATGGATATTACCAAGTTAGGGTGATGAAAGATGATATCCCCAACACTACTTTCGTACAAGGTATGGGAAAATTGAATTCATAGTAATTCCATTCAAACTCACTAATGATATAAGAATCTTCATGGACATGATGAATAGGGTATTTGTAGATTATCTTGACAAATTTTTGGTAGTCTTTATAGATGATATTATAATATATTCCAAAAACAATATGGATTATGAGGAGCATCTGAGCACTATTCTATAGACCTTGTGAAAGGGGAAGCTCTATGAAAAGTACAAAAAGTGTGAGTTCTAATTGAAGGATGTTTCATTAATGGGTAATAACATCAAAAGTAATGATATATATTTAGAACCTTTAAATAAAAAATTAATTGAAGAATGGAAAAGGCCAAAATATATGGCATGTATCAATAGTTTCCTTAGGTTACCTGAATATTATCACCAATTTTTTAGAAATTGTTCAGGATTTTCAAACCATCTTACCATGATAACTCAAAAGTGAGTCAAATTTTCTTCAAATAGTTAATTTGAAGAAAGCATCATATAGCTGAAAAGTATGCTTATCACTACCCTAATGATCACACTACCCTCAAGTGGTGAACATTTCATAATTTTCAGCGATACTTCAATGAAGGTATTGGGATCTGTGTTGATGAAAAATGAAAAATTCATTTCCTATACTTCACGGAAGTTGAAAATTCATGAGAAAAACTATCCCACACGTGATCTAGAATTGGAAGTGGTGATATTCAATTTAAAATATTTGTTTCATTATCTCTTTAGAGAGATGTCTGAAATATATAGGGATCAAAAAAGTCTGAAATATATATTCTCACAAAAAGATCTAAAAATGTGCCAATGAAGATTGTTAGATCTCATCATGTATTATGACTTCTCAATCAACTACCAGCCTAGGAATGTAAACAAAGTAGGAGATTATATCAGTAGAATAGATCGAAAAGTTATATCATAAATGATAATTGAGAAGGATCTAAACTTCTTAGATTTTAAGAGGATGTATAGGGGAATCATAAATAAAGGAACATAATCAATCCTTTCAAAAATGATTTCTCAACCATTTTCCCTTGAATGGTTAAATGTTGCTAAAAATGATCATATGGGAATTCAAAATGAAGTGGAAACTATAAAAAAAGATAAATCCTAAAATTTAAATGTTAATGGAGATGGAATTGTGATATTTTGGTTAAGACTATTCATTCCATCTAATCCTAAGTTAAGTATTATTGGATGATGCACATAGTTTGACTTTCACCATTCACCCATGAAACACAAAGATGTATCGATATATCTGAGAGCACTATTTTTGGAACAACATAAAGATGGAGTTTGCTCATTATACATCAAAGTTCCTGGTATGTCAGTAAGTGAACGATGAAAGGTAGAAGTATGGGAGGATGATGAAACCATTACCCATACCAATGTAGAAATAGGAAAACATCACCATGGACTTTGTCACCAGACTTACAAAGACATCTAAGGGAAAAAATTCTATCTGGATTGTTATTGATCATCTTACATATATATACTTCATAATTGATTTTGGGTTGAGAGGATTTATCTCTAGATCAACTAGAATGTATATACATTATAGAAGTGGTAAGCCTATATGGAGTACCATTATAAAATATATATGATCATGATCCAAGATTCACCTCTAAATTCTAGTAAAGAATCCTACATGCTCTAAAAACATAGCTGAAATACAGTATGGCCTAAATCCTCAAACTGATAGTCAATCCAAGAAAACTATTCATACATTGGAAGATGTTTTTTGGTCATGTTCTATGTACTTCAAAGGCAGATTTTACGAAAATCTTCCTCAGGTCGAGTTCTCATACAACAACAATTTCCACTAAGGCATCAAAATGACTCTCTATGAAACCCTTTATGGTAAGAGGTGTAGAACACTGACATGCTAGGATAAAATTTTTTGAATGAAAACTTCTAGGCCCAGAAATGTTTGAGGAAATGGTAGATATGGTTTAGACCATTCAACAACACATCAAGGCGGTCTAGGGTCGACAAAAGAGCTATGTTGACAATCGTTAGCGTGGACTACAGATTGATGTTGGAGACATGGTATTCCTCCTCATAACTCTATGGAAGAGAGTGATGAGATTTTGGAAGAAGGGATATGTTATTCCATGGTACATAGACCCTTTTTATATCGCTAATCACATTAGAGTAGTGGGATATCAACTAGAACTCCCACAAAATCTATCTCAAGTACATGATGTGTTCCATGTATCCCTCCTAAGAAAGTACATACCAGACCCATCACATGAACTAAATCCATTGGTGGTACCATTTGATAATGACCTTTTCTATGAGGAGTATTCAATAACAGTATTATATCTTAGAGACAAATTTATTTGAAATAAGACAATTCCCCTCGTTAAAGTGTTGTGGTGAAACCATAAGTTTGAAGAAGGAACATGGAAACCAGAGGAGGTGATAAAGAAGAGTTACCCTTATCTATTCTAGTGTGGGAAAATAAAATTTTGAGGATGAAATTTCTAAATGGGGGAATATTGTGACGACCCCAACTATTATGAATAATATTCCCCTTTTGACTTAATTAAATGTCTTATGGTTATAGAAAACATATGAACTTGTTTTTTTTATTAAATTTGATTTGATTTAAAAGACCATTATGTATCTTTAATATTGAACATATGACTAGTATAAATATAGGATTTTAACAAATCCTTTTGGCATGGACAAAGGAAGTGATTTCCTCAAACAGTAGTATCATACCATATGAAGCCCATTTATTCAATAAAGAAAAAAATTGGTTAATATTAAATTTAAATTAATTAATTAAAAGAATTTTGAAAAAATAACATTTTAATAAAATAATATCATTAAAAAACATTTATTTAATATAAATGATCATATAATTTATATGATGTCAAATTTATTTTTTATAAGTGTTCGAAAAATGTTTATGTAAAAACCCCAACATTTTCAATAAATGTCAATTTTTATTTTAAAAGTGACAATTCAGATATTTTAAAAATTATGTAGATAAAATGAATATTATTTTTATAATAAGGATTCCTAAATTATGTAATTGTGAATTTTTCATAATTTTTTAAGGTGGATGAATTTTTGGGTAAAAATTAAATATCGTATAATTATACGACGTGTTTTATGACATCATAATGACTTTATAGTGATGTAACAAATATTGTAAAAGGTATACTCGGCCAAATATATGTTTTACCTTTAAAATAATTTAATTTATTTTTTTTTGATTTATTTCATAAAGCCTTAATCAATCCACCAAGACTTATAACATATTTTATGATTTTAAAATAATTTCTTTGAGAGTGTGACCCACCTCCACATAAGAAAGAGAATTATTTTGTTATATTTGGCCCTTGTAATTATAATTTTTTTTTCAAACACTAATTTTTTTATAAACCACGAGAAAACCACTTGGTTGGTTTTTTGGTTTTTAAAACTTTATTATGTATTGTCTAAAACCAAAATAATAAAGTAATCTCCCTCTTTTCTAATATAAACCCACAAAACTCCCATTAATCTTAACTAAAACCATTTTATCATGACAAAACTATTCTTTATACTCCCTAGAGTCCTCCCAATGTGCCTCAAATCTTTAGAGAATCCTCTCTCAAGCATTTGGATTCACACACTCAAGTAACAGATCCTTGGCTTCTTCTTCGCCTTTCAAGTTAAGAACTTTCATGGAAATTTGTATTATTAATTTCAATTTGATATATTTTATTTCAATTATAATTATTATATTACTCTAGAATTGATTTCATATTAATTATATATCATTTATACTCCCTCATTTTTTCACTTACCTAATACATTACTTCGTTGAAATTTTGTAAGGTATCTTCCACTTTTCTCTTTCATCAAGCACTCCTTTAATGTTATGTATTTTAATTTCCATTTTATTATGTTGGGATATGTTATTAAATATCACCATTACATTCAATTTAATTTATATATTATTATAACCCATTTTACTATCATTTATCATTTCTATGAACCTTTATTCACACCCTTTACCATGCCAAAATTTTGTAAGGGTTCTTTCCTTTTTCCTCTTTCTTTAAGTGTCATTATCATGTTACCCCTTCAATTTCAAGTTCCTTATGATGAGGCATGTAGTTATATGTCAATATTACATTCCATTTCATGTATAAATTATTGTATACACATTTATCTCTCATCAACCCATTTTATGATTTTCAATGTGACATCGTTATGCAACCAAAATTGCATTGTGATTTTCCATGCAAAAATAATAGTGTAGTAAATACCATACCCATTTTTCTATCAAGTGTATTCAATTCTGTGTAAATATAACTATTTTATTTTAGACTTATATATATTCAATACAAACTCCTTGATCATGGAATAAATTATGACAATGAATGAACCCATGTTATGTGAACTACATAGAACACTTAAGCATGAGAATGAATGATTTTGAAGGGTGCATCAAGATAGCACTCCAATGCATTGGGTAATGGTTAGTATATGATACATCATGTTGGGATAGGGGGTTTACATTATACCTTTATGGTAATTTTTCAACCCAGATTTTTTGGCTGGTTTAGCCTTGAACTATGTTTATGATGTAGTGTTTTAAGTTGTTTCTCCATTTCACATGTTATGATTATCAGGCTATATCATGCCTTATTATTCATATTCCTTTTAGGATCCATTAATAAGATTATTGTAACATGTATTTTATTCTTCATGTTATGAATTTCTTATTACATTAATGTGATTTATATCTCACCACATTCTTATGTATTTCCTTAGGTTATCCCATGCATTGTTAATTACGAAGAAACATTTTGGTCATGCTAAATAAGTTTTCAAAAATGATGTTACTTTTCTTGTTTTAATTTGTTATTCAATGTACCTAATTTCCAAAATACACTAAACCTATGAATATCATGGGTTGTATGAAGTTTAATAAAACATTTTTAATGTGTAATAATGAGCAGGGTTGTTATACACATAACATGAACGAAATCACTCAATGTGTACGTTATGTTGTTTAACATGTTTTACAGAGTGTGTATATGCCATATACATGAAATTTTTCCAACATATCTCTTAATTTATTGTCAGATATTCAATACACATTGTGTAATGACACTATGCACTGACCACATGACTCAATGTGATTTATGTTACATAGTTTGTATTCTAACTTCACGCCATGTAGTCCTTAACAAACTATGTTCCACATGGGTAGTAAGAATGTGGTGAGTAATGATGTCACATATTGATCCATGATATGAGCCATGATTTACATTCTTCACTACTTGGGTGAGTCTACCAAGGGTAAATTGTGTGTAATTTACCGTTACATTACTAGTAACTATGTCATACATCCAGTGACCTTAGAACATTTAGATGGGATCTTTGAGTGTTCTTTGTGTGTATTTTTTCCTTTATTTTTCAACAAACTCAGATAAATATGGTATCTCAACCATAATATTGAGAATATAAATATGAATATCATAAATATTAAATCACTACAAGAAATTGAAAAAATAAAATTATAAATAATTTGAAATTATAATTTGAATACTCTTATACCACTTGAAGGTTCCATGGAAAAGAAAAGTATAGTATTAGTGCTTGATTTCTTATTGATATCAATGGATAAACACTGAAGAACATGATGAAAACACCCTATAATATTGAAAATAATATATTGAAAATTTAATTTATAATTATTTCAAAAAATAATTACCTCATACAGTGTAATACTCTAGATAATATTTATTTCTGATCACGTCTAGTTTGTTCTAAATTCACTTAAAATATATGCATAAGATTTATATAAATTTGGGATACACTCTAACCAACATATCCTTATGTATGATCTTGAGGTTATGTTGATTTCAATGTAACTCGGTAATATACGATGCAACCTGACTTCATATTCTCCCTCAAATGGTACTACTGCACCTCTTTCTAACGAGTTTCAATAGTTACTAATACATGAGAGGGATTAGTTAGGCTTTCATGTCTTTATTGAAGAGTCAAATGAAGGAAAATAAAATGGTCCGTAACATAATACATCACTTCCAATGATCTTCATTCATAAAAGAGAATCAAGAACTTACCGTATATAGGGATTTCTCTCATTTGTGTGTGGGTAGATTTTTCATGTTTAGTATACTACTAAAGATCATTAGTTCCATGAAAATTTAGTAGAATCTCTCTCCCTTCTCAGATAACTCTTCACAAAATATAAGAATCACTAGAAACACTACATTTTATGGGAGTTATCATGACACCATAAATGATCCTCATGTTGGTGGATCACCTATGGAGGTCATAAAATTACATTTATTTCTCCTTTGATTGTAATTCAAATATAATCCATCAACAAAGAATATGAAGGTATAGAATTTTAGGTATGCGATATTATTTTGGTTTTATACATTTTAAATAATGATTGATTCTGTCAGGGAAATATTGGGTTGTTTATTAATTTTCTTCTTCTATTAAGGATCATATGATGATACCAAAATAACAATTAGAAGTATCAAATCCATCATCTTTAACAATTTATCATTTTTCTATCACTATAAAATGAAGAACATGTTAAATTATTCATCATTGTTTTGACTCACTAAATATTGTGTCATGTGATAACATGATATGGATTATTCTACTCCATCTTTCGCATTATGTTATGTTGTTATAGTGATAAAAAGAAGAATAAAAAAAATATGCTAGGATAACACTTTCTATGTTGAAAGCCATAGGAAATAAAGCATTATAATATCATGTTTTATGTTTTGTTGTGTATCAATGTGTTGTTGGGATGGGATAAGAAAATAAGGCATATGTAGTGAAAGAATATTGAGCATGGAATGTTCATGTAGTTTGAATTCATAATACGCATACAACATTCATTTGTAGCTTGCTGAATACACATGGATGGATAGGGACCTACCCAACATGTCCTGCATTTGACTTCACTTCAAGTGGGGATTTTTTTCATTACCCTAGGCATGATATGAATTTTCAATGAAATACTTTTTTACCAAACTATGCTAGAGGTCCATGTTTCAACCCCACACCATGGAGTTTCCCTAGATCTACCCAGTACTCCACGTTGTTGAGCTGACCTGTGATCACACCCTCTACTGCTATTCGTTATCCCTCCCTTGTTCTTATATATTGTCCTTATTATGGATGGATTATCATGTGGGATAGCTAAATGTAGGCCTTATTTTTTAAAAAATAAAATAAATTTTTTATTTATTTTGAATAAATAAGTTATGATTATGTTATATAAATTAGTTATAAATCATAAGAGTTAAGATTAATAATTATTTTTAAAATACTAAGTTAAATATGAAAATTTATATTTAATCCTCATGTTAAAAAAATATTTTTTATCCAATTATTATTTTTAAATATTTATTTATGTAAATTGGTTATTTAATTTCAATATTAAATTTATCTGAATAAATAATTTGATACTTATAGATTGTTAAACACGCATATAAGAATAAAATGTGAGACCATAAAGATTACATAGGATGTGGTAATAATTTAAGTTCTTTTTTTCATCAAAAGGTAGGGGCCGGGAAACAATGCGGGTGATGGCCCAGCCCTCGAGTGGTTACGCGGTCAGGCATGCAGTGGCCCGCAAATCCCCTACCTTCCCCAGGCCCACCCAAGGGGTGAAGCCCAGTTCCACAACGGGGGCCGGCGCCGCGTAAACGCTTGGGTAACCGGCGTGCAATCGTGCACCGCGTGTGGTGAACATGCTTTTTATTGCATACCCCCTGAGAGGGTTCGAACCCCCGACCTCCCCTGAGGGAAGCGGAGCCTTCGACCACTCCACCACGCCCACGGGGGCATAGGATGTGGTAATAATGGTATTAATAGGAATATTAGGTATATTTAATTTGTGTAACTCATATGAATTATAGTTTATAAATAACATGTTCAAATACAAATTATAACTATGATTTATAATTTTTTTATAAATTATAAAATATGTCCAAATATAAAATATTTTATATTTCAAATTATGATTTCTTCTTAATTACTTAGTTTGAATTGAAAAAGTTTAGAATTTATTTGCAAAATTATTTAAACCACATAAAATGAGATTTGATGATTGATTTGATCAGGGTTTAAGTATTATTAATTATATTATATTTAGAATATGTAAATATTTAAATAATATAAATTGGATTATAAAAGTTTATAATTCATTGATATCGTATTCTTAATTATATTTCATTTGATAAGAAATGTGATAGAAAAAGCTAATGTTTGTATCACATGTATTTAAAAATAAATAAAATATTTTTTTACTTATTAAATTCCATCAATATTTTTTCATCCAAAATTTTTTATGAAATGTGAATATTGTGTATATAGAATTTAGGTGATAAATTTTTTAGATCCCAACATTACAAGCTAGGTGCAACTCCATAAAATCTATATTTTCATCTCCATTAACTTCAATGTTTTTATATATATAAGTTATAGATTATTTTTCAATATCGTTGAACATATTAAGTGTTAGAAATATCATAAATTTAATTATATCTTGATCAAAGTCACTCGGGGGGGACATACTTGGTGTAACACCCCGAGATTTTATGAGATATATTCTTTATCTATTGTACACTACACCAAGATTAGTTTGTATTATACGCAACAACATATTAGGTTATAGTATACGCAACACTAATCATGTCTTGCGTTACACGCAAGAGCAACCTTCCTCAATAGCTTTTGTTGTACGCAATACTGAGTTTCACTAAACAACGATGTGTTATTAAAATATTATATAAACTAGACGTTATGAATAGTAATACCCAATTTTTGAAATTTTATAAATTTTATCGTTAAAAATGGACTTCATTTTTGGATTCGGAATATCGAAATTATCCTAGGTTGAATTTGTGGTATTTTTCTGAAAACATTCAATTTTTGATGAATAGTGAAAACACTAAGTTATTGGTTAAAACCGACTTTGTATTTAAATAATCATTTATTTTATTTAAATTTATTTTAGGTCAAAATAGATACATAATACCTATATAAGTTCAATGTGATTCATTGAAGTCATTTTATAATAATTTTAGATATATAAAAAATTGATTGAACTTTTTACAGACTTTTACGCAGCCCCTGAGAGCATTTGAAAATTTACATAATACATAATTTTACCACATCTGTGAGTTGAATTTTTTATCACCCCAAGCTTCCATGGTACGCTTCTCTTTGAATAATACAGTAGCGTGTGTTGTACGCAACTTCAAGTTCTAACACACACCACCACCAATCAAACAAGCCGTTATGAATAGTAATACCCACAATTTAAAATTTTATAAATTTTATCTTTCCAAATGGACTTCATTTTTGGATTTGGAATATCAAAATTAGCTTAGGGTGAATTTTTGGTATTTTTCTGAAAACATTCAATTTTTGATGAATAGTGAAAAAACACTGAGTTGTAGTTTAAAACCAAATTTTTATTTAAATAATTATTTATTTTATTTAAATTTAATTAAGGTCAAAATGGATACATAATACCTATATAAGTTAAATGTAATTCATTGGAGTTAGTTTATAATAATTTTAAATATATAAAAAATTTATTGAACTTTTCACCGTCTTTTACCCACCTCCTAGGATAATTTAAAAATTCACATAAAACATTATTTTACCACTTCTATGAGAGGAATTTCGAAAATTAGAGAGACACGGTTAATATCAATGAGTAAAATGTGGTTCAATAAGATAAAAATAATTTTTGGTGAATAGTAACTTTTTACTTTTATTTACCACGGTTAAAAATAAATAGGGTAATTAAGGGTAAAAATGATATTAATATTACCCTAACACATATCCTAATTCTATTGGACAAGTGTATCTCGACCAAAAAAAACCTTAGGAATAAAATATTATCATTTAGGTCCACTCGGATTACATTAGAACATTTATTATTATTTAATTCAAAGAAGAGTTAAAAGAGTTAAAATCAAAGTTTAATAACTAAAAAATTTTTAATATAGGGTTATACATAAGATAAATTCTATTATAAATATTTATTAGAAATATAAAAAGACTTCCTACATAATGGTATTTTATTTATAATTTTTAGACATTAAATAATTTAATTTATTTATGACACAATGGTGATGCAGTAATTACCTAATTAATGAAATATTGAAATAATTGATATTATAAATATCAAAATAAATGTAATTTGAGACTTTTTATGAATTCCACTAATTTTATAGGTTAATATGATATTTTAGTATTGTTTATATAATTTTTTTTCAAAGTAATAATGCTGTTATGAAATTATAAAAAACAAAATACCCAATAGTGTCAAAATTGACATAAAAGAGTTTTTAAAAAAGATATTATATTATTATTTGATATTATATTCCTAAAAATATATGTTTCGGCCAAAGGAATTATATAATTATATGTGTATCATTAATGGACCACTTGGGGGTATCTTGGAGGTATATGGTATGTTTATTAACTATATAATATAAAAATACAAAGAGACATGGTAAATGTGAAACTATTTAACTAAGAGTTAAATAAAAATGATATGGTTAATATAGTGACACAAACATGTCTAAAACCTATTGGTTGAATGTTTTTCGACCTATACCCACCTTAAAGTTTAAATAATCCACCTTGGAGCCATTATAAACAGAATATGAATTTATTATAAAATAATATTTCTAGCTTTTCCAAAGGTGCCCCTCACTCCTCTAATAAAAGGGCACTCCCCCTTCTCTCAAATTCATACCTTAAAAGCCTTTGGGATCAGCCAACCGCTACCCCAAATACCCTCTAAAATACCATTCCTTCAACCTAGAGGCCTTAGTTTGATCATAAATCCAAGCTAAGGAGCCTTTTTGATCAAATCAAAAGGAAGAAGAGGTAATGTTTTCACAACCCTCTTTTAAGTTCATTTCTTCTTCAACTTCTTATTCCTTTTTTATTTCCCATTCTAAAATAATAACTCTATTATCTTATATATACTATGATGTTATTATAAATATGGTACAACCATATTCAGTATTCTATCCATCCTTTGAATGACATGTCACCATACGTGCGTACGTAAGGCTTACCGTCTCCACGTCGTGGTGTAATTGTTATTCAATAAATTATTATTTGGATGGGTATAATAATGATGTGTAATTCATTTAAATAATAAATATAACATGATAATGATTCTGTATATATAATATACCATACAATTATATATTATTTTAATATCAAAAGAATGATATTGTCGCTCGTGCGTACGTATGGACTACCGTCTCCACGAACGTGATGAGATTCATTCCCCATCATATCAATTCAAGACTAATTCTAATTTAATGATTAAACATAATGTTTAAGACATGATATCATTTTGGATATGAATAAGATTCAATCTATCCATAACAAACATGTCTTATGTAACAAAACATATAAAAGAAAATGAGTAAGTTAACACCTGGAACAACAATAATACTAAGATATTATTAACAAACTAATGTTAAAAGGTCATATATGATATCATATTAATTTAAATGATTATTTTATAATTTAATAACAATTATTTCACCATTATACAGGAGTTTAACCTACCCTTGACCAATGAAAAGTAAAAGGTAAGGGTTTATTTCCCAATCTTTTCATTATCCGAGGTTGTTTATACGTAATTATCTACTGGGACCTCTTTATCATCCACATCAATGTTTCTTAAAAATGTATTTCAAATCATTCTTAATATTTTATAGAATATAGATTAAAGTCATTTATACCCTTGTTTGACTTTTTATAATAAGTTTATAAAGGAAGATTTCCTTCGTTTTCCAAACAATGTCCTTTTTAACCTTTTCGACAGAATTAAGGTAAGAATGTCTTTTTTTAACTAATTCTATGGGTGCGGATATTTTCCACCGTTATAAAATATTAGAAGATTCCCTTACAATCTTATAAGGATATTTTCAAAGTAAATGTTTTATTTTATAATTATGTGACTTTTAAAAGATTTTAAAAAAAGAGATACTTCTCTCAAATAGTTTTGATTTCATCTTTGTCAATATCCTTTGATGAATTTTAAACTTATTTGAAATTGATTTATTATGATACAAAACATCCATATTATATTGAAGGTTTTGTGATATGTTTGAATGTGGATGTGTTATTTTTATACCATTCATGGTTTATGGAGAAATTATTAACATTTAGTATGTTAGTTTTAACACGAATTTTATGTTATTTTTAAACCTATTCATATGAAGAATGAATTGGAATTAATAAGTGACGGGTGGAGCTAGTTATAGATCCTCGATGCATCGGTAGATCTCATGAGACAAACTAGTGTTTTGGCACGAGGTGTTGACAAAATATTATTTTTAGTCTTGGTACGAGGCCTTGGCTACATGGTTATGATAGTCTGGAATTATGCATTCCATCATTATTAAAGTGGTTATTGATATTTCATGTGATTATTCGAATAGTAGAATATCCATATGAATAAGTAAATGGAATTATTTCATTTTATTTTTTCCATATTATGCTGAAGTTTAAGTTTAAAAGGCTTTTTTATTAGTTATACATTGCCTTAAATGTTTATGTTTATTTATGAAAGTTTTTGCTATAATGTTATCCTTACTGAGCATCTGAGCTCACCCCTTTCAATGTTTTAATTTTTTCCAGGATGTGAAGAAGTATTTTATGAATGTCCTGCAGGGATAGTCGGAAGGGGATATTAGTGTGGACCATAGAGACTATATTATTGTAGTTTTTCACTTTATGATGTAATGTAACATTTTTGAATGTATCTAGTGATTCCAATGCTACTAAACTAATCGTTCTTTCGAGACATGATCTTTTGTGATCAATCAAATGTTATGTAATAATGCACCGACTCTAGGTAACTGGGGTCGGGGCATTACAGTTGGTATCAGAGGATGTTTAGTACAAACCTTGGAAGCTAGATTTAGATAAACTCTTATTATAGCACATAGACCTAAGATAGACTTTGAGGATTAGTATAGAAGAACTTCCTAGAATTTTGGTATTGTAGAGATTTTGTGAGTTTTACAAGAAATAAATATCTTTCTAGATATGAGCCGGTAGAGGCGGCTATGGCACAAATGTACCTAGTGGTAAAACCCGAAAACACCGCTTTGATCTAGAATCGAATGGGAACTGGTGCATGATAACGGGCCTTTCTGCACTCTTTGTTACGAAACTCCCGGGAGATATTCTTAGGATAATTCTCATTTTCATTACAAACCATTATGAAGGGTTTATAAGTATATACTTCCTCAAAAAAATATTTTTTTATGATTATGGATTATATCCATAAACTGTTCAATTCATATTAAGTGTTTTACAATTATGGAATTATGTATTTTTATTCATAAACTGATCTACTTTATGCCATTGTTTAGAAATGGTTCCTAGTGGAATGAATGGAAACTGTATCAATGCACGCACTCCATGTAGGGATTTCCCTCCTGCTCAAGATAATTATAGTGGAGCTGGTGATACAACTGGTACCGATCAGCTAATCACCATACTGGGATAACTAACTCAGGTTATCAATAATAACCTTACCCGTATGGAGCATCCTGATCCTTAGCATATAGGATCAATGTTATATCTCTTAATGAGGCAACAACCACCAACATTCAATGGTAGTAAAAATCCATTAGTAGCTGATCAATGGATAAATTCTTTAGAGAAAATATTCCATGCCTTGGGGAGTAGCGAAAGGGAAAAAGTTATCATGGCAGTTTACCGTCTCACTGGAGATGCTAACCAATGGTGTTCATTGATTCAAAACACAAAGGAAGATGATTAAGTATCAAATATGGAATGGAGGGAGTTCAAAGAGATTTTTATAGAAAAATACTTTCCTCGTGACCATCGAGCAGATATGGAAAGGAAATTTCTAAGTCTGAGACAAAAGGAGGATGAGAATGTCGCAAAGTATGAAGCTAACATTACAAGGATAGCGAGGAATGCAACAGATTATATACGTAACACATGGAGTAATATTGATCATTTCTTTGATGGGTTAAAACCATTTATTTGTTGATAATTATTCTCACAATACTTATCGTCTTATGAAGACATTGTCTCATGTGCTATGAATACTGAAAAGGAATTCTCTAAGTCATACGACATTAAAGCAAAGCAAGAGAAGAAGAGATCTTCTGATCACTCTAGAAATAGAAATAAGGGGAATAAGGGAAAAGTTAAATATCAATCCTGCTGTAAATGTGGGAAGAAACACCCTGGTACTTTCTTGAAGGGAATGGGAGTCTATTACAAGTGTGGTGAAAAAGGCCACCAAGCTCATGATTGCAAGGGAAAAAGAGTTTTTGTCAACATGGAATGCTATAATTGTAGAGAAATGGGGAATTATGCAAATAAATGTCCTATGCGTCAGGGAAATGTACCTCAGAAATGGTCAAGGGATCAAGGATAAGCTTATGTCATCACTACAGTTGAGGTAGAAGCTCCGAAAAAGGTGGTGGCAAGTAATTTAATGGTTTCTTCATGTTTAGAAAATGCGTTATTTGATTCTGGATCATCGCATTGTTTCATATCTTCCCAGTTTGCTAAGAAAATTAGATATTTCCAATTTGATTTAATAAGGGAGTTGTCAGTTAAAACTCCTAAGGGAAGTATCATTGTAACAAAGTTTTGTGAATCAATCCCTATTAGAGCACATAAATGTTCATTATCTGCTGATCTCATCATCATACCCATGATTGAATTTTATATAATCCTTGGTATGGATTGAATTTTGGACCACGATGTGAAGATTTATTCTAAGAAGAAGGAAGTTACTATTTTGGATGATGAAGATAAAGAACAACTTATCTTTAGAGAAGAATCGTCACCACCTAATTCTTATCTAGATCCACCCCTAGTAGCTCAACTAAATTAAATTATTGGGGAGGAAGAGAATGAAATAACTGTGGGTGAGGAAAGGAATGTTCAAATAGAGGATGTACCTATTGTGAAAGAATATGTAGATGTGTTTCAAGAAGATTTACCTGGACATCCTCCAGAAAGAGAAATTGAGTTTTCAATTTATTTAATTCCTGGTTCAAGGCCTATATCGAAGACCCCTTATAGAATGGCCACTGTGGAATTAGTGTAACTAAAGAAACAACTAGTAGAATTGAGTAATAAGGGATTCATTCACCCTAGTGTTTCTCTATGGGGAGCACCTGTCCTTTTTGTTAAGAAGAAAGATGGATCTATGAGGTTATGTATCGACTACAAGGAGATCAATGATATAACAATAAAAAACAAGTATCCCCTACCTTGCATTGATGATTTATTTGACTAACTACATAGAGATAAATACTTTTCAAAGATTGACCTTCGATCTGGATACCATCAGTTGTGTGAAGAAGGAAGACATTCTTAAGACATCATTTCAAACCAGGTACATGAATTACGAATTTACAGTAATGCCTTTTGGGGTGACTAATGCACCCTCTGTATTCATGGATCTAATGAATAGAGTTTTTCAAGGAATATCTCGATGATTTTGTGGTGGTATTTATTGATCATATCTTGGTATACTCCAAAATCTAAGAGGATCATGAAAATCACTTGCGCATTATCCTGAAGACTCTTAGAAGACATGAATTATATGGGATGGTTTGCAAGTGTGAATTTTGGATTCAAGAGATTTCTTTTCTTGGCCATATTTTCTATAAGCATGGAATATCTATTGATCATTCTAATACCAATGCAATCCAAGAATTTCCAGCACCAACGAGTATAACTGAGGTACACAGTTTTATTGGTTTAGCAGGGTATTATCGGCATTTCGTCCAGAATTTTTCCTGGTTGGCTAACCCATTAACGAAGATCAAACGTAAAGGGTTTAATTTTTTTTGGAAAAAAGAGTGTGAAGAGTTTTTTGAAGAATTAAAGAGAATATTAGTCAATTATCCTATATTGACTCTACCATCGGGGAATTATGGGTTCGTTATTTATAGTGATGCATCGAAGAAAGGACTTAGTAGCATACTTATGCAGAATGATAGAGTTATTGCCTATGCATCATGACAAATGAAAATTCATGAGCAAAACTATCCTACTCATGATCTCGAGTTAGCATCTATGATATTTTCTTTGAAGATATGGATACACTACCTCTATGGTGAAAAATGTGAGATTCATACTGATCAGAAGAGTTTGAAGTATATTTTCTCACAAAAAGAACTCAACATGTGGGAAAAGAGATGTCTTGAACTACTCATGGATTATGATTGAACGATACACTACCAACCGTGGAAGGAAAATAAGGTGGAAGATTCATTGAGTAGAGAAGATCATGGAGTTTTGAACAAGATGAGAGTTGAGAGGGATCCTATTTTCATGGATCTAGTAAAGTTGGATATGGGAATAACCATGGAAGGTGAAACATAGATACATTTTCAAATGGTTTCAAAACTATCTTTACTAGAAAGGATAAAGAGTTCTCAGACCAATGATGAAGAATTTCAAAAGAAAATTAAAGCTTTGAATGATGGGAGATTGAGTGAATTAGTGTATGAAGATGGAATTTTGAAATTTGGGAAGAGACTTTGTGTTCCTGATATACTTGATCTAAAAAGGGAATTATTGGACGATGCTTGTAGTTCCAATTTCTCTATACACCCTGGGAGCACCAAAATGTATAGAGATTTGAAGGAACATTTTTGGTGGGACAACATGAAGAGAGAGATTACTGATTTTGTGTCAAGATGTATGGTTTGTCAATAAGTGAAAGCTGGAAGGCAACAGCCTGGTGGAGTATTACAACCTCTTTCCATACCTGAGTGGAAATGGGATAATATTACAAGGGAATTCATCATGGGGCTACCAAAGACTCCTATAAGGAGCGATGAAATATGGATAATTGTTGATTGTCTTACCAAGTCATCACATTTTCTTGCTATAAGGGAAGATTTACCACTTGAACGTCTAGAAAGAATATATATTAATGAAGTTGTGAGACTTCCTGGAGTACCCCTATCAATTGTTTTAGATCGTGATCCCCATTTTACATCAAGATTCTGGAAAAGTCTTTAGAAATCACGGGATACTGAACTCCATTTGAGCACTACTTACCATACTCAAACAGATGGAAAATCAGAAAGGACTATTCAAACCTTAGAAGACATGTTGAGATCATGATCACTTGACTTTCAGGGTATGTGGGATCAATATTTACCTCTGGTAGGATTTTCCTATAACAATATATTCCATTAGAGTATTCAGATGGCACCATATGAAGCATTATATGAAAAGAGATGTTTCAAACCAACCTATCGGGATGACGTTGGTGAAAGAAAACTTGTGGGGGCAGAACTTGTGGAGGAAATGATGGAAAAGGTGAAGGTAATCCAAAACCACATCAAAGCAGCTCAACGTATGCAGAACAGATGTACTGAAAACTAAAAGAAGGATTTGGAATTTTAGGTAGTAGATCATGTTTTCTTGAAGGTATCTCCATGGAAGGGAGTTATATGTTTCGGTAAGAAAGGTAAATTGAGTCCCAAGTACATCGAACCTTTCAAAATTCTAGAATGAATTGGTGTTGTAGCTTACCGTTTGTAAATGCCACCAAATATCTCCAAAGTTCACGATGTGTTCCATGTATCACTGTTGAGAAAATACATGCCTAACCCAACACATGTACTCACCTATGAGGAATTAGAACTGGAACCTGATTTGTCTTATTGTGAAGTGCCTGCCAGGATTTTTGATACGAGAGAACAAGTGATGAGAAACCGGATGACTAATCTGGTAAAAGTTATATGGAAAAACCTTAAGATGGAAGAAGCAACATGGGAACCTGAGGAACTTATGATGAAGAATCACCCGATTCATTTCATGCGGTAGTATTCTAGAAATTTTGAGGATGAAATTATTTGAAGGAGGGGAGAATGTAACACCCCAAGCTTCCACGGTATGCTTCTCTTTGAATAATACAGTAGTGTGTGTTGTACGCAACTTCGAGTTCTAACGCACACCACAACCAATAAAACTAGCTGTTATGAATAGTAATACCCTTATTTTAAAATTTTATAAATTTTATCTTTCAAAATTGACTTCATTTTTGGATTTGGAATATCGAAATTAGCTTAGGGTGAATTTTTGGTATTTTTCTGAAAACATTCAATTTTTGATGAATAGTGAAAAAACACTGAGTTACAGTTTAAAACCAAATTTTTATTTAAATAATTATTTATTTTATTTAAATTTAATTATGGTCAAAATGGATACATAATACCTATATAAGTTCAATGTAATTTATTGGAGTTAGTTTAGAATAATTTTAAATATATAAAAATTTTATTGAACTTTTCACCGTCTTTTACCCACCTCCTAGAAGAATTTAAAAATTCACATAAAACTTAATTTTACCACTTCTGCACTACTATAAATATGGGCTTTTGAGCTCCTTTAACTATAGTGACCACCACTTGCGGTTGCTATAGGTAACCAATAGCGGCCGCCACTGGCGGTCGCTAGGTTTCCCTAAACAGAAACCCTGCTTCAGCCCCCCCGAACCCTCTTCTCCCTCCTCTCGCGAAGCCCCCCGAACCCTTCCACCCTCCCCATCGCCACACGCCATCCCCGTCGCCGTGCGCCCTCCCTGTCGCTGCCATCCCCGGTCGCCGCGCACCCTGCCCCACCGCCGCGCGCCGTCCCCGTCGCCGCACGCCCTCCCCGTCGCCTTTCCGCCCTCCATTAGCTGCCCTCCGCCCTCTTCCGGCCGTCCTCCGCCACCCCGCCCTCCGCCGACCGCCCTCCAGCCGCCCTCTTCCCTCCATCCGCCCTCCGCCCTGCCCTCCGGCCACCCTCCACCCTCCGCCGACCGCCCTCCTCACCCCGCCCTCTGCCGGCCGCCCTCCGGCCACCCTCCACCATCTGCCCGCCCTCTGCCCTACCCTCCGGCTACCCTCCGCCCTCCACCGGCTTCCCTCTACCGCTCCACCCTCCGCCGGCCACCCACCACCCTCCAGCCGCCCACCGCCCTTCCCTCCATCTCCTCTGGGATTCCTCCGCCTCTGCCCTCTGGCTCTGGCCGCCCTCCACCCTGCGGATGCCCTTCGGCCTCCCTTTTCCCTCGGGTCTCCCACCACCCGCCTCTGACAGTCCTCTGGCAGCCCTCGGGCAGCCCTCCGGCCACCCTCTAGCCTTCGGCCTCCAGCCCCTCCGGCCTCCGGCCTCCGCCCTCGGCCCTCCACCCCCTCGTCCTTCCCCCCAACACCTCGAACACCCCCCCCCCCCGCACCCCACCAACCCTTGTCCCCTCCGTCTTCGTCCCCTCCCTCACCGCACCACCGCCACCCGTCCCCTCCTTCACCGTCCTCTCCCTTTCCACACCGCCACCACCCGGTCCCCTCCCTCCACACACGACTGCTCCTCGTCCCCTCGCTGCTGCTGCCCGTCCACTCCGGCTCCCCCTGTCCTTGGTCCCCTCCCTTGTCGTCCCACCCTCGCTGCACCGTCTCCACCTCACCGCCTCCTCTCCTCTGGCTCCCCATCGTCGCCGCCACCCATCCCCTCCCTCGCCGCACCAGCTCCGGCTCTAGCTCCCTACCGCTGCCTCTCCTCTCCCTCGCATCACCTTCTTCGGCTCCCCTCCCTTCCAGGTTTGTAGCGCAATCAGGTATGACATGGGATTTCACTTACAGTATTATTTTATAAATGGTTCACAAACAATTAATTAGTATTTATTTTAAATATATTTGATATGAAAAATGAAAATGTAATAAGTCTTGTGTAAATGTTTGTTATAGGGATCTTATTATGGATAAGAGTTGGATTGATCTTCCAAATCAAACATCTAGAGAGTATTTCAATGGCATTATGCAGTTTATTGACTTCACCAGAGGATTTGAAAGTGACTATATTAGTTGTCCATGTAGAAAATGTGCTAACAGATATCAATTCAAACGAGATACTGTGAGGGAGCACCTATTCTTTAATGGATTTCTAAAAAATTACAAGAGTTGGACTCCTCATGGAGAAGAATATGTTGGTTGTCAAAATACAGATGAAATTCAGATGGATGTTGATGCAAGGATGAATAATCCAATGCATGAAATGCTTAATAAAATGGTATGTGGGTTGGATCCTGAAGGCATTGAAATCCAGAATCTTGAGACCGGTGAGATAAATCTCCGCTCTGGTGCAGATCGTGATTCGAGGATGTTTTATGAAGCAATTGATGATTCAAAAACAGAATTATATCCTGTATGTACTTCTTAAAATAAATTTTCGTTTATCGTGGAGTTGTTGCATTTTAAGACTTTGAATCATTGGTCAGACACATCCTTCGACATGCTGTTTGTGTTATTGAAAAAGGATCTTCCTGTTGATGCTAAGATTCTCGAGTCGTATTACCATGCTCGTAAGCTGACAGAGAACTTAGGTTTTACATATGATACCATAGATTCATGAGCAAACAACTGTATGTTGTTTAGAAAGGAAACTGCCCATTTGGATATTTTTACGGTTTGTGGTGCTTCCAGGTGGAAAGAGAACCAGGGAAATCAGACTCATCAAAGTTAGATTGTGATACAGGGGAAACCGATTGCCATAAAGCAAATGCATTACTTTCCCCTTACACCAAGGTTGAAAATATTTTTTATGTCATCTAAAGTTTTTAATTTAATGAGATGACATGAAGAAAGAGTTCATGAAAGTGATATGTTAACCCACCTGGTAGATTCTCATGCATGGAAGGATTTTGATAAGAGACATCCCGACTTTTCCCGAGATGTTCGTAATGTCCGATTGGGATTGGCAGCAGATGGTTTCAATCTATTCAAGACTATTGTTGGTTCAACTCATAGCACATGGCCTGTGGTGTTGGTTCCGTATAATCTTCCTGTATGGCTTTCAATGAAGCAACAATTTATATTAATTTACACTCTTATTGATGGACCTAAAAGTCAGGGGGATAAGATTTATGTTTACCTTCAGCCATTGATTGATGATTTGAATGAATTTTGGGGCGACGGTGTGATGACTTATGACTGTGAAATGAATGAAATGTTCAAACTGCAGGTTGCTTTATTGTGGACAATCAATGACTTCCCAGCTTATGAAAATTTATCAGGCTGGAGTACGAAAGGGGAATTTTCTTTCCCCTATTGCAAAAAAAGTAAAAAATCTGTATGGCTTCAGCATTCCAAAAAATGGGCATATATGGGTCACAGATGTTTTCTCCCCCCTCATCACAGGTTCGGAAAGGACAGAGTGGCATTTGATGGTTCTAGAGAGTTCATCCCAGCACCAAATATCATGACAGGAGTCTAAATGTTATCGCATATTGAGGAAGAAAACATCCACACGGTATATGAAATTCAGGATTTGGTGGCTCCTCCAGTACATAATATTCGAGCTGCGGGTAGGCAGCGCAGTCTCAATTGGAAAAAGAAAAGTTTTTTTTATAGTCTCCCGTATTGGAAAACTAACATGCTGAGGTATAATTTGGATGTCATGCACATTGAAAAAAATGTTTGTGATAACATATTGTGGACCATTTTAGGTGTCAGTGGGAAATCAAAGGACTATGTTAATGCACGCCATGATTTGGAAGAAATGGGTTTAAGGAAATAGTTGCATTTATAGTTAGCTGAGGGAAACAAGGAATATATGCCTGCTGCACAATATACGATGACTACAAAGGAGAAAGAGACATTTCTTTCCATTTTGAAGATGCACAAGGTGCCTGATGGTTACTCTTCTAATATTTCAATGTGTGTGAATCTGACGAGTAATACATTTCAAGGGTTGAAAGGTCATGACAATCACATACTATGTCAGTAGTTTATTCCAATCGGAATTTGTGATTGTTTATCCCCCAATGTTGTTCAGCCATTGATTGATATGAGTAATTTTTTGAGACAGCTTTGTTTAAGAAATCAACGAATGAGTGACTTAAAAAGTTTACATGATCGAATTTTACTTACACTTTGTCACTTTGAGAAACTATTTCCCCCCTCATTTTTTGATGTTATGGTCCACTTGACAGTGCACCTAACTAATGAAGTAATGGCTGCTGGTCTAGTGCAATTCAGGTGGATGTATCCTATTGAGTGGTATTTGAGTACATTGAAATGATTTGTACGCAACAGAGCTCGTCCAGAGGCATCAATAGCCAATGGTTATTTGATGGATGAGAGTACTACTTTTTGTGCAGAATATCTTACTGATGTTGAAACAAAATTAGATAATACCTCTCAGATTTAGGATGGTCCAGTTGGAGAAGGAACCACATATGATATGGACAACATCGTGTGGATACAAGCGCATCGATATATCTTGTTCAATACTCCATCAATTGCACCATTAATGCAGTAAGTATCTTATCACTTTTATTGTTTAACTTTTACATGTTTTGTTTGCATAAGTTGATCATTTAAACATCGCGTTATCATTTGCAGAAAACACATTAATGAGATAAATGAAGAGATGTATCGTGTGACTGAGTTGCAAATTAAACAGTCTCATTATGGGTCATTTCATGATTGGTTCAAGGATTATGTACGCATAAATTGATTTTCATTATGAGTGAAGTATTATACTAATTTCATTCTTCATATATCATTATTGAATTCTATGAATTATGTATGTTCATAAGCTGAGGGAGTCAGGGGACCCCACGCTAACTAAAGTATTTATCCAACTGGCTGAGGGTCCATCTATAATGGCTCATCGTTATAAATCTCTAGATGCTAATGGTTTTTGATTTCGCATTAAAGATGTTGACGACAAATGAGCAACACAAAACAGTGGCATCAGTTGTCCATTTGTCGATTCTGGTTATTACTATGGTCAATTGATATACATCATTGAAGTTTTATACACACACGATTTGAAGTACATATTTTTAAAGTGTAATTGGGTTGATCCAGTGCGTGGATGTAAAGTCGATCAATATCAGTTTTCATTGGTGAATTTTAACTATATGTTATACAGAAATGAACGAGTTGATAATGAACCTTTCATTTTGACATCACAAGAGGAACAAGTATTCTTCGTTACTTTGCCTTCAAATCCAAGTTGGCAAGTTTTTGTCAAAATGTCTCGGCGAGGAGTGTTTGTATTTGAACAAGATGAACCCGAGACTGTTCCTTTTGTTTCCCAACAGCTTGATCAACATACCGTAGTTCAACGTGAAGAAGATATTTATTAGGTCAGAGCGGCTGTTGAAGGAGAAACGGTCGATTTTCTTTCTTAATGAAAGGTATAATTGTTTTCTCGCTATTCAACCTAAGATATCATAAATTATCTAAACATTTTATAAATCCTTGTAAATTTTAATCCTCACTTTTAAAAGTTTATTCAGTTATAAATATTTAGGGTGATTTAACTCGTGTTATGTTGATGTTATTTTCGGTGTATCTTCTCATTGAGGTATTCTTCATTTGGTTCATGTGCTGCTTGAATTTTTATTAATTCAATTTGAAATTTGGCTATGCATTGATTGGTTTTGTACATAATTTGTATATATGTTTTGTGATCGTTCTGATTTTTTAAAATTCATTCACAACTAATTATTCAATCCCTTTTTGTTTTATTAACAAATGCACAAGTTTGATTTTTTTTGAAAACAATCCAATTTATCATTTGGACACTTTGGATAGTCCCCTTACTAATGTTTTCCATGACTACAGGCATGTCAGGGGAAGAGGTAGAAGATCCACATCATCCATCTAAGGCATCTACGTCTTAGGGTCGAGGTATGTTGGAATGTCATTGTCTCTATTTTTTATGTAATTAATAAACATATATATATATATAACATCTGTCAATTTGTATATAAAATTGTTTTCAACAGGATCTGACTTGACTGCTTTTTCCTCTCATAGGAGAGGCCCTGGTCGTGACATATTATCATGGAATTATGACACGACTTTTGATGTTTCATTTGATGAGGTATTTCATCCAGTGGGACAGAATTCCCCTACATTTATTCATCAGCTGGTTCATATCATATGTGATCCACATCGATTTCCATTGACCATGCGTGACTGGGCTTCTATCCCTCAGGACACATTAGATCATCTTTGGAGGGAGGTTCAGGTAAGAAGACCATTTTACTTTATTCCCTATGTATAAACAACAAAAACATATGTGATTTTTTTCTTTAATAGAAAAATTTGAAAGTATGTCCTGATGAGTTTCGGCCAGTTTTTATGAGCAAATTCCATAAGATGTGGAAAGACTATAAAGGCAAAGTCAAGAGGGACCACTGGGTACCAAATGTGGGTGCCCCAGACATTCTGGAAAAAGTCCCGAGAGGTGTCCTCCCGACTCAGTGGTGTGATTTAGTTTCATATTGGTCTAATAAGGGTGTTTCAGTTTGTATATTTATTTTGGTATATATATTTTCAAGAATGTGTGATTTGTTTGAAATTTGAATGAATTGAATATAGGAGGTGTCAAGAGACCATTCTGAGAATCGAGCGTTGTAGGGACCACCTCACAGGCTCGAGACTCATCATGTGTCTCAGATCCGACATGAGGTATTTATTATTCATTTTTTAATTTTTTTAGTTAATATGGTTTTGTGTTTATATTATATTCATATGTGGTTGCGGGAGCTAGGTGCACCAACTGATAAAATGTCGGTGTGGATGAGGACTTGTGATCGCAATGATCCAGAGGCTGCAGCATTGATAGTAAGTGCTTGTACTCATTACCAATACATACATAAAATCTGTATATTAATATATGTATATATATTTAAACATTTCACAGGATCAATTTGAAGCTAAATTAGAACATCTGGCAGAGGACCAGCGACAGCTTCCCATGCGAAGGGATGAGATCTTTCATCGCATCATTGGTCAGGACGGGCATGGATATAGATTGACCTATGGAACAGTGATTCCTCGTTCTATAGTGTCATGCGATGTGGTCGTCGGTCCTGCTGTTGCTCAGATGACACAACAGTTTTCAGATTTCAAGGCAAGGCTGCGGGCTTCGGAGGAGGCAAATGCGCAATTGGCTGCTGAGGTTAGAGCACTGCGGGAATATGTGCGTCCAGGTGATGGTGTAGGGGATCATACGACGCAGGTTTATATTGTATTTATTTATTTAATTTAAATTATTTTTGTTATGAAAATATTAATAATTTTTATTTGTTATAGGCCCCTGGCCCACTGGATGGAGGTTAGTGATGAACACGCATGACGCATATTCATGATGTGTGTTTCCTCTTTTAATGGTGGGGTTGTTATTGATATTTATGTTGGGTTTCTAGTGAGTTTTTTTGTGATTTGGGGGTATCATGTGTGTTTTGGCCTCATGCAATGTTTGTGTGCATGAATTGAGAAGTAACCATGAAACTGATTATTGATTTGGATATTTTTTGTACATTTAATTTTCAATGTTGAGAATTGCATGTTCTGTAATATTTTTGAAAAAAACATGTGATTCCTAATATAAACCATTAAACTTGTTTTTGATTAATGAGCTGAGTTCACTATTTGATGTCCACGACCTACCCCGGACAGCCCTCCCCCCTCTCCGGACAGCCCTCCCCGCACCCCTGACAGCCCCCCCTCGCACCCCGGACAGCCCTCCCTGCACTCCGGACAACCCTCCCTGCACCCCAGACAGTCCTCCCGCACTCCGGACATCTTTCCCCACACTCCGAACAGCCCTCCCCGCACCCTGGACAGGCCCCCGCACCTAGGACAGCCCTCCCCGCACGCCAGACAGCCCTCCCCACACCCCGGACAGCCCCCCTGCACCCCGGACAACCCTCCCCGCACCCCGGACAGCCCTCCCTGCACCCCGAACAGCCCTCCCCGCACCCCGGACAACCCCTGCGTACCCCGGACAGCCCTCCCTGCACCCCGGAAAAACCCCGCACTGCGGACAGCCTCCCCGCACCCCGGATAGCCTTCCCCGCACTCCAGACAGGCCACCCCACACTCCGGACAGCCCCCCCCCCCCCACGCCGGACAGCCCTCCCCGCACCCCGGACAGCCCGCCCGCACCCCGGACAGGCCCCCCGCACCTCAGACAGCCCCCCCGCACCCCGGACAGCCCTCCCCGCACCCCGGACAGCCCTCCCCGCACCCCGGACAGCCCTCCCCCGCACCCCGGACAACCCCCCGCACCTCGGACAGCCCTCCCCGCACCCCAGACAGCCCCCCGCACCCCAGACAGCCCTCCCCGCACCCCAGACAGCCCTCCCCGCACCCCAGACAGCCCTCCCGCAACCCGGACAGCCCTCCCTCTCACCCCGGACATCCTCCCCGCACCCGGACAGCCCCCCCCCCCCCCCCCCCCGCACCCCAGACAGCCCTCCCCGCACCCCGGACTGCCCTCCCCGCACCCCGGACAGCCCCCCCCCCCCCACCGAGGACAGTCTCCCCGCACCCCGGACAGCCCTCCCCTGCCCGATTGAGTCGTTTTCAACAGCTCGGCGTGTGCTAAAATGGCGCGTTGGGGGGTAAAAACAACTTTAACGACATCTAAATGCCATGAAACCATACGAAAACACCCATTGTGTGATTTGTGAGATGGTCGTGCAGACGGCACATCAATCGGAGGTCTCGTTTGACCGCGGTGACCGGAAACACATTTTTGGTGTCATAAAACACCAAAAACGGCGTGAGACGGTCGAATTCGAAGCAAACGTGATCCGAATGACATGAAACCACACAAAAGCATTAGGAATATTATTCGCGACATGTAGGAGGAGACGGCGCGCCCATCGGATGTGCGGTGCACACGGTACGACCGATTGTGTTGTTTTAAGGAGCTTGGCGCGCGCTAAAATGGCGCGTTGGGGGGTCAAAACCACCTGAATGACCTCAGAATGCCATGAAACCATACGAAAATATCCGTTTTGTGATTTGTGAAATGGTCGGGCAGACGACACATCAATCAGTGGTGTAGTTTAACGGTGGTGACCGGAAACACGTTTCCGGTGTCATAAAACACCAAAAACGGCATGAGACGGTCGAATTCGGAGCAAACATGCTCCGAATGACTAGAAACCACATGAAAAAATTATGAATGTTATTCGTGATGTGTAGGAGGAGACGACATGCCCCTCGGACATGCGGTGCGCGTGGTACGGCCGATTGTGTCATTTTCATCAGCTCGGCGCGCGCTAAAATGGCACGTTGGGGGGGTCAAAACCACCAGAACGACATCGGAATGCCATGAAACCGTACGAAAACAGCCTTTTTGTGATTTGTGAAATTTTCGGGTAGACGACATGTCAATCGGAGGTGTCTTTTGACGGCGGTGACCGGAAATGCGTTTCGGGTGTCATAAAACACCAAAAACGGCGTGAGATGATCGAATTAGAAGAAAACATTATCCGAATGACCTGAAACCACAAGAAAACATTAGGAATATTATTCTTGACATGTAGGAAGAGACAACATGCCCATCGGACGTGCGGTGCGCACTGTACGGCCGATTGTGTCATTTTCAGCAGCTCGGCGCGCGCTAAAATGGCGCGTTGGGGGGTCAAAACCACCCGAACGACCTCAGAATGCCATGAAACCATACAACAATAGCCTTTGTGTGATTTTTGAAATGTTTGTGAAGAAGGAACGTCAATCGGATGTGTTGTTTGACGGTGGTGACCAGAAACGTGTTTCGGGTGTCATAAAACACCAAAAACGGCCTGAGACCGTCGAATTCGGAGCAAACCTGCTCCGAATGACCTGAAACCACACGAAATCATTAGGAATATTATTCGTGACGTGTAAGAGGAGATGTCGCGCCCATCGGACGTGCGGGGCATGCGGTACGGCTGATTGTGTCGTTTTCAGCAGCTCGACGCGCGCTAAAATGGCGCGTTGGGGGGTCAAAACCACCCGAAATAACTCGGAATACCATGAAACCGTACGACAATATCCCTTGTGTGATTTTTGAAATGGTTGTGCTGAAGCCATGTCAATTGGAGGTGTTGTTTGATGGCGGTGACCGGAAACGCATTTCCGGTGTCATAAAACACGAAAAACGGCGTGAGATGGTCGAATTCGGAGCAAACGTGCTCTGAATGATTTGAAACCACACGAAAACATTAGGAATATTATTCGTGATGTGTAGGAGGAGACGGAACACCCATCAGACGTGAAATGCGCGCGGTATGGCCGATTGGGTCATTTTCAGCAGCTCGGTGTGCGCTAAAATGACACGTTGCGGGGTCAAAACCACCCAAACGACCTCGGAATGCCATTAAACCGTACGAAAACCGCCATTTTGTGATTTTTGAAATGGTCGTGCCAACGACACATCAATCTGAGGTGTCGTTTGACGGTTGTAACCGGAAACGTGTTTCTGGTGTCATAAAACACCAAAAACGGCGTGAGATGGTCGAATTTTGAGCAAACGTGCTCCGAATGACCTGAAACCACACGAAAACATTAGGAATATTATTCATGATGCGTAGGAGGAAATAGAATGCCCATCGGACATGCGGTGCACGCGGTACGGCCGATTGTGTCGTTTTCAGTAGCTTGGCGCGCGCTAAAATGGCGTGTTGGGGAGTCAAAACCACCCGAACGACCTCAAAATGACATGAAACCATACGAAAACAGACTTTGTGTGAATTGTGAAATGGTCGGGCAGACGGCACATCAATCGGAGGTGTCGTTTGATGGCGGTGACCCGAAACGTGTTTCCGGTGTCATGAAACACCAAAAACGGCATGAGACGGTCGAATTCGGAGCAAACGTGCTCTGAATGACCTGAAACTACACATAAACATTAGTAATATTATTCATGACATGTAGGAGGAGACAACACACCCATCAAACATGCGGTGAGCGCGGTACGACTGATTGTGTTGTTTTCAGCAGCTCGGCGCGCGCTAAAATGGCGCGTTGGGGGGGGGGGGGTCAAAACTACCCGAACGACCTCAGAATGCCATGAAACCATACAACAACAGCCGTTGTGTGATTTTTAAAATGGTCGGGCAGACGGTACGCCAATCGGAGGTGTCTTTTGACTATGGTGACCGGAAACGCGTTTTCTGTGTCATAAAACACCAAAAACGGCGTGAGACGGTCGAATTTGGAGCAAACGTGCTCTGAATGACCTGAAACCAGACAAAAACATTAGGAATGTTATTTGTGATGTGTAGGAGGAGACGTCGCACCAATCGGACGTGCGGTACGCGCAGTACGGCTGATTGTGTTGTTTTCAGCAGCTCGACGCACGCTAAAATGGAGCGTTGGGGGGTGAAAGCCATCCGAACGAACTCAGAATGCCATGAAACCGTACGACAATAGTCGTTGTGTGATTTTTGAAATGGACGGGCAGACGGCACAACAATCAGAGGTGTCGTTTGATGGCGGTGACTTGAAATGTGTTTCCAGTGTCATAAAACAGCAAAAACGGCGTGAGACGATCGAATTCGGAGAAAACATGCTCCGAATGACCTGAAAACACACGAAAAAATTATTAATATTATTCGTGACTTGTAGGAGGAGACATAGCGCCCATAGGATCTACGGTGCGCGCGGTATGACCGATTATGTCGCTTTCAGCAGCTTGACGCGCGCTAAAATGGCGCGTTGGGGGGTCAAAACCACCTAAACGATCTCAGAATGCCATGAAACTGTACGACAATAGCCTTTGTGTGATTTTTAAAATGGTCGGGCAGATGAAACGTCAATCGGAGGTGTCGTTTGACGACGGTGACTGGAAACGCGTTTCTGATGTCATAAAACACCAAAAACGGCATGAGATGGTCGAATTCGGAGAAAACATGTTACGAATGACCTGAAACCACATGAAAACATTTGGAATATTATTCGTGACATGTAGGATGAGACGGAGTGCCTATCGGACGTGCGGTGCGCGCGATAAGGCCGATTGTGTCGTTTTTAGCAGCTCGACGCGCGCTAAAATGGCGCATTGGGGGGTCAAAACCACCCGATCAACCTCGGAATGCCATGAAACCGTACGACAACAGCCGTTGTGTGATTTGTGAAATGTTCGTGCTGACGGCACATCAATCTAAGGTTTCGTTTGGCGGCGGTGACCGGAAACGCGTTTCTAGTGTCACAAAACACCAAAAACGGTGTGAGACGGTCGAATTCAGAGAAAACATGCTCTTAATGACCTGAAACCACACAAAAACATTAGTAATATTATTTGGGACATGTAGGAGGAGACGGAACGCCCATCGGACGTGTGGTGCGCACGGTACGGCCGATTGTGTTGTTTTTAGCAGCTCGACGTGCGCTAAAATAGCGCATTGGGGGTTCAAAACCTCCCGAACGACCTCGGAATGCCATGAAACCGTAATACAACAGCCTTTGTGTGATTTTTGAAATGTTCGTGCCGAAAACATGTCAATCAGAGGTGTCGTTTGACCGCGGTGACCGGAAATGCGTTTCCGGTGTCATAAAACACCAAAAACGGCGTGAGACAGTCGAATTCGGAGCAAACGTGCTCCGAATGACCTGAAACCACACAAAAACATTAGGAATATTATTCTTGACATTTAAGAGGAGACGGAACGCCCATCAGACGTGCGGTACGCGCGGTACGTCTGATTGAGTCGTTTTCAGCAGCTCAACGCGCGTTAAAATGGCGCGTTGGGGGGTCAAAACCACCCGAACGACCTCAGAATACCATGAAACCGTACGGCAACAGCTGTTGTGTGATTTGTGAAATTTTCATGCCTATGGAACGTCAATCGGAGGTGTATTTTGACCACGGTGGCCGGAAACACGTTTCTGGTGTCATAAAAAACCAAAAACGGTGTGAGACGGTCGAATTCGGAGCAAACATGCTCCGAATGACCTGAAATGATAGAATTTCTTAAATTGGGGGTTTTAAATTATTATAGCACCATGATTTGATGTCATATTTAATTTTAATATATGTATATAATAATTGAATAATTATGTCCAATTTACGTTTGTTTTGTTTTGTTGTTTTTTTCTCTTATTGTAGGTTTATTGAAGCAGAAGATTGAAATGGATGGACCTGCTCGGATCGTTGAAGCACGTTTATCATTTATTGTTTATGATGAACTTGATGTTTATGCTATTTGAAATTGTTTTCCATTTTTTATGATTTTTACCTTGTTTTATCTCTGATTTTTCACAGTGAAGAAAAAAAACACAATTCGTACATTTCATTAAAAAAAATGAAAAATATTTTATTTAATATTATATATATATATATTTAAAATATATATATATATTAAAATATTTAAAACATATTATATGTATATATTTAAAATACTTTATTTAATATTATTTATATAAATATTTTCTTTAATATATATATATATATATTATTTAATAAATAAATATATATATATATTTCTTTCAGCAGGAAATTTTTTTTAAAATATTTTCCCAGGGTAGCGACCGCCAAAGGGGGTCGCTAATGGTGTCCAACAGGCAGCCTATAGTGACCGCCATTGGCGGTCGCTATTGGCCTATAGCGACGAAGCTGAAGCGACCACCAATGGTGGTCGCTGGGCGGTCTCTATAGGCCTATAGCGACTGCCAATGGCGGTCTCTAATGCCCGGTTTTTTAGTAGTGATGTGAGTGGAATTTCAAAAATCCAAGAGACATGGTTAATATGAAGGAGTAAAATGTGGTTCAATAAGATATTTTTTTTTTGAATAGTAACTTTTTACTTTTATTTACCACGGTTAAAATTAAATAGGGTAATTAAGGGTAAAAATGATATTAACATTACCCTAACTCATGTCATAATTTTATTGGACAAGTGTATCTCAACCAAAAACAACCTTAGGAATAAAATATTATCATTTAGGTCCACTTGGATTAGATTAGGACATTTATTAATATTTAATTCAAAGAAGAGTTAAAAGAGTAAAAATCAATGTTGAATAACTAAAACATTTTTAATATAGGGTTATACATATGATAAATACTATTATAAATATTTATTAGAAATCTAAAAATATTTCCTAAAAAATGGTATTTTATTAACAATTTTTAGACATTAAATAATTTAATTTATTTATGACACAATGGTGATGCAGTAATTACCTAATTAATGAAATATTAAAACAATAGATATTATAAATATCAAAATAAATGTAATTTGAGACTTTTTAGGACTTCCACTTGTTTTATAGGTTGATATAACATATTAGGGTTGGTTAGATTTTTTTTTGAAGTAATAATGCTGTTATGAATTTAGCAAAAACAAAATACCAAATAGTGTCAAAATTGACATAAAGGAATTTTTAAAACAAATATTATATTATTAATTCATATTCTATTCCTAAAAATATAAGTATCGGCCAAAGGAATTATATAATGATAGGTGTATCATTAATAGACCAATTGTGGGTCTCTTGGAAGTTTATAGTATGTTTATTAAATATATAATATAAAAATACAAAGAGACATGGTAAATGTCAAACTAATTAACTACGAGTTAAAACTAAAAGATAAGGTTAATACAGTGACCCTAACCTATCTAAAACCTATTGGTTGAATGGTTTTTGACCTATACCCAAATTAAAATTTAAATAATCCACCTTGGATACATTAGAAACCGAAATTGAGTTTATTATAAATAATATTTCTAGTTTTTCCAAAGGTTCCCCTCACCCCTCTTATAAAAGGGAACTCCCCCTTCTCTAAAATTAATACCCTCAAAGCCTTTGGGCTCGGCCAAACATTGCCCAAATACCCTCTCAAATATCCTCCCTTCAGCCTAGAGGCCTTAGTTTGATCAGAAAGCCAACCTATGGAGCCCTTTTTATCAAATCAAAAGGAAGAACCCGAAGAAGAGGTAATGTTTTCACCACCCTCTTTCAAGTTCCTTTCTTCTTCAACATCTTCTTTCTTTGTTATTTCCCATTATAAAATAATAACTCTAGTATCTTATATATACTGTGATGTTATTATAAATATGGTACAACCATATTCAGTATTCTATCCATCCTTTGAATGACATGTCACCATAAGTGCGTACGTACGGCTTACCGTCTCCACGTCGTGGTGTAATTGTTATTCAATAAATTATTATTTGGATGGGTATAATAATGATGTTTAATTCATGTAAATAATAAATATAACATGATAATGATTCTGTATATATGATATACCATCCAATTATATATTATTTTAATATCAAAATAATGATATTGTCGCTCATGCGTACGTAAGGACTACCGTCTCCATGAACGCGATGAGATTCATTCCCCATCGTATCTATTCAGGACTAATTCTCATTTAATGATTAAAAATAATTTTTAAGGACTTGATATCATTTTGGATATGAATAAGATACAACCAATCTATAACAAACACGGCTTATGTAACAAAACATATAAAATAAAATGAGTAATTTAACACCCGAAGAAACAATAATACTAAGATATTATTAACAAACCAATGTTAAAAGATCATATATGATATCATATTAATTTAAATGATTATTGTATAATTTAATAAAAATTATTTCACCATTATACAAGAGGTTAACCTACCCTCGACCAAGGAAAAGTACAAGGTAAGGGTTTATTTCACAATCTCTTCATTATCCGAGATTGTTTATAAGTAATTATCTACTGGGACCTCTTTATCATCAACATACAAGTTTCTTAAAAATGTATTTCAAATAATTCTCACTATTTTACAGAATAATTTTTAAAGTCATTTATACCCCTTTTTTACTTTTTATAAGATGTTTATAAAGGAATCATTCCGTCATTTTCCAAACAAGGTACTTTTTATCCTTTTCGACAAAATTAAGGTAAGAATGCCTTTTTTAACTTATACTGTGGGTGTGGCTATTTTCCACCATCATAAAATATTTTCATCTTCCCTTATAATATTATAAGGATATTTTCAAGTTAAATGTTTTATTTTATAATTTTGTGACTTTTAAATGATTTCAAAAAAAGAGATACTTCTCTCAAATAGTTTTAATTTCATCTATGTCAACATCCTTTGATGAATTTTATACTTATTTGAAGTTGATTTGTTATGATACAAAACTTCCATATTATATTGAAGGTTTTGTGATATGTTTGACTATGGATGAGTTATTTTTATAACATTCATGGTTTATGGAGAAAGTATTTACATTTCGTATGCTAGTTTTAAACGAATGTTTATGTTATGTTTAAACCTATTCATATGAGGAAGGCATTGGACTTAATAAGTGACGGGTGGAGCTTGCTATAGCTCCTCGATGCATAGGTAGGTCTCATAAGACAAACTAGTGTCTTGGCATGAGTCCTTGACAAAATATTATTTGTTGTCTTGGCACAAGGCCTTGGCTATGTGGTTATGATAGTCTGGCATTATGCATTCCATCATTATGAAAGTGGTTATTGATATTGCATGTGATTATTTGACAAGTAGAATATCCATGTGAATAAGTAAATGGCATTATTTCAATTTATTTTTCCATATTAAACTAAAGTTAAAGTTTAAAAGGCTTTTGTTTTAGTTATACATTGCCTTAAATGTTTATGTTTATTTATGAAAGTTTCTACTATATTGTTATCCTTACTGACCATCTGAGCTCACCCCTTTCAGTGTTTTAATTTTTCCCAGGATGTGAAGAAGTATTTTATGAATGAACTGTAGGGATAGTCTGAAGGGGATAGGAGTGTGGAACATGGATAATATATTATTGTAGTTTTTCACTTTATGATGTAATGTAACATTTATGAATGTATCTAGTGATTCCAAGGCTACTAAACTAATCGGTCTTTCGAGACTGGATCTTTTGTGATCATGCCAATGTTATGTAATAATGCACCGATTCTAGGTAACTGAGGTCAGGGTATTACAAATTTAAAAAATCATAGAGACACGGTTTATATCAGTAAGTAAAATTTGGTTCAATGAGATGAAAATAATTTATGGTGTATAGTAACTTTTATCTTTTGTTTACCACGGTGAAAAGTAAATAGGGAAATTTAAGGTAGAAATGATATAATTATTACCCTAACACATGTAATAATTATATTTTATAAGTGTAATTCGACCCAGAACAACCTTAGGAATAAAATATTACCTTTTAGGTCCACTTTTATTAGATTAGGACATTTATTATTAATTTATTTAAAGAAGAGTTAAAATAGTTAAAATCAATGTTTAATAACTAATTTTTTTAATATAGGGTTATGAATAAGATAAATTTGACTAATAATATTCCATATAAAGATAAACATATTACATACATAATGAGAGGTTATTTATATTTTTTAGACACTAAATAAGTTAATTTATTTATGACACAATGATGATGCAGTAATTACCATATTAATAGAATATTAACATAATTGATATTATAAATACCCAAATAAATGTAATTTGAGACTTTTATGAATTAAACTAATTCTATAGGTTAATATAACAAATTAGGGTTGGTTAGATGAATTTTTTTCGAAGTAATAATGCTATTATGAATTTCCAAAAAACAAAATACCAAATAGTGTCAAAATTGACATAAAAGAGTTTTTAAAACAAATATTGTATTATTAATTGATATAATGGTCCTATAAATATAAGGTTCGGAGAAAATACTTATATAATAATATATATGAAATTAATGAACCAATTGGGGTTCGATTTTCCGTTTATATTAAGTTTATTAACCATATAGTGTAAGAATACAAGAAGACATGGAAACAGTTAAATTATTTAACTTAGAGTTGAATCTAAATGAAAAGGTTAAAATGGTAACATAAACTTGTCTAAAACCAATTGGTTGAAAGGATTTAGACCCATAACCACACTAGCATCTAAATAAGTCACTTTTTATCCATTATAAACCGAATATGACTTTATTATAAGATAATAACTTAAGTTTTTTCAAAGGTGTCCCTCTCCTCCCTTATAAAAGGGAACCTCCTCCCTCTCCCATTCACACAAATTTGAGCCTTCAAGCTCAGTCAAACCCTACTCATTTTAAATATACACTTCCATATAAACCAACTAGAGGTCTTGGTATTCTTCAAAGACCAACTTTAGTACCATAAGAGGAGGTTAAGAGGAGGCACAACGAAGAAGAGGTAATCTCTTCTTCCGATTCTTTCAAGTTTCGTTATTCTTCAACTTCCTCTTATTTAGTTGTTTCATTATAAAGTAATGAAATAAGTATAAATAATATATGTATATGTTATTATATATATGAAACAACCCCATTTCACCTTCTATCCATCCTATGAAAAATGAAATCACCGTGCGTGCGTACGTACAGAATACCGTCTCCATGCCGTGGTGTAATCTGTTTTTCCACCACCACATTACATGGATGGGTATAATGGTGTAAAAAATAAATATATATGGTTATTATAACATCATAATGATTCTCATATATTATATAATCCACTCTAATTCCATTCAATAATTCTTGGAACGATATCATCGCTCGTGCGTACGTACGGATTACCGTCTCCATGACGCGATGAGATTCATTCTTCTTGTTAACCATTCAAGAATGATTATAAAGTATATATAATGTATAATAATGATATATATGAAAAAATAATGCTACTGGATTAATATATATATATTTCATCTACTTACTTCCATTCAAGTCAATAAGGAAAGGAAAACAACGTTCATGCGTACTTACGACCTACCGTCTCCATGAACGGTGTGTTTCATTTCATTTATCTATCTATTATATATATATATATACTGAATATATATGATATATAAATAATGTTTTAAATTCTGGAAGTAAGTAAATCGTTATATAAGTAATAATAATATCAATAATAACAAGTCCAAACACGTACGATAACTTAAATGATTTTACCCAAAACGCTACTTTAACATGGAATTGACAAAAGAACGAGTAATATAAAGTCATAAATGAATCATATATGATATCATAAATATTATTATGGTTCTGTTACAAGTTTATAATATTTTTAAACCCACTATACGGGAGTTTCAGACATGTATGGAAGAAATTGGACCTAAGGTAAGGGATAATTTTACAAATCTCAGTTTTATCTGAGATTGCTTATACGTAAGTATTTACTGGAGTTATATTTTTTCATCCATGTACATAAAACTATTTTTCATAAAGTGTTTAATATTATTCCATGTATGTTTAAAGTAATGTTTAACCCACTTTGACTTTTACATTGTGTTATGGAAGGAATCTATCTTTTGTTTACCATATGAGGAACTTTTTTACTTTTCTAGAAAAAGTACGAGGAGAATGTTTTATTAACATATACGGCATGAACGTATTTTTACCGTTTCATAACACCTAATTTTTATGAAGATTACTCTACAAGATTTCATGATTATTTTCAAAAAAATCCCTTTCTTTTAAAATTGAATGGAATTTTGTGAGAAGAAAATTATTTTGAAGAAGAAATTATATTTTCCTCAAGAATTCATTTCAAGTGTTTTTTCAAAACTATTTTCCATCTAAGATGAAATCATTTATATGATTATGTTTCAAGTATATTGTATTTATTATTTACATGGTTTGATTCTTCTTATGATGAAAATATATCCATTTGTTTTATATTAATTACGATATGATGGGATGATGTTTATGAAACCCATTTTATTCTTTGGGTTAGGATGAATGATTTATGTTCATTTTATGGCACAAGTAAGAATGATTTTATTATGAGATGGGTGGGACCTATATCTCCGTCTAATGAATTGGGTAAAGATTTATATCTCATGATATAGACATGGATGGAACGACATGTAAATCTGGTTCAGTGATATAGGACTGGAATGAAGAGTGAACTCAATTCAGTAAGGGACTTTGTCCACTATGATGGTCTTGGAAGAAATGACTTGGCTACTATGAAAATCATATCATGTGCTTAATGGTTGCCACAATTACATGTTTTATTCCCATGATATTTTATCATGATTAATTTTCATTTATGGTCTATGCCTTGCGTACTCCATGATTTATTTCACAACTCAAGATCTTGATGTTTAAACTCTATGTTCATGTTTTTATGTTCAAATGTATATGGTTTGTTTTATTTTCTCCATGCTTACCATTACTGAGCATTTGATATCACCCTTTATATGTTTTCTTTTCCCCAGAAAATAAAGAAAGGTTTTAGGTAAGAAAACAAAAGTGGAAGATCTTTATGGGAGATGTTGAAGATCTTTCACCATGATTAAAATATTATGTTCCGAGTTTACAAAGACACTAAACTATTACAGTCCTTTGATGTCATTTTTTTGTTATGTATTAAGTATTCCGAAAAATTCATGTAATGTCCATGTATTTCATGTGTGGGTATCTACACCTGGTGGTAGACTAACCATCATCCCAGAGCCTTATAACTTGTTATGGAAATATGAGGGTTTGGATATCAATCACTCCATGCTTACTCATGTGAAGATTTCCAATATCTTATAAATTTATGCATTTTTGTGAAAATTTTTAATATACATTATGCATGATATTTATTCAGATATGTATAAATATACTCGACTTATTTTTTGGGTGAGTAATACAGACGTGTGGGTTGTTTAAAGAGTTACACATTAATGTGGTGTGAACATAAAAATTTGGAGAAAGAAATATGGATTCCAAAAACAAATCATTAGAAGAATACATACATAAATGGATAAAATTGAGATAATAATAATTTAAAGAGATACAATGGGTATAATATGCATGATATGATTATCCAAATAGTGATATTTTTTATGAAATCCATTCAAAATAATAAGTGTGGGATTATTTTCATAGAAACACTTATCAAGACCTCAATAATTAATTATCAGTGACCCTAATGGTTAGGTTCCCATAAATTATCTTATACAAGTAAAGAAGTATTAACATAAGCCTAACAGTTATGTGCCCTATTTTTTGAATTTTATTTGGGTTACACTAGCTATGAAACCCTAATGATTAGGATACTAAAGGGATTTATTTTATTTAATCCACTTCATGGGCTTGGATAAATAAGATTATACACTTTGATATCTAAGAATAATATATGATATGATTAAAAAGATTGTTTTTGACTAGATATATTCATGGATTATTTATGAAATTCTAAATTAAATATGGAGTTGTGTCACTAAATGGATATTATGTAAGGGGTTATCATTTTTATTGAGATTAATTATAAGGATTCGACCTTATAGCATTACATAATATTGAATTAAATGAATAACTAACATTGAGGACCTTTTCATGTTTAGAGTTTTATAGAATGAGGCCATAACTATTACATAACAACTTGAATATTACATGTAAACACTACTACTTATAATCCATTTTTTCATAAAATAAAAACTCTTAAATAGAAACATGTTTAGTTCCATATTTTAGAGAGCATGACTTTTCCTTGATCCCATCCTTGACCCTATTCATCTTTAAAACCTGTGGAAAACATTTAAAAAACATGGGATGAGCATAAAAAGCTCAGTAAGGGTTATAAAATAAGGAATGAAAACATTATCCCATCAATAAATAAAAATCAATGAAACTATACTTTTCAACAATAACATACCTTACGAAATCATAATATTTATGAATAACACACACAAATCATAAATCATAAAGGTTACTTATGGCATCATTATCAAACATACATTGTAGCTATAATAGCTACATAGAGAGTTACACTTGGAATAACCATCCTAGTATATTCCCTAAATCTCTTAGGAGAAACATCATGTTTACCTCCGTCACGTTACCTAATGCATTGGAGAGCTATCTTGGGCTCACCCGCCCTAGGTTTATCACGGAACCACCCATATACGTAAACAATGCCCAATAACCATAACATTATCATAACACATAACACAAGTATAAAGGAAAGATAACATTTAAACATTCTAATATATCAAATCAAGATATTGAAATAAACAATGCTTTACCAAATCATTTTCAAAACCATTTAAAAAGATATTTTTGAATCAAAGTGTCCCATAACACTTTTAAGATTCTAAATGAATTATAATTTGAAAACATTACTGTCCATATAAATAAATCCTAAAACCCATTTTTAAAACATGGTAATTAATTAGAAATATTTAGAAGAATAAATCTTTAAAATGTTTAAAATGATATTTTAGTTAAAGAGTTTTTTTTAACAAAACGAGAGATGTTTGAATACAAATAATTGAGGAATAAAATATAATTAGAACTTTATAATATCATGAGAATAAAGTTATTCATGATATAATATGTCACAAGACAGTATATACACCATATAAGAGTGAATTGGTGCATAACAACAATAAAGTCTTAGAGGTAATGTAAATTGAGATGAAATCCCTTATAAAGATGGTATCCTTAAATTAAGAATAAATCAATCACATAATGATGTGTGAGAAATATAAATACACCCAATATAAGTGGATATTAAGTGTAAAAAAATCATAGGTCATTCACACATATTCATAGGATGACATATTAAAGAAGTACAAGTTTAACCCAAAGAATTGAAATTGGGTTAAGAAATTCCCTTGTAAAAATTCGAGAGCCTAACAGTGTCACTTTAAAATTCAGAAAATGATTTGATGATATAAAAATGGTATATCATCAATTGTAAATAAAGTTTAAATAAATAAGGATATAGAAGAACATATCCCAACATAATAAGATGTAAATTAAAAGACATAACAAAAAGAAGTCTTCAAAAAAGAGGAGGGTGAAAGGTTCCCTTACCGATTTGGTAACTTACAAAACGTACGCCACATAAAAGAAGGATCATAAAATGAAGATTTAAATAATCATAAATGAAATTATCTGATATTGATTACAGTCTTGGGCAGTACATAAACCAAACAAATGGAAATCGTGGCAAATATAGCATGAATCTCACAGGAATAAAAAGTGAGATGAAACCCTTTACCACATTGTAATCAACTGAGTCGTATCACCCAAAGTTAATAACCACCAAATGAATCACAGAATACCATGAATATAATGAGAATCATGATAATATATATCAAATTTCAGAACACAATACACCACATGCAATGAATAAGTGGCGAACAATGGAAATCTCATGGAATTAAAAATGAGATAAGAAAATCCCTTACCTCATGTCATACTTGACTTGTTTGTTCCTTATCCTTCATGAATAATAAACTAAAGTTAATATCTACTTGCTTAAGAACCTTTTTCAAGTTTATTATTCTTTTTATATCACTTATTACCATGTTATAGATATTATGAAAATCATTTAAGTTAATAATGGTCGTTTTGTCGATATTTGGTACATGAGTCAAAAATAGACTTCTTATAATTACAAGTCGTTCACATAGTCAAAAGTTCATTATATACAGAATGATATTCATGATTTAGATATCATATATATCATATATATCCCATATATACATGTATTTATAATAGTACATAACATTTTGAGATAAGAAATGAAATGCATCGTTCATGGAGACAGTAAACCGTACTTACGCATGAACACTACTTTCATTTATATTTATTATTTTAATTGAATTAAATGTAACGACCCAAAGTTATGGAAATTACCTTATTATAATTATTTCATAAAATAACATGAAAACACAACATAATTAATTATTAAGTGATACGTGACCTTTGAAAATAAGTTTGTCACTTCTGTGTTTGGAATTCTGAAAATCTGACATACACGGTTGTGTTCAAGATGATTTTTGGAGTCCAATAAAAAAATAATTTTTTAGTGAATAGTAACCTACCCTTATGAATTGTAACATACCCTTATGAATAGTAATATGAATCTTATGAATAGTAAATCATCCAACATAAGAGTAACCTTACCCTTAAATAATTAAATAAAATTTAGATATATTAGAAAGTGAAAATTTGACCCTAGTAAAGGTTTTGGTTTTTTTAAGTCATAAATAATTAATTACAATTAATTAATTAATTTAAAAGAAAATTATTATATTGAAATGTTTTCATTAATTATCAAATAAATTTCTTATTTTTTTTAGATAATTTTATAAGACCCTATGTAATTTTTGAAAGCGCTATAAAATCAGTTTTAATTTTAAAAACTATTTTATTAAGTAAATTATGAATTTAGTGAAATATTAAATTAATAATATTTTGAAAATTATTTTTGATAAATTAAATTAATTTTTTTGATTCTACACGTCAAAAAATGGTTGGGGTAATGTTTTGGGATTTTTCTGAAACACTAGAATTTTTTATGATTAGTGAAATACCGTAATTTACAAAAATAAGCTAAATAAGCTAATTATAGAGTCATTTGTGATTTTCTATTGATCTAAGACCACTTGGTTCTGAATAAAATGATAAAATTACTATTATTGTTCACTCAATACTTACTATTCCTTGTATTAGGGTAAATTAATAAACTAATGAATTTTATATTAAGGAAACCCCTCTCCCCTCCACTATAAAAACCAACCTTCACAGCCTCATTTCCTCACACCTCTAAAGCTCCAAGACTTCTCTAAAATCTTTCCAGAACTCTTATCTAGCCCCTATCACAAGTTCAAGAGCTTTTGGTTTCATTAGAAGACCAATCCTAGCTTCCTTAAGGAGAATCTCAAGAGGAGTATTTAAGAGGTAATTTCTCTCCCTCTTCTCCATTAATTTCCTTTCAAGTTCAAGTTCATTTCTTGATATCTCCCCACCTATATTTGTCTAAATGGTATTTTAAATATAGTATTATAAATCTAATGGAATGTTATGACACAAATGTAATATTATATCATCCAAACCCTTTTCCCTCTTCCTTTTATTTTATTAAGTGGATCGTGGTTCGTGATCTGTTAATTTATCAGCTTCAAGAACGACATGTTTTCTTCTTCCATTTCTACTGTCAGATCTGGTCATGAAACCATTATTATGGTTTAACCAGAACATGATATATGTATTATCACCTATTTAAGGTTCTGTAACTATCTTAGGACCATATTGATGGTGATAAAATAAAACAAGTTCATTATGATCGAAAAAATAGCTCAAATTGACCCAAACAATCATCATTTAATTATTATCTAATGATTCATACACATGGATATAATACAATTAATTAAAAGATCATCCAAACTCTTGTAATATCATTAATAACATGTAATATCAGTTCGGTATGTTTACCCATGTTCTACGCAAACTTCAATTTAAGAATACAAGTGAACCACTCAAGAAAACCATAAAAACAAACATTCCCAAATAATGTTTTTAAACTCAATAACTCATAAAAAAGGCACATAAAATAACTTCATGCAACCATAAGGAACCATATTAATGTAAAAAAGGTTATTAATTTATAATTAATGAATATAATGTCATTATATAGGACATTAAAGAGATGGAGGCATCCAGATACAAGGTAAGGGGAAATTCCCGAACCCAACTTTCATCCTTCGGGTTCTCCATCAATCACTCCATTTTAGATATGGGTACTCTATAAAGATAGTTTTTTCATAATTTTATTTAAATTTATGGGATATAAATGTTTTCAATAGTTTTTATTTCAAACAAAAATGTTTTCCAAAATAACTCTTCTTTTAGGAACGTGCCTTTTACTTCTCACTCAAAGTGGACGGTTCTTGTAGCATGTGTGTTATTCCTTCATTATTTTGGGAACCCAAAGATTATGAATGTGTTCTTATGAGATGAAACCCATTCTTTTATATGGGTTATTTATGTTCATCATTGATTTATGTTCTATTTTTCATGCATGATAATGATAATATTATGATGTGGTGGGTGCACCCGGAATTATATAGCGCAATATGAATGTTTGAATGTGATGGGTGCGCCCGGAATAATACAACATTCCAATGCATTGGGTAAAGTTATTAATCTCATGAGTAAATATGAAATGATGTGTGAACAAGATGCTAGCTTGGTTCACAAGTATGTGTTTTAGTTAACCACTAAGACATGATGTTTCGTTTTTATGCATTTCCACAGTTCAAGTCTTATATTTATGATTCCTCTCATGTTCATGATCTTTTTCCCATGTCATAATTATGATCACGCCATTCTATATTTTTCTTATCTATCCTCTTATTGGGATTTTTTCTTACCCTTTTTGATGTATATCCTCAGGTTTCCACATATACTAAAGAGAGGACAAGTGACAATAAGAAGCTAGAGAAGAAGAAATTAAATAAATGTTTGTGTTTGATGTTGTAATTTTTGTGTATGGTCCTAGTTTACCCAAGAAACTGAACCTTTGGATCCTCTATGTGTAATAATATTATGTTTTTTATCATTAAAATGATGTAATAGTAATGTATGAAAAGACCAGGATGCTATAGTTGGTATCAGAGGAAAGGTTTAGTTAATTTGGGAATTAGGATTAGTCAACCCTAGAGAAAAACTCTAGCATGAGACTAAGTACAAAAATGCAGACACGAATATTTACATAGGGATCTCATATGTTATGTTTTTGGTATAAGTTGTTTAAATGAATAGGTTATTCATGACTTATTTAATTATATTTTGTTCTGACATTTTCTATTTTATAAAATGGTTGGAACCAGGAGAAATCAAGCCAACAACACGTACGAGGGCCAATGCAACGATTTCTCGAACGACATCCCCAATGATTTGGGAGTTGGAGTTCAAAACATCACGGTGATGCTTACCCAATTATCTCAGGTTATGAACAATAACCATAATAATGGGGAACATCATCCTTCACCATGGAGGGAGTAACTGGTTATCGAATGTTTTATGAAGCAATGACCACTGACGTTTTGTGGATCTTCTGATCCACTAGTTGTGGAATTGTGGGTCAAGTCCATGGAGAACATCTTTTTTTTATTCAATATTCTGAGATGGAGAAGGTTACCCTAGATTTTTATCATTTAGATGGAGAAGTCGATCAATGGTGGGCTTTGATTAAGAACACCAAGCCAAGTGAGGAAATTGAAGAGATGGAATGGGAGGGCTTTAAGATAATGTTTCTTAACAACTATTTCCCAAGAACTCTTCACAAAAATATAGAGAGATCATTTATAGAGGTCAACCAAAAATAAGGAGAATCTGTCACAACCTATGAAGATAATTTCACAAGTCTTGCAAGGTATGTTTCGGGTTTTTTTATCAACAATGATATAAAAATTTATAGATTCTTTAGTGGATTAAAACCACCCCTTCGAAAGGCTCTCACAATTCGAGACTTTCGGAGTTATGAAGAAGTTGTTCGATGTGATGTAAAAGTGGAGATGGAGTTTGGAGAATGGTCCCATGGCTATAGGGATAATAAAGGAATTAGGGTGTTTCAAGCTGGAGGATCTAATGAAAAAATTGGGAATAATACTCAACGACCCAAATGCCAAAAATGTGGGAAGTTACACCACGGGAACTGCCTCAAAGGGATGGGGAAGTGCTTCAAGTGTGGGAAAGAAGGACACCATGATCAAGAGTGTCAAAAAGTCATGGAAAGGAAGGCGAATGTGGCAGAATAAAGGAGATCACCACTCATGGTTCAATGCTACAACTGTAAGGAGCTAGAGAACTATGCAAGTCAGTGCACTAAACCTCAAGTTCTCGAGGGTAATCAACATTAGCAGCCATCAAAGCCAAAAGAATAAGAGAAGGCTTATTTCATCACTACTACAGAGGTAGAGCATGATAATGATGTCGTACAAGGTACACTTCTTGTTCACTCAAGAATGAAAAATGTCTTATTTGATTATGGTTATACGCATTCCATTATATCTTGAATGTTTTCTAGAACTATAGAATCGAATCCCCTAAACCTTGAAGTAGAGATATCTGTAAAAACACCATGTGGTGCAATCATTGAAACCCAAGTGTTTGAATCTTATCCTGTTGGCATATGTGGTAAGATTCTTCCAAAAAATACCATAATAATTCCCTTGGTGGAATTCAACGCTATAATGGGCATGGACTGGATCTCGTTATATAGAGCACATATCAACTGTCGGGAAAAGGAAATATTTTTTCATATTCCTAACCATCCCATGGTCCACTAAAAATGAAAGGAAGATCATGAATCTCCTTTGAAAAATCCTTCAATGGTGTGGGTGTTGATTCCTTATGAATAAGCATACATCACCCAAATGTTTGAGCTGAAGGAAAGTGCCAACCTTGAGGAAATTCCCATCGTGAGGGAATATGGTAATGTATTTTCTGAAGAGTTACCCAGAATTCCCCCGTATCGTGTGGCTGAGTTCTCAATTAAACTCATACCCGGAGCTACTCCTATCTCAAAGTGTCCCTATAGGATGGCTCCCATCGAACTGGAGGAGTTAAAGAAGTAGTTGTAAGAGCATCTGGACAAAGGGTTCATATGAACAAGTGCATCATTTTGGGGTGCACCAATTCTCTTTGTGAAGAAGACGAATGGGATAATGCGACTCTATATCGATTATCGAGAACTGAAAAAGGTCACCATAAAGAACAAGTATCCTCCTCCAAGGATTGATGACTTTTTCGACTAGTTAAGAGGAGCTCAATACTTCTCAAAGGTGGATCTTCGTTCTGGATATCATCGGGTAAAGGTGAATAAGGAAGATATTCATAAGACTGCCTTCCGAACAAGGTGTGGGCACTATGTGTTTTTGTTGATGCCCTTTGGACTTACTAATTCCCCTGAGATCTTCATGGATTTGATGAATAGAGTCTTTAGACATTACCTCGACAAATTTGTGGTAGTCTTTATCGAAGAGATTCTTATCTACTCCAAGATTAAGGAGGATCATTAAGAACATATAAGACTTGTGTTGGCAACATTGAGAATGGAGAAGTTGTACACCAAGTTCAGAAAGTGTGACTTTTGGATGAAGCAAGTCACGTTCTTGGGATATGTGATCACAAGTGAGGGAATTTCTGTAGATCCTTCAAAAACAAAGGTGATTAAGGAATGGCCTAGGCCCTCTAGTATAACATAAATCCGTAGTTTTTATGGATTAGCTGGGTACTACCGATGTTTTGCGATAAACTTCTCACAATTGTCAAGCCTGCTAACTAAGTTAACAAGGAAAGGGGTAAAGTATGTCTGGATGGAAGAATGTGAGGGAAGACTCAAGGAGCTAAAAATAAATTTGATCACTGCACATGTACTCACACTACTGAAAAGTGGAGAAAGTTTTGTGATATAAAGTAATTCTTCAAAGAAAGTATTAGGTTGTGTAATCATGAAAAATGAAAATGTGATAGCCTACGCCTCATGACAGTTGATGATCTATGAGAAGAACTACCCGACACATGATCTAGAGTTGGAAGCCGTGATTTTGTCCTTAAAAATCTGGTGGAACTACCTTTATGGTGAGAAGTGTTACATATACACCGACCACAAGAGCCTAAAGTATATATTCACACAAAAGGATATCATCATGCGTTAAAGGAGATTGTTAGAGCTAATCAAGGATTATGATTTCTCTATTCACTCTCATCCTGGAAAGGCGAACAAGGTAGCCGATGCTCTAAGAAGGAAAGAACTTGCTACTCTATCCATGTTGCGGATTGAGAAAGACCATATCTTCTTGGATATGCAAAGAATGGATTTGGAAATCATAATGGAAGGGGATAAATCCTACCTTTCCCAAATGATTTTGCAACCATCCATCCAAGATAAGATCAAGGAAACACAAAGGGATGATGTGGAGATACAAAAGAGGGTGAATTCAATAAAAGAAGGGAAGCTTACAAAGTTCCATATCGATGATGATGGCATGATTAGGTTTGGAATGAAGCTTCGTGTGCCTTTATCACTTGGGATAAAGAATGATCTATTGGAAAATTCACATAGCTCAACTTTCTCTATCTATCCATGGAGTACCAAGATGTTCTGTGATCTCCGAGAACACATTTGGTGGGATAACATGAAGAAGGTGATTGCAGAATATATATCAAGGTGCTTGGTATGTCAGCAAGTTAAATCTGAGCGACAAAAGTCCAAAGAAATGATGCATCTATTGACTATACCCATGTGGAAATGGTAAAATGTTACTATGGAATTTTTCATAGGTATCCCAAAGATGTCAAAGGTAAATATTGTTATATGGGTTGTGGTTGACCGATCGACTCACCATGACTACCAATTTTATCGCTATTCGGGAAGACCACTCACTTGAATAACTTACAAAGATATATGTGAAGCAAGTGGGGAGACTGCACGGTGTTCCACTATCAATTGACTCTGACTGTGATCCATGGTTCACATCTAAATTCTGGAGGAGCCTTCAACATGCTTTGAGCACTGAATTCAATTTCAGCACAGCCTATCACCCCTAAACTGATGGCCAATCTAAAAGAACTATTCCGACACTTGAAGATATTCTAAGAGTCTGCTCTCTAGAATTCAAAGGTGGATGGGATCAGCATCTACCATTGGTTGAGTTCTCATACAACAATAGCTTCCACTCGAGTATTCAGATGGCTCCATATGAAGATCTGTATGGAAAGCGATGTAGAACTCCAACCTGTTGGGATGAAGTTGGAGAAAACAAGCTACTTGGACCCGATCTTGTTCAAGAGATGACAGAGAAGGTTCAAGTCATCCAGAAACACATCAAATCTGCTCAAAGTTGGCAAAAGAGAAATGTTGAAAACCGTCAAAGGGACTTGGAGTTCGACGTTGGAGATAAAGTCTTCCTTTGAATATCTCCATGGAAGGGAGTTATGCGATTCGGGAAGAAAGGGAAGCTAATCCCACGGTATATTGGCCTCTTTGAGATCCTTGACCGTATAGGAACCATCACCTATCGACTTTCACTTGCACCAAATATGGCTTGAGTTCATGTTTTTTTTCATGTATCACTCTTGAGGAAGTACATACCTGATCCCTCACATGTACTAATATAAGAAGTGGTGCAACTAGAAGATGATCTCTTCTATGAGGAGCAGTCAGTAAAGATTCTAGATCGGAAAGATAAGGTTCTACAAAAAAAGAAAACCCATCTTGTCAAAGTGTTGTGGAGGAACCATAAGTTTGAGAAAGCAACTTGGGAACCAGAAGAGGCAATGAAGGAGAAACACCCTCACCTGTTTGTGTAAAGTGAAATTTCGGGGGTGAAATTTCTTAATGGGGAAGAATGTAACGACCCAAAGTTTTTCAATGGAAATCACCCTCTTATAATTATGTCATAAAATAACATGAAAACACAACATAATGATCTACTAAGTGATAAGTGTCCTTTAAAAATAATTTTTTCACTTCTCTGTTTGGAATTTTGAAAATCTGACATACATGGCTGTGTTCAAGATGATTTTTGGAGTCTAATAAAATAAATATATTTTTTGGTGAATAGTAACCTACCCTTATGGATAGTAACATACCCTTATGAATAGTAATATGACCCTTAGGAATAGTAAATCATCCATCATAATAGTAACCTTACCCTTGAATAATTAAATAAAATTTAGACATATTAGAAAGTGACAATTTGGCCTTAATAAAGGTTTTGGTATTTTGTAAGTCATAAATAATTAATTTTAATTAATTAATTAATTTAAAAGAAAATTTATTGGATTAAAATGTTTTCATTAATTATCAAATCAATTTCGTATAGTTTTTAAATAATTTAATAAGACCTTATGTAATTTCTGAAAGTGCTATAAAATCAGTTTTAATTTTAAAAACTATTTTTAAGTAAGTTATGATTTTAATTAGATATTAAATTAATAATATTTAGAAAATTATTTTTGAAAAAAGGACTTCATTTTTGGATTCTACACATCGAAAAATGATTAGGGTAAATGATGTGGCTCTATTTTTACATACTTTTGCCACATCTTTTTACTTGATTTTTAATGATTTTATTAATTATTTAATCACCTTTTACTGAATATTTGTACTTTTGTATTTTTATAGTGAACTTTGTTAATTAATAAATTTTTATAATTAATTATGAAAATTTTAGTCCTTAAATTAATAATTTATATCTTATTATTTTATCTAAACTTATTATATGATTAATAGTTGTGTTAATGCCAATCTGCTCACCATTTAATAATTTTATTTTAATAATTATTAATCTTTTAACATCTTTTTTTTGTGTTTTAATCAATTTTGACTTTATTTTAATATTTTATCTTTTAATTAAGTTACATTAGAATAGGTTAGCAATGCTAATTAATTTGTTTAGACATCTTGCTAGTCATATAAGTATATAATATGTGGTTTTAATTAAAAAAATTAATTCGTTTTTAATTTTATTAGTTCAAATAGATGTTTAATTAATTAATTAATTAAGAGTTTTTAGACATTAATTATATTATTTTATGTATGAAGATTAGTTATTAATTCATTTTCTAATTGTTTTAGTCTACCGGTGAGGTAGACGAGCACTAGTGGTGACTTATATGGGTCACCGTTGCTTTCCATTTTCACGTGCTGCTACTTTGTAATTTGCATGTTTAGTTATTCTTAATTATAATTTATTATTAATTTAGTTTAACAAGTATTTAGTTTGTAATTTAAGCATTTTCAATTAATAAATTTAATGTTTTAAAGGTTAATAAATATCATATTTTTAATTAATGGTATTTAGAATTATTTTAATTAATTATTTTATGTCTCTTTATTTAATTTATTTACGTTTTAATTCGATGTTTAATTTGTGTGTTTATTTTTAAACGGTCACTGTACGAACGGTTGGCTTCTATTTATCAACGGTGACCCTTTTGTTGTACCACATTAACTTCACCGTTACAGCCCCGTCTTTTAGTAGCCTTGCTACTGGTCCATACCTCACTGATACTATCGGTGACCTTTATTTTTTTTTTTTAAAATACCGTTGATATTTTCTTTTAATTATCGGTGAGCTTTTGTATTCTACCGGAAGCATTTGTTTTTATTAATTTTAGCGGTAACCTTTATTTTCCTCTATCAGTAGCTACCTCACCGATATCCTCATTTTCTCATTGCCTTATTTCTTTCCTCACAAGTTACTGCTTCCTCAACCTCGCCAATATACATTCTATTCTCTCACCATTTCATCCATGCCTCACCTTTTCCTTTCTCACCACATTATAGTAATCCCTCAAACCACTGGATTCATCACAGCACCATGATCCACTGCCCCAATTTTTCAATCTCTAAACCACAATTCATCAACGGATTTTAGATCTGGAAACCGTGACTTGAAGAACATCTACCAATTTCTGCATTTGTGTTGGTTGAATAAGAGGTTTCAGTAGTTGGTTTTTTTGCTGGATCAGAAGTTTAGAAGGGACCGCCAATGATTTGAGCCAAGGCCAGAGCCGTAACAAGGGAGCCACGCTGCATCTATCTGCCTGCTGGTGATGTCGCACAGAGGAGGTTGTCGCACCGTTGGAAGGCCGCACCTACCGGGATATTGCTGCACCTCGCCAGAAGAAGGTCGGAGCCGAGCAGGGAGCTTGGAACCAGGGTATGCGCAGTGCCTGGCCTGGAGAAAGGAAATCCCTTCCCTGTTGCACCGTGGAGAAGAAGTAGAAATAAAAAAAATTAAAATTAAATAAAAAAAGTAATAATAAAAGTAAAGTAACGAAAAAGATGAAGAAAAAAGGTAAAGGTAAAGTAAAGATAACATTAATTCGTCAAATGGTTATAATATAAATTGTTAAATTTATAATTTAAAACAAATATAATTTTAAAAATAGATAAATTGTAAATTAAAAGTTAAAACTAAACTAATAGTAAATGTAAATAAAAATAAATACACTATTAATAGTATAAATATATAATTAATAATAATTATAAATAAACAACTAAATATAATTATTGATTTTAAAATATTTAAAATTAAAGTATTAAATTCTTATTATTAAAATAAACTAATTAATGAATTTATTTAGCAATTTAATTTCTTAGATAGTAACAATGAAATTATTAATTAAATCTAAATTATTAAATTTCTAATTAATAATTTATTTATGATGTAAAATTTTAATGATTTAGTTAGGTTTGTTAAACTAAAAAATTAGTCTTTAGTATTTATATTTATTAATGTAATTAAATCAATAGCGTTTGATAAATTTATAATAATGTTTTATAAAAGTAAATAATAATTATCAATTAAGATATTTATTTATTAACTTTAGTTAATTATTAATGATTAAAAAAAATTAGCTTTAATAATAATCTTTTTTCTTTCATGCATCCTTATTTATTTACTTGTATTGATTATTTAGTTTTGCAAGTTCATTAAAAAGACAAAATCATGTCCAGGTACATTCAACTAACTCAGCGAGACTTAGTTATGAGGGAAAAACTAGTGTGGCGTGCCTATCGCAGATAAAATGAACGTGTGCGGTGATAAAGTGAAGGACTTTTTTGGAGTCAGTGGTATCGAGAAGTGACATGCAGCTTTATGACAGCAGGGTCCTTAAAGCAGAGTAGCAGCAGATTTTAGGGGAGGACTCTCATTCTGACTCCATGACCACATCCATCGGAGGAGCAATGCTGGAGACGAGCAGGAGGCTCTGGAGCCCGAAGGCAGAGCATTTCAAGGGGAGTTTACCTTCCCTCTGTCCATAATTTTGTACTCTATTTTTGGTTGTATTTCACTGCATTAATCAATATAATCAAGGGATGAATTGTTAAACTTAGGAATTTCATATTTTGTTGGTTTATTCTTTAAAATTCTTCACGTTATTCTTTTCTGACATTAGAATTGGACGGCGAGATCAATTTTAATGTTCATGTCGATTGTTCACACCTTACATTTTTTTTAAAATTCATAGTTTCATGTTCAATCAGTTATATTGAACTTGATCATCATTTTTTTATGCTTTAATGACATTACAGTTGGAGTTTTATGGAACGTTCATCTTCAACTGTGTTCTTTATCAAAATTTTAACAGAAGATGATCTTTAGAGTGGCGATCTCTAAAATTCATACTTCTGTTTGATGTGTCTTCTGGAGAGAAGATTTATCAACCAATTTCAAAGGTGTGATTCAATTAAAATTTGTGGAGAGTTATCCATTCAACCCTCAAGTCTGGAATTCCCGAGAGAACTGTTGATCTCGCTTCTTTGTCTTACTGCTTTATATTAGTATACTGTATTTCTCTAGTTTTTCATACTTAGTTTAAATTTTAGTTACTATAAAAAAATACTTGTTCCATCATCCTGTTTCAGCATCATTTTAATAAAAATAAATAAAAAGTAAAAAAATGTACACTCGCTTCACTGCTGACAACAGTGGAGTTTAATAAAAATAAACCTCTAGAAAACTCTTCTACCTTCCCTTGGGTTAGACCCTTGACTACTATACTAGTGTAGGTTTATAAATATCATTTTGAGGGCCATGATGACCTCCGACTAGACCAGTAAATTTTTGGTATTTTTATGAAACACTGGAATTTTTTATGAACAGTGAAATACTGTAATTTACAAAAATAAGCTAAATAAGCTAATTATAGAGTCACGTGTGATGTTCTGCTGATGTAAGCCCAATTGGTTTTGAATAACATGATTAAATTACTATTCTTGGTCATTCAAGACTCGCTATTCTATGTCTTAGGAGAAATTAATAAACTAATGAATTTTATATCAATGAAACCCCTCTCCCCTCCACTATAAAAACCACCCTTCACACCCTCATTTACTCACACCTCTCATGCTCCAAGCCTTCTCTAAACTCTTCCCAAACCTATTCTCTATTTCCTCTCCCACGTTCAAGAGCTACTGGTCTCACCAACAGACTAATCCTAGCTTCCATAATGAGAATCTCAAGAGGGGGATTTAAGAGGTAATTTCTCTCCCTCTTCTCCTTTAATTTCCATTCATGTTCAAGTTCATTTCTTGATCTCCCATGAAATATCTTCATCTAAATAGTATTTTAACTCTAGTATTGTGCATATAATGTAATTTTATGGTGAAAATGGGATATTATATCATCCAACCCCTTTTCCCTCTTCCTTTTATTTTATTATGGAGAACGTGGTTCGTGAGGTGTTAATTTATCACCTTTAAGAATGACAAGTTTTCTTCTTCCATTTATACCTTTAGATATGGTCATGAAACAATTTTTATGGTTGAAACAGAACATGTTATATGTATTATCTCTTATTTAATGTTCTGGAAATAACTTATGACCATAGTTCAAGTGATAAAATAAAACAAGTTCATTATGATCGAAAAATCGCTCAAATTAACCCAAACAATCATCATTTAATTCTTATCTAATGATTAATCCACATGGATCTAATATAATTCATTAAAAGATCATAATAAATCTTTTATTATCATTAATAACATGTAATATCAGTTCTGGATGTTTACCCATGTTCTACCCAAACATCAATTTAAGAATACAACTGAACCACTCAAGAAAACCATAAAAAAAAACTTTCCCAATTAATGTTTTTAAACTCAATAACTCATCCAAAGGCACATAAAATCACTTAATTAAACCATAATGAACCATATTAATGTACACAAGGTTCTAGATTTCTAATTAATGAATATAATTTCATTATACAGGACATTAAAGAGAAGTAAGCATTCAGATACAAGGTAAGGGGAGATTCTTGAACCCATCTTTCATCCTTCGGGTTATCCCTCTTTCACTCCATTTTTGATATGGGTACTCTTTAAAGGTCACTTATTCATCATTGTATTTCCATTTCTAGGATACACATGTTTATCATTGGTTTTTATGTCAAACAAATTTTTTTCCCAAAAGAACTATTCTTTTAAGAACGCGCCTTTTACTTCTCACTCAAAGTGGATGGTTCTTATAGCATGTATGTTATTCCCTCTTTCTTTTGGGAACCCAAATATTATGAATGTGTTATAATGAGATTAAACCCATTACTTTACATGGGTTAGTTATGTCCATCATTGATTTATGTTTTATGTAGCGTGCATGGTAATGATAAAATTATGATGCGACGAGTGCTACTGGAATTATATAGCGCAATATGAATATTTGAATGTGATGAGTGGGCCTGAAATTATATAGTGCTCCAATGCATTGGGTAAAGTGATGAATCTCATGAGTAAATGTCAAATAATGCATGAACAAGATTCTATCTTGGTTCAAAAGTATGTGTGGTAGTTAACCACTAAGACATGATGTTTCATTTTTATGCATTGCCACATTTCAATCCCTATATTTATGCTTCCTCTCATGTTAATGATCTTTTTCCCATGTTATTATTATGCTCACCCCATGCAATATTGTTCTTATATATCCTCTTATTGGGATTTTAGCTCACCCCTTTTGATGTATATCCTCAGGTGGATACATGTACTAATGAGAGGACAAGTGCCAATAAGAAGCTAGAGAAGAATAAATTAAATAAATGTTTATGTTTGATGTTGTAATTATTGTGTATGGTCATAGTTTACCCAAGACACTAAACCTTTGGATCCTCTATGTGTAATATTATTATGTTGTTTATATTTAAAATGATGTAATAGTAATGTATGAAAAGGCCGGGATGCTATATTAAAACACAATGATACATAGGTATATTATAATTCTAGTATAATATCATATATAATATCATTAACTCCATCCTTTATATGTCCCACATATGGCATTAACGAGTCATGTCACTTTGAGGGGGCGGTAGTCCGCACTTCCTCAAATGAAATTATCGTGTTTACCCATAATGGAAACCATAAAGGTAGAATATAAATGTAAAATACAGAAGGATATGGAAAATACAAACATAATATATATCATATATAAATACAGTTTCATCTTAATGGCCACCATGAGAGGCAGTAGGAGATAATCGAACAATCATCGTTTCGTGAGGCGTTAGTTTTCCATCCACAGAAAAAATATGGTCTTCACCCATTAGATGGAGGTGTGCGTAAGTTTAGTTAAAATCATTCTCATAAAAACATCCTAATATATTTAGGACACTGCTTTTGTTATAAAATAATGGAATAAAAAGAGTTTAGGGGTTGGAGAAGTAAAATAAAAGAAAAGAAGTTAATAGGAACTGTTACCTTTAATTTGGGTAACTTCATTTGGTTTAAACCAAAAAGGAATTCTTGAAGTGCCTTCTGCCTAAGGTAAGGCTTCTATGAAGAGGAGAGGGATTTAGGGAGCTTAATTGGGTAGAGTTTTGATGAGCCAAAAGGCTTGAGAGGTGTGAGGAATTGGTTAGAAGTGGTGTTCTTTTATAAGGGGGAGGAGGGGCTCTTTAAGAAAGTATGACAACATTATTTTATTATATAATGATATTTGGTTTCTAATGGTCCAAAAATCATTATAGTCGAAGCTACGATGACTCATGGTCGAAATAAAATCATCCAATTAGAATTGGACAAGTTTTGGATGTTATTTTACTATTTACAGTCTTATTTATTTAAATGATTTTTTAATGAGGTAAAAACTGCATCATTATTGTATCATAAATAATTTAATTTATTAAATATATAAAAATTATAAAACAAATACCATGTTGTAGGAAATATTTTTATCTTTCCAATGAATATTTATAGTCAAAAATATTACTTATATAACACCATATAAAAATTAATTTACTAAAAGATTTTTTTATGTCATTTTTTCCTTTACAATAAATTAATTAATCTAAAGTGTCATTATCACTCCCAAGTAGCTCAAATGGGTCCCAAAATCGACCCAAAGATGACCACTGTCATAAATGACTCAACCAATAAGTTTTGGACAAGTGTTAAGTTAATTTTGAATTATTACAAAATTATTTTTACCTTAAATTACCCTATTTACCTTTAACCGCGGTAAATAAAAGTCAAAGGATACTATTCACAAAAAATTAGTTTAATCTTATTGAACCACATTTTACTTACTAATAACAACCATGTATTTCGGTTTTTTGAAATTCAATTCACAGAAGTGGTAAAATTTCATTTAAATGAAAAATTCAGTTTTTTAACTACTACTAAGTGGTTTCACTATTCCTCAAAAATGAAGTTTTTCAGAAAAATAAAAAAACTTCATCCTAATATATATTTGATATTCTGAATTCAAAAATGATGTCTATTTTAAAAAATTCAAAACATAGAAGTTTCATTAATTAATTTAAAATTAATTCTCGTTGTCAAAACAAATAGCGTGTTTCTAAGAAACAATAACTATCAAAATATTGACACTTGTTTATGTCCACCTTCGAAGTGAAATTAATTCCAAAGACCAAAATTGGATTAAATGGTAAAAATATATTCTAATTAAAATTTAAAACAAATTAATAATAAAATCTAACCATATAAATAAATTAGATTAAAACGCAGTTTTGAATTAAAATACAATATTTTAACTATTCATTAAAAAATGAACTTTATCAGAAAAATTCCAAAAAGTACACAAAGTAAATATTTATGTCCACATTATAAAGAAGTATTTTATTCCATCAAATATAATGTATCAAAGCAACCAAAACTATATTTAATTAGGGTTTTCCATTAAAAGGTGTAAAACATCCTTTTAATCTAAATTATGCTTAAAATTAGATTCATTCACATTTTAAGCCTCTAACTTTTTATTGGATAAATATAAATACATTTAACAAACATGTATAATTATATTGTAGTTAGTTTTTTTTATTCTCGCTAATAAAATGGCTAGTTGTTAACTTCCATTTAAAATAATAATATTATATTATTAGTGTGCAATGTAAGATTTCAAAGAAACCCATTGTTGTGTATCGTGTACGCTATCGAACATAGCATCCCCTTTAATGTAAAATTAATATTTAATTCAAAAATATTAATAAATATGAAAAGTGTATTATTCCTTATTTATCTGGAATGTTAGTGTAATTTCATTAAAGTTCCTAAATGAAAATATGTAAAACATGATACTCATTTGATAAAATATTATTTCATAGATAAATAACATCATCATCACCTAGCATGACAATGAGTTTAACCCTTTATAATGATAATAATAATGTAAGAAACTTTTAAAGCTGGTAACGTAAGAAAATTTATTAAGTAAAAGAAATTATATGCATTTGAGAAGCACCATTTTGAGTATCAAAACTATTCAATTTGTCCAACAGGTGAATATAGATTCATGTGTGAAGAATATAATGATTTAATAATTATTTAAAATTCATTATATATAAATAATAACCTTGTGAATTTTAGTCTCTACCCTTGTAATCAATGTGATTTAGTATATTCATGGGAGACTAAAGGGTTCTTTAAAGCCATTTCTTGTTAAAGAATTCGTTCTATTTTCATATATGAATTTTTTTTGACACGATGAATGAATTAAATGATATATTACCCTTTTCTAAAGTATTGAGAATAAATTTACTAGATATTTGATTTCTCGATTCTTGTACTATAAATATAGTATAAGTAGGTAAATTTTCAAACTACGAGAAGAAAAGTTCTTTAAAGAGTCAAATTATGATTTTCAAATAGATATCTAATATCATTTAAAACTACAATTATCAATAAATGGACTCCCTAAAATTCTATATGAAGGAATTATTTTGATACTTTAATGAGCTTATGTAACTCCATGGAATGTCAGTATCAAGTATCTATGTTATATAACTTAGATTATTTAGTTTTGAAGCGTGTTAAATATCAATTATGTATTTTCCAAATGTTTTAAATATATACATATATATATAATTTTTTAAAATTAATGGATATATTCATAAAGCCTGTTGTTTTAATTCAAGTGAAGAGGAAAATATTTTCTACATCAATGTATTAAATTAGAAAGAAGTTTATCAAGCTCAAATGAATATAAGAAGATAATATGTATCTTTATCTCATTTCTCTTATATGATAAGTGAATTTGTTCAATAAAAAGAGTTTTTTATTAACTAAATGAGATGTTTAAATATATACACATGGTTTATAATTTAATATAATATTAACCTATTTTAAAAAGAAAATAAGGGAAAAAATTATTGTATAAAATGTATATCCAATTATTTGTTAAAATATAATGGAATATGTTCTTTCAACTCATTCGTGATATATTTTGATAAATAATATTCTTTCCAATTTAATCATCTCTAAAAACATAAAAAACAAATGTAATTTGGATTTAATAGTATATTTTTTAACTATCCCTACTTGAAAGAAATAATATTTATTTATTAACCCAAAGGGGTTACTAAATATTATAATGATATTATGAAAAGAATATATTTTTTAAGAAGCTTGTGGGAGTATATTTAGACTTAGGAAGTTTAAACTTAGAAATAAGAGATTAAACCAGTCTAATGTTAATTTATTTTTCAATTAATATCCTAAAGATTTAAGGATATGTTTTGGTAAGGGAAATGTAAAGAGATACATTTATTTATTATGAGAAAGTAAATATCACTTTATGCTAAAGGATTTTATAATGTCTATCTAAGTAAAAAAGTAAATAGTTTCATTATTTAAAATTTATTACAAATAAAAAATTTTATTTTCATGTCTCTAAGTATGATGATGTTAAACATAAAAATTACAAGTATACAAAAAAAATATACATTTTAACCATTAATTTTTTGGAGTTTATGAGTTTAAATATGTTTATGGAGTTTACTTTTAGGAATATGAATCCTAAATCTTACCTTTATTAAAGACTGTTTTCTTCATATGTGATACTTATAAAATAATTTAGTGGGATATTTTTATCATGTGTTCACATACATATGTGTAATAAATTACATAGATATTTAATAAGTTTAAAAAGCCTCTAAAAGTGAAGAAAACATAAAGATGGTTTGGCTATATATCATATACGACATGTTAGTAAGGTTCTTATGTAAGGTTTTGTTAAGTATTAATAAAAGGTTTAAGAATATAAAATGTGTCATTTTATACAAATTTCTATCTTTACTTTTTCATTCTTTTATGTCGGTTGTAAATTATTTATGAAGTGAGATGATGATTATTCCCTCAAAGTACGACTAAGAGTTGTAACTAAATTATTATAATCACAAATTATCATTAGTTATGATGATTGTTTAATGTTAATATGAATAAAATATTATACTCATTAAAAAGGGTTCTATATGAGGTATGAAGAGTGTATTCATGTGGTGATACGTAAATAATTATTACATAGATTAAATCTCGAAAGTATATCCCATGGAATGTCATATAGTCATCAATATACCTAAGGGTTTGTTCTTATTATCAATCATTATTACCTGGGGTCTCTAAGATATCTAGAATGATAAATTATATAATTTTATACCTTTCTTATGTGATCAAATATGTCTTAGATAATCATGGAGTGGTTGGGTATTTAGTTTATCATGTTGTCTCTTAGAAAAAAACCATGATGATATTTTTCCACTTATATGATAAGTAAATACAACTAAAACATGATTTCCTTTGACTAAGAAATTCATGTCCAAGCTTAGTTGAGTCACATATTATGTTTTCATCTACATGGATGAGGGACATGTGATGTGAAAATCTACTAGATTAATGACATGTGATTTATTAAACAACATGGTTAGTCTTATTCGTTGAATCAATAAAATATGATATAAAATATAATATATTGAAATTGCTTCATTTTTAGTGGTCAATATTTGTGTTGGATTAAGGGATTAAATATTTATACATATGATGTATATGATAAAAAATTTTATGGAGAAGTTCATAAATAAATATGATTATGTTTGATAGAGATATCACTAGACCCATTAGTAATTTGAGTGGTTAAAATTATTTTCTAGAGTATTGTATTTGGTTACATCAAAAAAATAAGGATTTAATTTTGTCATCAACGATACAAATATCTCAAGGGCCACATGGTTATTCATTTTAAAAAGAATTATGTTTTTTAAAAAGTGGCCAAAAATAAATAGATCCTGGTAAAACCATGTACAAAATAGATTTGATAGATTCAAAAAAAGTTTTATAAAATTTGGAATAATGTATTTATGATAATTCAGTAATAGTGTTATATTTTTAGAATTTCACTATAATATATACAAAAGATTCAAATAGATTAAGGATGAATTTTTTAGTGACTCAACCCCCTTAAGCCTAGAGTCAGTGTCTAATATCATTACATTTCCATGATGATAAAGAATCAAATCCTAAAGGAAAAATAAGTTTAGTAGTATTGGTAAACAAGATACATGCATGAGTTTTACATTACATTTTAAATACAAAAAATACAACATAATTATTTTTGATAAAAAAATTATTCTATATATCGTATCTTTATATACCATTCTTAGTAAAATTTACGGAATCCCAAGGAATTGAAACAAAATGAGGGTGAGCTCAAATTCTTGGTGCGTGTTAAGTATAACAGAATAAATAATGAATCAATGATCATAATCAATATGGAAAGTTAATAACTAAACAAATATTCCATAGAGGTAATAACTGAGAAGGAAACATGTAAAGAAATATGGAAATGTAATAACTGGAAACACAAACCATCTACATAAATAGATAAGGAATAATCAATATAAAATGGGAAATAACTGAAATATATTCCATTTAATCAATTAACTAATAATAAAATGAATCCATACATAATGTTTAATAAAAATCTCATGGAAAATAATAATTGAATACTGAATGATGGAAATTCTTAATTATTGGACGTCATATCTCTCAAGAAAATGATACCTTTACCATAGTTATATATCCTTAATAAAGTGAAAAACATACTAGGTAAAAACTGATTTGGTTTGGCCTACCATAACTATAATTTCAAGACCTTTCACAAGACAATATAAAACTTTTTTTGAAAAACATACGAAGGTTTTTTCACTAATTAAACTCATCTGATAGGAATATCAATGCATACAGGGGCATGAATTAACTTGTCCCCAATGAATATAGTTCATTTAAAAATAATTTCTCATATATAAAATGATCCACTAAATTAATTAACAACATGACTTATCATTAAATATATGTATTGATTAAAAGATAATGATTTATCAATATTTCCACAATTAATCAAATAACTATCAAAGCGAACACTATATGTAAAAATGGTATATGGTTTAGGAAATAATAATTTCAATATCAGGATAACATGGATATTTAAGATAAATTTAATTTTTAATAAATATTATCATACAGATGTGATTTTTTCAAGATAAAGTTAACAACCAGAAAGGAAAGCGATATTGCAATGATAATATTTACCAATTTGTAATTTTCATGTCAAAACCCATGTAATGGGATAATTAATGGTGGAACATAAAAACCATGATTTATAAGTGAATCATGATATTAAATTACAATAGGGTAGTATATACACCAAATTAAATTGAATTGGTGCATACTAATAAATAAGACTCAATAGAATGTAAATTGAGGTGAAATCCCTTACCTTTGATTTCTTTTTGGGTGAACATATTTTAAACTCTTTTATAATGGTTTTAATATTTTTATTAAGTTATAAAAGAGCCATTATAATATTTATAATATCATATATTAACTTCTTATAATATTTTATTACTCGTATATCAATAATCTTTCATTTTTTTCACTATTTTGGGTGTTAAATGTCTAGTTTTTTGTGTATTTTTTAGCTATTTATTTTTTATCTTCTTACAAAGATCATGATTTAATCATAAAAAAAATGTAAACCATGCTATAATTATTATATATATTTATTTTATATGTATTTATAATAATACATAATATTTTGAGAGAGTAACTGAAATGCACCATTCATGGATACGGTAGGCCATATATACACATGAATGTTACTTCCATTTCTTTATCACATTTAAAAGAATTAAAATTAAAATATATATATATATATTTATATTTTATAATTAAATTAATATATTAATGACCTATATTTAAAATATTTTTATCAAAATCATTATTAATACATTCCATTTAAAGTGTGAATTAATTACATCGCTTTGAGGAGGCAATAGTCGACACGTCCACAAGTGATGTTATCGTATTCCCACAAAATGGAAGAAAAGAAGTTATGATTATATAAAAATTAAAAAATGAATAAAAAAAATTAAAATAATATATATAACTTATTTAAACTACAAATACATCATTATTTCTAGCCTTTAAAGGCGTTAAATAGAAGAATGAATGACATTGGTTGGCAACACACAGACGACGATTGTAGGTCCCATTTGATGGATGTGTGTGAAAGTGTATGTTAAAATCATAGCATAACAAATATAAGTATATTTAATATACTAAGTTTATTATATGATCATGGTATAAAATTAATTGAGTAGGTGGAGAAGTAAATGAAACAGAATTTACCATTGAAGAACATTACATCTTATTCAGGTAACTCTTTTGTGTTTATACCAAAAGACTTTATTGGATTGATTTATGCTGAAATTGGGGAATATTGGATGAGGGGGCGGATGTTTGGAGCTTATTGTTTCATAGTATGGATGATTAAAATGGGTCTAGAGTTTTGGATATGTGGGAGGGGGATTATCTTTTTATAGTGGAGGAGGAGTGGCATTCTTGTAATGTTTTGAAAGAGGGAATTCCACCTATGTTTTTCCAATGTCAAGTGGATAAAATAATGAAAAAAAATTAAATAAAAGGAGTATATTGTATAAATATTTATATAAAATAGGCTATTTACATGTTTCTATGTCATTTTGGCTCTTAAATCTTTTGTTTAGTCCATTGGTGGAATTAATTTTACATTAATCTTTGTAATTAATTTTAATTGCACATACAAATTGTTTTAGTCAGAAGCAAATTTAAAACTATTATAAATTAAAATTGTTATGATTCAAAATATGGAATCAATTTTTCCAAATTTCAATCACATTACTAGAAGAAATTAATTTAATATTAATCATGGAGACGGAACGACAAAGCGAGTTTTTAATGTAAAAATGTTTAAAAGTGTGAATTGTTTTCATATCCAATTTCAATGTAAAATTTATTCAAATGACATAAATTGTATTATTTTATGTATAATTGATATTATTTTATTTTAAAATCAATTTAAAATATAATTTATCTATATGAATAAATTAAATGAAAATGCAGTTTTCATTAAAAAATTCAGTATTTTCACTATTCATTAAAATGGAACTTTATAGAAAAATACACAAAATTCACCCTAAGATAATATTTAATTTAAAATTTAAAAAATAATTTTATTTTAAAATATAAAATCTATAAAATTCCCAAAAATTGGATTTAAAATAGGTTCACCCTTAAAAGGCAGTAAAATCGTCTTTATAAATATATATCTTTTTGTGTGTAATATTGGTTATGTTCTTTTAATATTCGTATCAAGTCTATTGGATGAATATAAAAGATATCTTATTGAATATATAAATTATATATTTAATTAATATTATTAACTGATAGTAATTAATTTATTTTAAAAAAAACATCTTTGGGATCATAAAAATAATTTTTTATGATAACATTTCCATTATATTCAATTAGTTATGATTTTTTATTATAATAGTTTAATTAAAAATGAATTCATTTTATATGTTTTTAAACCATATATTTTTATAATTTATTTAATTATATTAATAAAAACTAATTTAATGGCTAGGTTGTATCTTATTATATTAAATTATATTATTATTAGTATTCAATAAAACATGTCCATACGTGTAACACAAGCTATTGAAAAATGTATTTGTTGCGTGTAATGCAAGCTAACATAGTATCAAATGAATTTAAATCCATAACATACATTGAATTTAGTTTATAATATAGAATATATTACAAAGTCTTAGGATGTTATATTCCCTTCTAAACTTAGTGTTTCATGTCATACATGCTATTGAATGCAATGTTCTTATATTAGAATTTAGGGGTGTTATGTTATCTACACCTTAATTAAATTGTGGCCTTACAATTTAAACATTATCTGAATAATATCTTGTTTTATATTTGTAAATTAATTTATTTGGAAAAACCAAATCATAATAGGTTTTATAAAAAATCCTCTTAATAAGAGAAAATGACAAGTACAAAGTCACATGGAATAACATATAACTAGATTTATACATAGGAGAACATTAGCGACAAGTGGAAATATGGATTTGGAGGAAAAGAATTAATAATTATAGGGATTTATTGACGTAATTGATCACAAAAAATTTAATGATAAATGGAATTTTGAGAGAATCAAATACATAAATCTTTAATGATTAAAAAGTTAATCATTTTAATAAAAATGAAGGTACTCAGATAAATTTTTTGTTTTGAGATCCTTTTCATAATGTTGAAGAAGTATTTTTTTGTACAAGAATACAAGAAAATATACTCACTTGATACATTTCAATTTCATAAGAACAATTTTATCTTTTGGTTGGGTTTCAATCAAATTCTAATTCATCTATTACTCCATTAAACGAATATCCTAAAATTAAATTTTTTATTCCTTAAGTGCAAAAATATACTTTTTATATATCATAAGATCCATAAAAAAGCCTTTCTGTTTTTATCTAACAATTTTTGAAAACTAATGTAGTTAATAAATTAATCTCTAAGCCTAAAAGGAGATATCACTAGTTCATCATTAACATTTATTCATAAAATTGTTTTACTAAAAGAAATGAGACATTAACTCGAACATCCCATAGGACTGTGGTAGGTGTGAAAAAATTATCTTCCTTCAGTCATGGGTTCAAGCCCCACTTCTTTGAAATATTTTATGGGTTGTGACCCAGAATACCTATTTTACTTTCTTCTAAAACTATGTTAATATAATTTATAAAATAAATATGATGGACATCCTTAAAGTAAGGTTAATGACTAAATATATTTTTAACTAAGGTTTCCAATACAGCCACAATATATATATATATATATATATATCGTCTATTTATTTCCACATAGTTCCTACCTTAGTCTATATTTTATCCTATAGAAGAGGTAATTAACTCAATTAATGACCATTTTCCCCACATCTAAGGAAAAAAACTATAATAAATACCCTTAAGATGAGATTTATTTCTGTACATCATACACTTAATTTTTCTTTATTAATTATTTTTCTTTTTTTCCTTCTTACCCACTCATAAATAATTCCCTATTCTATTTAGAGACATGCCTAGGTGTCTCCTTCTATATTTCTGGAATGATGGAAATCGATCCTTTTTTTTCTATGGTGTTCACCACTTGAGCTCTTAAAAACCTCCATCCTTCTCTTCCTAAGTGAGTTTAGAAGTTGGTTAAGTTATATGTTGTTAATCATATTTCATTAAAACTCATTAGTTGTGCACGTGGTATATTTTACTCCGATCAACATCTTCTTTGGTTTCTCATTTTCCCCACATTTTCCTTCATGTTAAATGATAACATGACTCCTTCAGGTTCACTCCATTAATGAAAAATAGAAGGAATAGTGTGAGTAACAATAGTCATCTTGAGAAAAATTTATTATCATTTATAGGATATAATAACACTATATTTTCAATCTAAAACACCTTAGGTTCAACCTAGTTTATTCATTTTCATTATATATTCAAATCTATCATAATGGGTTTTCATGGAAATGTTAATTATCCAATGAATATCCCTTAGGAGTTTCAAACCAAGTGTGTAGTAAGGATCTTTCTTTTGTACCAGGTTATGATCATGTCAGGGCTGATGTGGGTTTTCAGAGATGTTACCCTGAAGTACATCTCTACTAGAACTACATCCACTTGTAGTATCTATATAGGGGTTGTTCTCTATGAAAACCACATAATCCTTATCTAACTGTAACATTATAATGTTATTATATACTTATCGTTAAATTCTATCATAGGATTATGTTCCCTAATCTATGTTTTCCTAAATCTAGTTCCCAAGGGTTATACTAAACTTCTTTTAATACCAACTATAGAGACCTAACCCCATTAAGCTCAGATCTCGTGTCTAATACCATTACATTATCATGATTACAGGTAATCAAATCTTAAAGTACTGATCAGTTTATTATTCTTGGTAAAATGGGTTCATACATGAGTCTTACTTTCATTTTTAATACACAAATTGCAATACAATTTTTTCTGATAATAATTTTATTCCATCTATCATATCGTTGTATATATTTCTTAGTAAACATCATATAAACCTAGGTAAAGGAAACAAAATAAGGGTGATATCAAATTCTCAGTAAGGGTTAAGTACAGGGGAATAAATAATGAATTAATGAGAATAATCAATATGGAAAGGTAATAACAAAGCACAGATGCCATATAACCAATAAACATAGAAGGAAGTATATAAGAAAATATGGAAGGGAAATAACTAGTAAAATATTCCATTAAAATAAAAAGATGAGGAATAATAAATATTGAAAGGAAAATAAATGAAGCACATTCCATTTAATCAATGAACTGAAAATTAAGTTCATCTATAGATAATGTCAAAATAAAAAATATCATGGATAAAAATAACTGAATATTGAATGAAGGAAATGGTTAATTATTTGACATTATGTTTCCCCCAAATATGATACCATTACTATCAAGATATTTCCTCAAGGATTTTTAAAACATACTATGTAAAAACTGATTTAGATTGGCCAACCAAAACTCTTCTATCAATACCTTTCACCAGAATATTTAAAACTTCTTGGAAACAAATGTTAAGGGTTTGTCTCTATTAGAATTTTTCCAATGAGACTACTGATACATCAAGGGGATTTCAATATCTTGTCCCAAACCCAAATCGATCATGTAAAAAAGAATTCCTCATATATTAAATAAACAATTTAATTAATTAACAACATTCTTTATTATCAAATATCCACATTGACTAAAATATATGGATTTATCAATATTTCCACAATTAATCAAATCACTGGAAAAGTGAACACCATATGTAAAAATGGTATAATTTATAGGAAATAATAATATTAATTTCATGAGAATATGTATATTTAATTTAAATTTAATTTACAATAAAAATGACTATAATAAAGTGATTGTTTCAAGAAAAAATTTACAATCATAAAAGAAAGTGAGATTACAAATATAATATTTTCCACATCATAATTTTCAAGTCAAAGCACCTTGAATATGAAAATTCAATGTGAATAAAAAAATAACATGAATTTTTACTAATTTAAGATGTTAAATTATTAAGGGGTATTTTATATATCACAGTAAAAATGAATTTGTGCATGATAAAAAATAAGTCTTAATGGAATGTAAATTTAGATGAAATCCCTTACCTTGAATTTCATTTTGTGTGAAAATCCCTTAACCTCTTATATAATGGTGTTAATAATGTTATTAACTTATCCTAGAACCATATTAATATTTATAATATCATATATTAATTTCATAAAATATCTTATTACCCATTTTTTACAATATTTTATTATTTTCACTCTTTTGGGGGTTAATTGTCTAGATTTTCGAGTATGTTTTGACATGTTAATTTTTTATTATGTAGATCATGAATTAATCATATAAATAATGTAAAAAATGATTTAATTATCATATATTTTCATTATATATTTATTTAAAACAATCCATAATATTTGTTGATAGGAAATGAAATTCACCTTTCATTGAGACGATAGGTTGTATGCTTGCATGAACACAACTTCCATTTCATTATCATATTTAAAAGAATGAAAAGTAAATGATATATATATATATATTATAATTCAAGTTTCATATTTATTTCATATATTTCACATATATATATTAATACCATTTTTAATACATTTCATGTAATGTGTGAAGAGAATCATATCTTTTTGAGGAGGTGGTAGTCCACAAATCGACAAACAATGTTATCGTATTCCCAAAAATGAAAGGCATGAGGGTAGGGTTATATAAAATTTTAAGTAATAATAATTAAATTTAAATAATAAATTTATCATATATAAAATATTAATATATCATTATTTACAACCATGAATGGTGGTAAATGGAAGAATGAACGACATCAGTTCGTGAGGCGGTAGTCTGTCGTACACAAGAACTATGATTGTATGACCCATTTGATGGATGATTGTAAAAGTGTAGGTTGAAATATTAGAATAAATAATATATATATTTTTTATATTTATATTATTATATAATCATTATATAAAAATAATTTAATGGGTGTAGAAATAAATGAAACAAAAGTGATCATTGAATATCGTTACCTCTTTTTCGGGTAACCCCTTTTTTATACCAAAAGACTTCCTTGGATTAATTTCTTCCAAGAGTGGGGATTCTTTGATGAGGGGAGGGAATATGGGAGTTTATTTGGTTAGTTATTGGATGATAAAATGGTTTGAGATTTGTATATAAATGGTATGGGTGTGTGCCTTTTTAAAGTGTAGGAGGAGTGGTATTCTTATAAATATTTGAAAGAGGAAATTCCACCCACATTTTCCCACGTCATGTGGCTAAAAAAATGAACCCAATTATATAAAAGGGATTATATGGTATAAATATTATCATAAAATAGGTTTCAGACATATTTTTAGTTTATTTTTTCCCTTATGATTAAGGTTTTTTCCCTTGTTGAGCTTAATTTTTCCTTAATTGTTGCAAATAAATTAACTTACATTCACTAATATTTTTTGGTAAAAAAATATTTTTACCTTATTAGAACTTATAAAATGTTATTGTTTTAAATATGGAATCTATTTTTATAAATTACCATAACATAAGTGGTATAAATTAATTTAAAATTAATCTCATAGATGAGACAACAAAGCATGTTTTTAAAGTACAAATGTTCAAAATATTGAAATTTTTTCCTATCCAATTTCAATTTTAAATTGATTAAAATTACCTAAATTGGATTACATGATGTATTATTGAAATAATTTTACTTTAAAACCAATTTAATATATAATTTTTCAATATAAATAAATTATAAATTTGTATCATTCAATCAATATTCAATATTTTTTCACTATTAATTAAAAAATGAAACATCCTAGAAAAAACCAAAAATTCACCCTAATATAATTTTAACATAAATATTTAAAAAATTAATACATTTTTACATATAAAATTTATAAAATTTACAAAAAATGGATTTAATATAGGTTCTCCATTAATTAACGGTAAAAAAACCTTTATAAATATATAGCTTTTGTGTTTAATACTAGGTTTATTCTTTTCGTATGCTTATCAAATCTGTTTAATGAATGTCAATTTTTTTTGAATATATAACATATATAATTCACTAATATCAACCAATAATAGTACTTAATTTAATTTATTAAGACCAAAAACGTTTGGGAACCCAAAAATAGTTTTTATAAAAAACATTACTTTATATTCAATGGTTTTTATTTTAATTTCTAATAAATTGATAACCTATGAATTAATTTTATATTTTTGTAAAAAATATATATTGATAAGTTAGTTAATCCCATTAAAAACCACCAATTTAATAACCAGGTTATATTTTGTTATATTATATAATAATATTAATAGCTTTCAGTAAAACTCATCCTTACGTGTAATTAATGCTTTCTAAGAATTTATTTGTTGTGTTTAATGCAAGATAAATTATTATTGCATGGATTACAAGTTATAAATATATTGAATTTATTCTTAAATATTAAAAATATTTTAAAGTCTTGAGATTTTATATTTCCTTCTATATTTGGTGTTGCATGTCATAGAAGCTATCGAATATAATGTTCATATATTAAAATTTTTGGGCATTACACAATTCCACCATTGTATCCTTAAGAATGAGCCCGAGGATAAGTTGATTTCAATGTAACCCACTTGCATGATATGAAACCTTGATACATGTTCCCATTCAACTAGAACTACCACACCACTACCTGATGGCTTCCATCGGTTACTACTCAATGAGATGGATTAGTTAAATCTTTCACATCTTTAGTAAAGTATTCAATTAAGATCACTCTAATGGGTTGTATCATAATATGTTGTTGTATATGGTACTAATTTATTGAAAAGTATCAAGCAATTCCTATATATATAGAGTTATCTCATTGGTGTGTGGGTTGATCATTCATTCATATGATTCTTTTAATGATCATAGGTTTTATGAATAGTTTATAGAATCTATCTATCTTATCGTACTACCATTAAAACAGAGTGGATACTCAATCACACCTTCAGTGTGAAAGAGTTATCACGATATGATCATGGATCACCTGGAAAATGGATCACTTATAGAGGTGGGAAACTAATATTTGTTTCTCTAATTATTATCATCAAACCATACCTTATGGAAGAAAAAGATAGAGGTTAGGAATTTTATTTGTTATATTACTTTCATATGTTCTTTATTTTTAATAGATTTTTATTATTTCTAATAAAGATAATATTTTTTTTAGTTTTTCTTCACTCTAAAAAATCATGGAAGGACCCCCATATAGCCCAGGGCTACATTATTGTGTATAATAGAATAAATTACACCTCTATATATATCCATATGTCATACATGAATCATTGAGTGGTGTTCAAGGTATTTTGATTGTAAGCATAGTGGAACCATTTGGTTCACATTGTTCATCATTGATTGCAACAAGGAGTTCTTTTGTTATATATTGGTTATTAAGAGGAAGAATGGGAGAATGAATAACTTTAGGGATTGAGAGAATTCTAAAGAGTGTTTCAATGTGCCCAAAAAGGCTTACACTCTCTAAAAATTCTATAATTTAGAATTTATACTAAGGGTTAAAACAATTGATATTTTCACAACTACACATAATCAATTTATTTATTAAAATTAAAACATATTTCAAATATTATAATAATTCTTATTATTTCCATGACATGTTTTCATTTACATATAATTTCATTAATATATATATATGTGTGTGTGTGTATTTAAAGGATATTAAATAAAATATATCATTTCCATCAAGACATTAACTAGATTCGATGATCCCACATGAATTTTATTAAACCTTAAATGTTGAAATTTTTACTCAAATAAATATTATTTATTCCATACGTAAATAAATATTTAGTAAACTCATGAATAAATAATTATTTTTATGGTCATGTAACTAAAAAAATATTTATATTAATCTATTACCTAAACTAAATAATAAATATTTATTTATTCATTACCTTGATAAAAAATAAATAAGAGATAAAATAGAACTAACATATTCTAAAATCAAATATCTATTTATTAAATTTATAAAATAAACATTACATGAATAATTATTATTTCAAAAATCAATAATAATTTTTATATTAAATATTTAATTTAATAAATTTTAATGAGATTTTGGATAAAATTATTGTGTGACCAACTAGGACTACATCCTAATGACATTAGGTGAACTTACTTAAATTCTAATATCAGCGTATAAAAGTATGTTAAGTAACCCTTATAGAAGGAAGTTAATTTAGAAACTAAAAAACCTTCTTTAGAATGATACTATGTAATATAATCGTTTTTTCTATCATATTTAGTCATGATTCATTCTTGCTTCATCACACTATATGTTTTATTTAGATTTATTTGAATTTACAAACTGAAATCATTTTTAAAATACTATAATCATAGACTTCACCAGATAGTTCCATTTTAAGAAAAATCCAATGGATATTTTTTTCGAAAAAAATGGAATGAAAAAAATGTTTTATAGAATTATTTAATTAATGTTATATAATGCATAACATTCATAACTTACGATACTTCACCATGATCATATGTCCTCTTGGTTTTCTTATATACATCAATGTATGTGATTTATTAGATACATAACTAATAATACAAACTCTGAGGACCAATAAAAATGTTTTTAGGTATAAATTTCAAGTCACATATAAATATATAGATTTCTTATCAGTAGTTCTATTCTCATGGCCTCCCTTCTTAATGATCACTATGTGTGAACTTTATGAGAAGAAGTATCAATATAATATGAGCCTCCGACACCGGACAATCCAACATTATCTATTTAATATTAAATAAATGTTATCTATACTATAATACACATGTTTATGAAAATTTTCATATCATCTCTATGTTATCATTATAGTGGAGAACTATTATAACCATTCAATGAGACAAAAACTATAATGAAATTGTAAGGATCCAAACTGTTATAAGTAAAATTCCACTTTTTAATTTAATTGAATATATTATTATGTAATATAGTTATATAAAATATTTGTACTTGTTTTGTTTAATTATATTATATGGGATTTAAAATTCCTTTAATCATTTTATCAATGATATTATTGCCTTTGAACAATGATAATATGATTAGTATAAATATAGGGTTTTAAAAAATCCAATTGAAAGAGACAAAGGAAGTGATGGACAAAACCAATTGGATAATACTCTATGAATCCGATTTATTATAGATTACAAGGGAGATAAAATCACTTGGATTTTTTCTTTAGCAATACCAATATGAGATCAAACAACTTAATCATGAGAAAAACAGTTTGTGGGAGAAGTTCAAGATTATCGAGATCACGACCCAAACCATGTACGTTGAACTACCCCATGCAAGTCTCACCATCGCACCCCTTTCTATTAGGGTGTTCTCTTGTGTTATAAAGGTATATTTATCAAGACCCCATAAATATGAGTATGTAAATTATTTTTTATAGAAAAATGAATATATTACCATCCTATTATTGTTACTTTATAAATGTTTTTTATTTTTAATATAATAAAACACAAATTGTATTTTGGGTAATATTCAAATTCAATTAAGAAGTATATTTTTATAAATTAATTTATTTTTGAAATAAATAATCTTTTGATAAAATATTATTATTATTAAATAGGGTTTATTAAATAAAAATGATCATATAATTTATATGAAGTCAAATTTAATTGTTATAAGTGTTCAAAAATAGTTGTTGTCAAAAAACCCAACATTTGTTAATAAATATAAATTTTATTTATAAAATTGAAAATTAATATATTTAATGAATTATGAAGTTAAAATAAATATTATTTTTTTAATCATAATTTTGAATTTTTTCAATGGTTAATTTCTTATAAATTTATGAGATAGATAAATTTTTAAGTAAAAATTAAATACTCTATAAACATACGGTGTGTATTATGAAATCTTAATGACCCAAAAGTATTGTAATAAATACTATAAATGGTTCCATGAACAAATATATGTTTTTAATTTAAAATAATTTCATTTTATGTTTCTTTTATTAATTTTATAAATCCTTTATGAATCCTCCAATACCATTAATATATTTTATGTTTTTAAAATATTTTATTTAAGAAAATGACTCCCCTCTATATAAGGAAGAGTATTATTATATTAAGTTCTAAATTTTTTCTTAGAAGATAATTAAAATCAATATCAATTTTCAAAATCATTGGCCCAAAACCATGGTAATTTTTTTGGTTTTGGTTATTTTATTGTAGAGTGTCCAAAACCTAAGTTGGAGAAATAATAATGAAACCCCCACAAATTTTCTTATATAAACCCACACAATCTCCCATTTATCCTCACTTAAAATCCTTTTTTTAGATATTTACATTTCTCTAATCTCTATATATTCCTCCCATGTTTCCCTCAATCTCTCAAGAATCTCCTACCAAGTATTTGGATTCATGCACTCAAGTAAGGGATCTTTTCGTTTCTCATATTTATTCATGTAGATTATTTACCACATGTATTTTATCTTCATTTACTTAGGATAAGATATGTTATTAAATATTCAACTTAATTTCCAATTTATGTAAAAATTATTATATACCCATTTATCTAAAATAAAAACATTTTATGAATTTTTAATCAACATCATTAAGTTGGAAAAATTTCGCTGCAATTTTCCATTCCAAAAAAATTCTGTAGTGAATACCATACAAATTTTCTATAAAGGGTATTAACCTCCATAAAATTTAAATTATTTGACTTGGGACTTACATGTATGTATTCAAAACTCCCTAATTATGTAATAAAATATGATGACAAATGAATCTATGTTTTATGATCTATGTGTCTCACTTAAGCATGAGAATGAATTGAAAGTGACGTGTGTGCTCCAAATTATATATAGATATAATTAATTGGGTAATGTTTAGTATCATGAGATGTCATTTTGTGATAGGTAGTTAACCTAATTCTTTTATGAGTCTTTTTCCATCCTGATTTCTTTGCAGTTATCCTTGACACATTCTTAGGATGTAGTGTTTTAAGTTATTGTCACATTTCCCATATTATGATTATCATGATATATCTTACCTTATTGTTCGTGTTCCTTTTATTCCCTATTTTGATGCCTAATTTATAAAATTTATTATCTTATTCCATTTATATTACCTTATAGTTATTTATAGATCAACCCTTTTCTATGTATGACCCCAGGTTATCCCCTATTGTTTTAAGTGCGAGCATGTTAAGGAAGTTGTCAATAAAGATGATGTTTTCCCTGTTTTAAATTGATATGTAATGCACCTAATCCTTAAGAAACTATTATTCTTTATATTCTAGAGTTTATTAATTATAATGTTATGTAATAAATCATTTATTAATGTGTAATAATGATATGATTTTTTATAATTGGTATCATAGGAAAACATTAGTTATTTTTGGGAATAGGATTAGAAAACTCTATCGAGATCCATAGGGAATAAAATAACTATAAAATACCATCCCCAAATTTTGGTAAGTATATATTAATTGGTTTATCAAGAAAATAAATCCTTGTCTAGATACTACAAGTTGATTTGGGTCGGGAATAGATGTACACAGGGGTAAAACCTAATGACACATCGTTGAGATAGACTCTACTAGGAATTGGTGCATGCCAACATGCCTTACTTCACACCTGGTTTTACACACCTAGGGGATATTATTTGGTAAAATTATAAGCTCATTATGAACCATTATTAAGGGATCAGAAAAATTCCCATAATAATATATGTTTGGAAATAGATCATGGATAACATAGATTTAAGCCTATAAATTCATAAGTTAAGGAAATAAAATATAAGTTATAACTTATCCCATAAATGTCTTTAAATTCCCATTTATGTGTTCAATATTTTAAAATTAATCATCCCTAATTTTCCATTTATTCTATCCAATGGTTGGAAATATGATGAATTGGGTAACCAATTAATACAATGGGCAATGTGATGACTACCCCAATGACATGCCCAACTCGATTGAATTGGGAACCAAAAACATTGTAATGATACTCTCTTAGTTGGATCTGGTTCTTAATAGAAACCTAGATCATGAGGATTTCCTAAATCCCCTTACGAAATACCAAATTGAAATTGATTCCTTTATTTGACAAAGCCTCCAAACTTTTAGTGGATCTTATGATCCATTAACCATAGAACAATGGATAAACTTCATTGAGAAGATCTTATCCATTTTTCAATATTCCGAACAAGAGAAGGTTCAACAGGCTATTTATTGAATGGATTGGGAGTTTAATATATGGTGTAATTTGATTAATAATTTGAAGTAGAAGTAAGATATTGAAGCAATGTGGTGGAAGGAATTCTGTAAACAAAAATTTGATAAATAATTTCCTCACACTATCCGTCTTAAAATGAAATTGGATTTCCTTGACCTTAAGAAAAGACATGGAAAATTTATCATGGTGTTTGAGGAAAATTTCACAAGACATGAATGATACACCTTTGTTTTTGTCTTTACCCTATAATACAAGGTTGACCATTAATTTGGTGGGATAATACCTAGTCTATGAAAATCCCTAGTGATCCGTGACTTTGATAGCTATAAAGAAATTGTTTGATGTTCCCTCGAAGTCAAAATGAAGATCAGAGAATCTCAAGGGTATCATTGGGATAAGAAGCATAAAGTGGAGATTCATTATTGTGGTCTAATATAGAAATCTAATAGTGGAAATAAATTTCAACATCCCACTTATCAAAGGTGTAGAAAAAACCCAAGAAATTTACAAAGGAGAACGAATAAATGCTTTATGTTCAAGAAGGAAGGAAACCTAGTTAAATATTTGTGATATGAGAAACTCATTAATGTGATGGAATAAAGGAATGATCCATTAAAACCTTATCTCATTTTTAATTATTTAATCTCGATGTAAACATGGAACTTTTCAAACCAATGCACTATTCTAAGGGTTTCCAGAGATAACTAACAACCACCAAGGTAGCATGGAGAGCAGTTTTCATCACAAAAACTGAGGTGGATCCAGATGATGAAATAGTGGTAGTTACTCTATTTATTCATTCAAAAATGGTGAAAATAATTTTTAATTATAGTTCTACACATTATTTCATATCATGAAAGTTTATTAGAACTTTTTGAACACCACCCCAAATCATGGAAGTAGAGTTTTCAGTGAAAATAGAAAATGGTGTAATTATTGAATCCTAGGAATATACCACCTCCATTGTCAAAATTTATGGGTTCAGCTTTCCAATGAACCCTATGATACTCCCTTTAGTGTGATTTTATGCAATTTCGAGCATGGATTAGATTTCCCCTACAAATCCAACATAAATTTCTATGATAAGAAAATAATTATCCATATTGTGAATTATCCGTCGATTCTATACATGTTCAAGGAGGAGGATGAATCTTCTTTAGCACCAAAATATAAATCATTGGTATTATTTCATTATAATAAAGTGTATATAGATATAATCATTGAGTCTAAGAAAATATCCTCCTTGAAGAGATATCCATTATGAGGGAATATACTGATTGGTTTCCTGAGGAATTTCCTTGACTTCCTCCTAGTTGTGAGGTTAAATTTTCAATTGATCTTATACATGGGGTGGTAAAATTATCCAATATTCTATATTTAAATGCTAATTTTTAAATTTAGGAGATGAAGAAACAACTACATGAGAATATGGATAATGGGTTTATACACCCAAGTGCTTCAACATGGGGTGAACCAGTACTATTTATCAAGAATATGGATCGTTCAATGTTATTTTTTATTAATTATGAAGAGCTCAACAAGATCGTGATAAAGAAAATTTATGCTCTACCATGGATTGAATATTTTATCGACTAGATATGTGTAGCACAATAATTCTCTAAGGAGGATATTCGGTCGAGATATTATCGAGTAAGGGTAAAAAAGGAAGATATCTTCAAGACCTATTTTCATACACGGTACGAGAACTATGGGTTCATAGTAATGCCATTATGACTCATTACTGATCTATAAATATTCATGGAGTTGATTAATAGAGTCTTAAAATATTACCTTAAAAATATTTGGTAATCATTATATATGATATTCTAATATTCTCTAAAACCAAGGAGGAGAATGAAGAGCATATGATCACTTTACTAAAGAGATTATAAAATGAAAAGTTTTATTCCAATTATAAAAAATTTGAGTTCTAGTTGAAGGAAGTCTCATTTTTAGTGAATATCATCATAATAATTGTGATATATGTGGGCCCTTCAAAAATAGAAGCAGTTGAATGATGGTCAAGGACAATATCTGTGATAGATATCCATCGTTTCCTTGGGTTATCTGGGTATTATCATCAATTTTGTGATATTTATCAGGATTTTAAAACCCTCTTACCAATATAACTTGTAAGGGAGTCATGTTTTCTTTGAATGATGAATGTGGAGAGAGTTTCAAGGATTTAAAAAGGAGGTATATCATTGAACTTGTTCTCACACTACCCATTAGTGGAAATCTTTTTTGTGGTATTCAACGGTGCTTTGAAGAAGGGATTGGGATGTGTGTTAGTGGATAATGACAAAGTGATAGACTATTCTTCATGGTAGTTGAATGTTCAAGAATAGTAATACCCAAACCATGATCTGTAGTTGGATGTATTTTTCTTCACTTTGAAAATATGGAAGATTTATCTTTTTGGGGAGAAGTGTGAAATATATATGGATCACAAAAGGCTCATGTATATATTCACATAAAAGGATCTGAATACGGACCAATGAAGATGGTTTTAGTTATCAAGGACTATGACTATTCAATCTACTACCATCGAAGGAAATAAAATAAAGGGGAAGACTCTCCAAGTAGAATAGATCGAATAATTTTATCATTGATGATAATTGAGAAGGATCTAATTTTCATATATTTGAAAAGGGATGGATATGAGATTCTTAAAAGAAGTAAAATAATCGATCCTTTCACAAATTATTGGTCAACCATACCTTCTGGGGAAAATAAAGGATGCTCAAAGGAATGATGTTGGAAATCAGAAGAAAGTAGATACTATATGGCCCCAGCCTTAAAGATTACTTAATCTTGAGTTACTTCAAGAATACACATTGAGGATCTTTTCAAGTTTAGAGTTTTAGAGAATTAGATCATAAATCATGCATTACATTCCACATTTAAACAAAGTGGTTACATAAAAGATAGTACACATTTTTCCCATCAACGTAAACATATTTAAAATAAAACATGGATTATTTCTTGAAACTTCCTTGACACTATCATCACATCATGTACCTTTCCCTTGACCTGTGAAAAACATTTCAAAAACTTGGGATGAGAATAAAAAGCTAAGTAAGGGATACAAAAGTACGAAATGAAAACATTAGTCCATGTATGAAATCATACTTTACTCATAAGACATAAGTATTTTAACATACATCATCAAATCATGAATAAATCATAGAAATCATAAGACATAAAGGTAACTTGGGGCATTCATAACATTCTTACGTAGGGAGTAACCCTCATGGTTATGTTTGGAATACCCATCATAGTATATTACCTAAATCTTTTTGGAGAAACCTTAACTCTTAACCCCTTCATGTTACCCAATTCATTAGAGAGCTATATCGGGCTCACCCACCCTTAGATTATCACGGAACCACCCTTCTTCATAACAATTCCCAAGAACCATAACATAATTGTATCACATAATACATGCATAAAGGAAACACAAAATTTCTACTTTTCAATCACAAGATATCAATACAACACATTGATATAAAAACATTATGAAAATGATTTTCCATACCAAAATAAAATAAAAGTAAAACATGGTATTTATTTTTCATTTAAAAAAGATATGGCTTGTAGAGGAAGCCGAAGCTAAAATAATGGTCACGGTGGCGGAGAAGTCGTTGTCCCCACATACGTACGACAAAAAAACATTCCCTTTTTTCGTTTAGTAAATGATTCGTATAAAAAATATTCCTTTTGAATAAATGTAAATGTCATAGGCGTTTATACACCCTATAAAATGAAGTTGTTTATAAAACATAATATTCCTCAATGAAAGGAGATTGAGACGAGGTCCCATACCTCGGGTCCAACTTGACTTGATCGTTCCTTAATCTTTCAAATAATAAACTTGAGCTAATTTCTACTTTCTTAAGAACCTTTTTCAATTTCATTATTCCTTTTATATCACTTATTACCATGTTATGATCACTATGTAATTATTTAAGTTAATAACGTTCGTTTTGTCGATCATTGGTACTTGAGTCAAAAATAAACTTCTTGTAATTACGAGTTGTTCATGTGGTAAAATATCTATTATATCCAGAATTATATTCATGATGTAGATATCATATATATCATATATATCCAGTATATACATGCATTTATAATATTACATAACATTTAGAGGTAAGAAATGAAATGCACCGTTCATGGAGACGGTAAGCCGTACGTACGCATGAACGCTACTTTCATTTCTATTTAGTATTTAATGGAATGAATTCATAATTATATAAAGGTATATTATAATTCCAGTATAATATCATATATAATATCATTAAATCCATCCTTTATACATTCCACATATGGCATTAACAAATCAAATCACTTTGAGGGGGCGGTAGTCCACGCTTCCTAAAATAAAGATATCGAGTTTACCTACAATGGAAACCATAAAGGTATGAAAAAAATGAAAAATACCGAAGCTTAAAGAAAAAAACATATTATATATCATATAGAAATATAATGACATCTTAATGACCACCTTTTAAGGTGTTAGAATAATATTGAACAATCATCGTTTCGTGAGGCAGAAATTCTCCATCCACAGAAATATTATGTTCTCTAACCATTAGATGAAGGTGTGTGTAAATGTAGCTCGAATCCTTCTCATAAAAACATACTAGAATATTTAAGATACTAGTGTTGTTACAAAATAAAGGAATAAAAATATTTTAGGGGGTTGGAGAATCAAAATAAAACAAAAGAACATTAGAGAAGTCTTTACCTTTAAATCGGGTAACTCCACTTGTTTTGAACCAAAAGGGTTTATTGAAGAGCTTTCTACCTAAGGTAAGGCATCTAGGATGAGGAGAGAGATGTGGAGAGATACAATGATCAGATCTGGGCAGTTCCAAGGGATTGATAAGTGTGGGTAAGGAGGTAGATTTTGGGGTCTTTTATAAGAGGAGAGGAGGGGCACTCTTGGAATGTTATAAAATGTTACTTTATATTGAAATGTGCTTCGGATTTAAAAGGTCCCACATTGATATATTTAGAGGATAAGGTGATAAGGGTTCGAAATATACTCATCCAATAGGTTTTTGACAAGTGTAAGTCCACAACTATACATTATCATTTCATTTTATTTAAACCATTCATTAATGAGATAATCGCTGCATCATCATGATGTCATAAATAATTTAATTTAATTAATGTCTAAAAATTATAAAAAAATAATATGATGTAGGAAATAATTTTATCTTTCCAATGACTATTTATAGTCTGAGATATCATTTATTTAGTCAAAATTAAAAATGTTTTACTCAGGTGAAACATTCTTTAGTGATATTCTCCTTTCTTTAAAAATAAAATGATAAAGTGTCACTTTCACCAAAAAGTGATTCCATGGGGTCCCTAAGTTTGGCACAAGACATCCCATGGTCGTACATGACATAAAAAGTAGCATTTGGACACATTTTGGGGTCATTTGTTATTATTATTATATCATTTTATTATCCTTAACTACCTGATTACCAATTAATCAAGATAATTAAAGCTAATTACTGTTGTTACTATTCATAATGTCCAAAAACAAAAGAGTCTTAATTAAATAATTTGGACCTTATGATTCAAAATATGGAATCCATTTTACCAAATTACGAACATTGAAATTGCAATAATTAATTTAAAAACAATACCCGTTGTCCAAACAAATAGCGGGTTTTTTTGAAACAATATCTATGAAAAGATTGGCACTTGTTTATTCCCAATTCCAAAGTAAAATTAATTATAACGACCACAATTGGATTAAATTTTAAAAATATATTCTAATTACACTTTAAGACCAAATAAATAGATAATCTAACCATATAATTAAATTATATGAAAAAACAGTTTTGATGTAAAATGCAGTATTTTTCACTATTCATTAAAAAATGAACATTGTCAGAAAAATACCAAATATTTATCCAAAGTACATTTAAATGTCCAAATCATATAGAATAAGTTTATTTTGACAAATAGAGCTTATTAAATTGTCAAAAGTTTTATTTAAAAATGGTTTTCCATTAAAAGGAAGTAAAATAATCTTTTAAAAAAATTAGTGTATTCCATGCTTAAGATTGGATTTATTCTCATTTTAATCATCTAAAACACTATCTAATTCATAAATATACATAGATAAGAATATCTATTATTCATTACATTGGGATGTTACATCCTTCCCCCTTTAGAAAATTGTGTCCCCACAATTTATTTACTTATCGAATAAGTGGGGGTATTTATCCATCATTGCATTTTCATATTCCCATGTTGCCTCTTCAATAATGTGGTTTTTCCACAAAACCTATACATGATGAATCACCTTATTCTTTAACACTTGCTCCCTATGGTCAGGAATCTGGACAGGTTGTTCCTCATAAGACAGGTTCTCTTCCAACTGAACTACCTCTGGACTCATAACATGAGATGGATCAGGCATGTACATCTTTAACATTGAAAATGAAAAACATTGTGTACCTGAGATAAACTCGGAGGTAAAGCCACTCTGTATGAAGCTGATCCAACTCTCTCCAGAATTTCGTATGTTCCAAGGAACTTTGGACTCAGCTTTCCTTTCTTACCAAATCACATCATACTTTTCCATGGTGATACTTTGAGGAAAACATGATCACCTACCTCAAAAGAGAGATCCTTCCTCCTATTGTCCGTATAACTTTTCTGCTTGCTCTGAGCTGTTCTCATGTGTCTCTATATTATCTGAGCTTTTTCTGCCAACTCTTCTACCAATTATGGTCCAATCAACTTCCATTCACCCACTTCATCCCATAAAGCTGGAGTTCAACATCGCTTCCCATATAATGCCTCAAATGGTGCCACCTGTATACTGGAATGAAAACTATTATTATAAGAAAACTCAACCAAAAAAAGATGTTGGTCCCAACTTACCTGATAATACATCGAAAAAGCACATAGAATATCCTCCAAAGTTTGAATTGTTCGTTCTAACTGCCCATCTGATTGAGGATGAAAACCTGTACTATAATTTAATTTAGTACCCAACGACTTCTGAAGGGCTTTCCAAAAGTTAGAAGTGAACCTGGGATCACGGTCACATACAATGGAGAGAGGAACTCCATGTAACCTGACTATCTATTTAAGATACAAACGGGAATGTTGATCTAGGGAAAAAAGTATCTCGTATAGCAAGGAAATGAGCAGATTTAGTCAAGAAATCAACTATAACCCAGATTGCATTATTACCTCGAGGTGTCTTCGGAAATCCAACAATGAAGTCCATGGTTATATTCTCCCATTTCCACTCTAGCACTGGTAAAGGATGAAGCATCAATTTTGATAACAGCCACTCTGCTTTAACCTGTTGACAAGTCAAACACTTCATAGTAAAATCAGCAATATCCCTTTTCATTCCGTCCCACCAGTAATACTCCTGAAGATCTCTATACATCTTAGTACTGCCTGGATGAACTGAAAATGGAGAACTATGAGCTTCAAATAACAACTCTCTCTTCAACTGTGAATCACAAGGCACACAAAATCTCTTCCCAAATCTCAAAACACAATCTTTATCAATGTTGAATTCATTCAACTTACCCTTCTGAACCAGCTCTACCTTTTTCTGGAACTTGTTGTCTTGCTTCTGTGCTTGCTTAATTCTGTCTGATAGAGAAGATTTCACTGATACCTAAAACAAAACAGAAGGACATCCGACACCAACAACTTCTATGCCAAAGTTCATCAAATCCTTAACCAAAGTATCACGTTCCAAATGCAACATTGTTAATGAAGCATTACTTTTTCGACTCAAAGTATCAGCCACTTTATTTGCCTTTACCGGATGGTAATGAATTGTACAATCATAATACTTGATTAATTCTAGCCATCTCCTATGTCTCATGTTCAATTATTTCTAAGTGAATATATACTTTTAACTTTTTTGATCAGTATATATTTCACACTTTACACAATATAAATGATGCCTCCAAATTTTTAAAGAGAAAACAACAGCAGCTAATTCCAAATCATGTGTAGGGTAATTTACCTCATGAGTTTTCAACTGACGTGAAGCATAAGCAATTACCTGATCATTCTGCATTAGGACGCAACCATTTCCTTTCAATAAAGCACCACTATAGATAACAAAATCCCCATTCCTGGAAGGTAGTGCCAAAACTGGAGTAGTCATCAATCTTCTTTTCAATTCTTGAAAACAATCATCACATTATTTTGTCCAAGTAAACTTAACACCCTTCCAAGTTAGCTTAGTCATTGGACTAGATAACTGTGAAAACTTTCTAACAAAACTTCATTAATAGCCTGCCAAACCAAGAAAACTACAAATCTTGGTTACATTTGTGGGTCTTGTCCATTCTTCCACAACCTTTGTTTTTGCAGGATCAACAGTTATCCCATCTTTAGAAACAATGTGACCAAGGAAAGAAATTTGTTGCAACCAAAACTCACACTTTCTGAATTTCCCATAAAATTTCTTTTCTTTTAAGGTTTGCAAAATAACCCTTAAATGTCTTTCATTCTCCTCTTTAATTTTAGAAAACACCAAAATATCATCAATGAAAACAACCAAAAACTTATCCAAGAACTCATGGAAAATTATATTCATGAGGTCTATGAATACATCAGGTGAATTGGTTAGCCGAAAAGGCATTACTAAAAATTCATAATGGCCATACCTTGTACGAAACGTGGTCTTCGGAATATCTGCTTCCTTTACCTTCAAATGATGGTACCCTGATCTCAGGTCAATCTTTGAGAAATACTGAGCTCCCTGGAGCTGATCAAACAAATCATCGATATGAGGCAAATGATATTTTTTCTTAACAATGATGTTATTCAAGGATCTATAATCAATGCAAAGTTTCATTGAAACATATTTATTTTTAAAAAATAAAACAGGAGCACCCCATGGTGATGTACTAGGTTGAATGAAACCTTTCTCTAATAAATCTTGTAATTTCTCCTTCAACTCTAAAAGTTCAATTTGAGCCATTCGATAAGGGGGGTTTGAAATTGGCTTAGCATCAAAAAATAAGTCAAAAATAAACTTAAATTCCTGATCTGGTATTATTCCAGAAAACTCATCGGGAAAAAAATCAGGATACTCATTTACCACTGGCACATAATTAATCTGAACAGTTCCTTTGTTTTCAACAATATGTGCAAGGTAACATTCATTTCCATATTTTATAAGTTTCTCAGCCTCTTGATATGTTATCAACAGTAAGGGTTCATTATTGTACACAAACTTAAAGTCTTTCTAAAAAGAAACTTCTTTATCTCTACAGTCAATCTTAGTAGGGTAAATAGAGAGTCAATCTATACCCAGGATAACATCAAACTCTACTAGAGGTAAAACAATAAGGTTTTCAAGTAGTTTCTTTCCACGGATATGGATAGGATGATTATTATAAATTCTTTTTGCCTCAACATTTCCCCCAGGTGTTTTTACCACAAGTTCAGGAGTCATTTCTTGAGATGGAATTCTCAATTTAATAGAAAATTTTTCAGAGATGAAAGAATGTGTAGACCCCGAATCAAAAAAAAACACATTGGCATAATCTAAAAAAACAAAGTACCCGATAACACTTCATTTGATGGCACAAAATCTTCTGAAGTAGTTTCAAAGGATTTCACCACCACTTTCTACTTGTAGTCTAACTTCTTTCCATCACTCGAGCTCTTTGTTGGACACTCGTTTGCATAGTGACCCATCTCATTTCACTTAAAACATTTCAATAACTGTAAATCAAATTTGGTCTTACCATCACCCTGATCTTTTTCAGTGCAATCACGAGCCTTATGTCCCATCTTACCACATCAGTAGTACTTTCCAGAATTCAGAAGACATTCCCCAGCATGCCTTTTACGACATTTATCACAAACTAGAAACTTAGTTTTCTTACCATCAGACCTTTTTGAAGAATTCTTCCCTTTCTCCTGCCACCTCGGTCTCTTCTTTTGTTGGTTGTTATAGAACACTTGATCATCGACAAACTCCATTTCCACCTTCTAAGCACATCAAACAAGCTTTTCATAACTTTTTAACTCACGAGAATCCAATTCCCTTCAATATGTTGGCTTTAATCCTGAGTAAAAACGATTGATTTTACTCTAAAGGTCTCGGATAAAATTTGGAGCATACCTTGCCAATTGGGTGAACCTTTCTTCATAGGCATCCACTGAGTCTTCCTCTTGACTCAATTCCAAGAATTTTTTTTACATCCTAAGTCAAACAGCCTTATGGAAATACTTCTCAAGAAACATACCTTTGAATTCATCCCAGTCGAGAGCATCAATCTCATCAGCATCTTGGATATTTTTAACCATCGACCACCACTGATTTGCTTCACCCTCCAAACGGTAAATTGAAAGATTAACCTTTTGATTGTATGAACATCCCCTGACATTGAAAATCTTCTCCAGTGCTTTAATCCACAATTCATCTAGCACAAGGTCAGATGATACTCTGAATGATGGGGGATATTGTCTCATGAAATGTTCCACCACTGACATGTTACTCTACGGTTGATCTGGCTAATCTCGTGCATGGATACCACCATCATTTATTGCTTGAGTCAATTGTGACATTACTGCAACAAACTATTCAGTTCCAATTCTGACCATCTCAGGATGCTGATTCGGATGGTCATTTCCTTCTATATGCCTTCCTAGCATTGCTTCCCAATTTCCTCTGCAGAAAACCATTCTGATCAAACATGTCTTAGATGAAGCAACATGGTAATATTCAAATGATACATTTTTTCAATTTAACCATAACAAAAAGATATTTTTGGATAATCATTTAATATAATTATAACTCCAAAATTTATCTAAACCGACCTATGATACCAACTATAAGGCCTCATCCTTAAACATTACTTAATCTTGAGTTACATCAAGAATACACAGTGAGGATCTTTTCAGGTTTAGAGTTTTAGAGAATTAGATCATAAATCATGCATTGCATTCCACATTTAAACAAAGTGGTTACATAAAAGATAGTAATCATTTTTTCCATCAACAGAAACATATTAAAAATAAAACATGGATTCTTTCTTGACACTTCCTTGACACTATCATCATATCATGTACCTTTCCCTTGACCTGTGAATAACATTTCAAAAACATGGGATGAGCATAAAAAGCTCTGTAAGGGATATAAAAGTACGATATGAAAACATTAGTCCATGTATGAAATCATACTTTTCTCATAATACATAAGCATTTTAACATACCTCATCAAATCTTGAATAAATCATAGAAATCATAAGACATAAAGGTAACTTGGGGCATTCATAACATTCTTACATAGGGAGTAACCCTCATGGTTACGTTTGGAATACCCATCATAGTATATTCCCTAAATATCTTCTGAAAAAACTTAACGTTTAACCCCTTCACATTACCTAATGCATTGGAGATCTATATTGGGCTCACCCACCCTTAGTTTATCATAGAACCACCCATCTTCATAACAATTCCCAAGAACCATAACATAATCGTATCACATAAAACATGTATAAATGAAACATAACATTTCCAATTTTCAATCACAATATATCAGTACAACACATTGATATAAAAACATTATGAAAACCATTTTCCATACCAAAATAAAATAAAAGTAAAACAAGGTATTTATTTTTCATTTAAAAATGTTATGGCTTGTAGCGGAAGCCGAAGCTCAAATAATGGTCACTACGGCGGAGAAGTCGTTGTCGCCGCATACGTATGAAAAAAAAACATTCCCTTTGGTCATTTAGTAAACACTTTGTATAAAAAATATTCCTTTTGAATAAACTTAAAAGTCAAAGGGTTTTATACACAGTATAAAATAAAGTTGTGTATAAAACAAAATATGCCTCAATGAAAGGATATTGAGACGAAGTCCCATACCTCGAGTCCGACTTGACTTGATCGTTCTTTAATCTCCTGAATAATAAACCTGAGTTAATTTCTACTTGCTTAAGAACCTTTTTAAAGTTCATTATTCCTTTTATATCACTTATTACCATGTTATTAACACTATGTAATTATTTAAGTTAATAACGGTCATTTTGTCGATCATTGGTACTTGAGTAAAAAATAAACTTCTTGTAATTACAAGTTGTTCATGTGGTAAAATATCTATTATATACATAATTATATTCATGATGTAGATATCATATATATCATATATATCCAGTATATACATGCATTTATAATATTACATAACATTTAGAGGTAAGAAATGAAATGCACCGTTCATGGAGACGGTAAGCCGTACGTACACATGAATGCTACTTTTATTTCTATTATGTATTTAATGGAATGAATTCCTATTGATATAAAGGTATATTATAATTCTAGTATAATATCATATATAATATCATTAACTCAACCCTTTATAAGTTCTACATATGGCATTAACGAATCAAATCACTTTGAGGGGGCGGTAGTCCGCACTTCCTAAAATGAAGATATCGCGTTTACCCACAATGGAAACCATAAAGGTATGAAAAAAATAAAAAATACAGAATCTTAATGAAAACAAAAACTTATTATATATCATACATAAATATAGTGACATCTTAATGGCCACCTTTGAAAGTGTTAGAAGAATATTGAACAATCATTGTTTCGTGAGGCAGAAATTCGCCATCCACGGAAACAGTTTTCTATTTAACCATTAGATGAAGGTGTGTGTAAGTGTAGATAAAATCCTTCTCATAAAAACATCCTAGTATATTTAAGATACTGGTTTTGTTACAAAATAAAGTAATAAAAAGATATTAGGGGGTTGGAGAAGCAAAATAAAACAAAAGAACATTAGAGAAGTCTTTACCTTTAAATCGGGTAACTCCTCTTAGTTTGAACCAAAAGGGTTTCTTGAAGAGATTTCTGACTATGGTAAGGATTATAGGATTAGTAGAGGGATGTGGAGAGATAAAATGAGCAGAGATTGGATGAGCCAATGGCTTGAGAAGTGTGGGTAAAGAGGTAGAGGTGGGGGCTTTTGTAAGAGGAGAGGAGGGGCACTCTTGGAATGTTATAAAATGTTACTTTATATTGAAATATTTTTTGGATTTAAAAGGTCCCAAATTGATATATTTAGAGGATAAGGTGATAAGGGTTTTAAATATACTCATCTAATATGCGTTTGACAAGTTTAAGTCCTATATGTTACATTATCTTTTCATTTTATTTAAATCATTCATTAATTAGATAATCATTGCATCGTCATGATGTCATTAATAATTTAAATTATTTAATGTATAAAAATTATAAAAAAAATACTATGATGTACGAAATATTTTTAGATTTCCAATGAATATTTATAGTCCAAGAGATAATTTATGTAGACAAAATGAAAAATGTGTTACTCAGGTGATACATTCTTTAGTGATATTCTCCTTTCTTTAAAAATAAAATGATAAAGCGTCACTTTCATCAAAATGTGATTCCATGGGGTACCTAAGTTTGGCACAAGGAATCCCATGGTCGTCCATGACCCAACTAGTAGCATTAGGACACATTTTGGGGTCATTTGGTATTACTATGATATCATTTTATTATCCTTAACTTCCTGATTACTAATTAATCAAGATAATTAAAGATAATTATTGTCGTTACTATTCATAATGTCCAAAAACAAAAGAGTATTAATTAAATAATTTGGACCTTCTGATTCCAAATATGGAATCAATTTTAACAAATTACAAACATATAAATTTCAATAGTTAATTTAAAAATAATTCCCGTTGTCCAAACAAATAGCGTGTTTTTTTTATACAATATCTATGAAAAGTTTGGCACTTGTTTATGCCCAATTCCATAGTGAAATTAATTCTAATGACCACCATTGGATTAAATTGCAAAAATATATTCTAATTACACTTTAAGACCAAATAAAAAGATAATCTAACCATATAATTAAATTAGATGAAAAATCATTTTTGATGTAAAATGCAATATTTTTTTACTATTCATTAAAAAAATGAACATTGTCAGAAAAATACCAAAAATTTATCCAAAGTAAATTTCAACGTCCCAATAATAGATAATAAGATTATTTTGAAAAATAAAGCTTATAAAATTGTCAAAAGTTTGATTTAAAAATGGTTTTCCATCAAAAGGGAGTAAAATAGTCTTTTAAAAATATTAGTGTATTCTATGCTTAAGATTGGATTTATTCTCATTTTAAGCATCTAAAACACTATATAATTCATAAATATACATAGATAAAAATATCTATTATTCATTAATTACATGGGATGTTACAGATACTATAAGATAATGGAAATCCTTGGAGTTCAATGTTGATGGAGATAGAGTTGTAAGATGTGGGTCATGACTACGTGTACCATCTTGAGTCAATGATTGAGCATTTTTGTGATGCACATTTTTCAACCTTCTCTATCCATCCGAGATGTTCAAATATCAATCAGGATCAATAAGAGAATTGTTTGTGGGATAGTTGAATAATGTGATCACTAAATATAAAACAAATTTTCTATTATGTCAGCAAGTGAATGCTGAAAGGAAAAATTATAAGGGGATGATGTAACCATTACTCATACCAAAATGGAAATAAAACAACATTACCATGGATTTTTTAACTATAATTCTGAATACATCTAAAGGAAACAACACTATATGGGTTGTTGTTGATTTAATTAGAAATCCAGATCACTTTATTGAAATTTGTGATGATTTATCACTAGTGAAACATGTACTAATATACATCATATAAGTGGTAAGGCTTCATGGTGTACCACTATTTATTATATCTGATGGAGGTCTAAAATGTTCCTCTATGTTATGGAAGAGTCTCTAACATGATATCAAGGTTGAGTTGAACTTTAGCTTGGTTTATCACCCTTAAAATAATATCCAATTTGAGCACACTATCCCAAAAATTGAGGACATGTTGAGATCCTGCTTAATTAAATTCAAAGGAGTATAATACCAATATCTTCCTCTAGTCGAGTTCTCATACAATGATAGCTTCCACTCAAGCATCAAAATGGATCCCTATGAAACCCATTATGGGAATAGGTGAAAAACACTTGCATGCTTGGATAATGTTGGGAAACAAAAACTTCTTGGTACTTAAATGGTTTAGGAAATGATGGAAAAGGTTAACACCATTCAACATCACATCAAGGCTGATCAAAGTCAACATAAGATCTATTCTGAAAATCATTTATTAAAAATTGAGTTTGATGTTGGATTACAAGGTATTCCTCTACACATCACCATGTAAGAATGTGATGTGATTTTGGAAGAAGGGAAAGATTAGTCAAATATACATCAGATCCATTAAGATCCTTGATCTCATTGGAATAGTGGCCTATAGACTAGTACTCCCACCTAACCGATCTCAAGAACATGATGTATTCCATGTATCCCTCTTTAATAACTACATACCAAACCCCTCATATGTACTCAATATAGATCTAATACCATTTGAGAATGAATTTTCTGATGAAGAGCTTCCAGTAAAGATCATAGATCATAGATACAAGTTTCTACAGAATAAAACAATGCACTAGGTCAAAGTATTGTAGAGAAAATAATTGTTTGATGAAACAATGTGGGAACCAGAGAAGGTGATGAAACTGAGTTATCCTCGTATATTTAAAAGTTGGAAAAGAAACTTTTGAGGGTGAAATTTCTTAAGTGGTGAATATTGTAATGACTTGAACTTTAATAAATAAAATTCCCCTTTTGATTGAATTAAATTTATTATTATAATATGTTTATAAAAAAACACTTGCACTTATTTTCTTTTATTATATTATATCAGATATAAAAGACCATGAATAATATTTTCCATTGATAATATAGTCATTGAAATGTGATCATATTATTAGTATAAATATAGGGTTTTAAAAAAATTCAATTGTCACAGAAAATGAAAAAAGTCAGTTTTATTCAAGAAAATGAGAAAAAATATATTTGAAAATTGACACAGAAAAATAAATTCATTACCTCAAATAGTATGATTGTACCCTATGAAGCCCATTTATTGAATATTCAAAGGTAGATTAAATCACTATGATTTTACCTTGACCAAGACCATGTTTTAATCAAAAAACTTAAGCATGAGAAAAACCTTTTATGAGAGAAGTTCAGGATCATCAAGATCTTGTCCAAATCCACGTATATTGAACTACAACATTAAAGTCTCATCATTGCATACCTTACACTTAGGGTGTTAACTGGTTAATTAATAGTATATGTATCAAGAACTTATAGATATGATTATATTCATTATTTTTTATTGAATAATAATTATATTTTCATCCTATTACTATTACATTAAAAATAATTTTGATTTTTAATACAATAAAACACAAATTGTATTGTCGGTAATATTCAAATTCAATTAAATAATTTATTCTAATGAATTAATGGATTTTCGAAATAAATAATATTTTAATAAAATATAATTACTAAATAATTTTTATTAAATATAAATGATCATATAATTTTAATGAAGTCAAATTTAATTTTTATATGCGTTCAAAAACTGTTATTGTAAAAAAACCATGCATTTATTAAAAAAAGTTTATTTTATTTTTAAAAGTGAAAATTAATATTTTTAGAATATTATTCAGATAAAATTAATTTTATTTTTCAGCTTATAATTTTGAAATTATCCAATAATTAATTTTTCAAAATTTTCTAAGAGAATCATGTTTTCAGGTAAATATTAAATATCATATAAACATACGGTGTGCATTATGAAATCAGAAAGACCCAAACGTTATATAATAAATACTATAAATGATATCCATGACCAAATATATGTTTTCCCTTTAAAATTATGTGATTTTATGTTTATTTCGTTAATTTAATAAATTCTTTATAAATCCTCAAAAACTATTAATATATTTTATGTTTTGAAAATATTTTCTTTAAGAGTGTGACTCACCTCCACATAATTCAGGGTATTATTTTATAATTTTCTTCCCTTTCATTTGTAAAATAATGAAAACAACTCCCATTTGGTATAAAACATGGAAAAACAGGGTTGGTTTGTGGTTTTGGTTAATTTATTATATAGTGTCCAAAACTAATGTTTGAGAAATAATAAAGAAATCCCCACACATTTCATATATAAACCCACCCAATATCCTATTTCTCCCCAAATTTTTTTTTAATAGAATGTATTTACTATACCATCCCCTCTCTTGAGTCCTCTAAAGGATCCCTCAAACTCTCAGGAAGATTCCCCAAATCCTTTGGATTCACACACTAATGCAAGGGATCCTTTCTTTTCTTTTATTTATTCAAGAATATTTTTTACATTATATATTTTATTTTCATATTAATATTATAAGATATGTTTTTCCTTATTAACCTTAATTTACGATTTATTTCCAAATTATTAGAGAAACCTTTCACTCTTATAAACCTATTTTATTAATTTTTATGTGACGTCGTTATGCTGCGGAAATTTTACTATGATTTTCCATACCAGAACAACTATGTAGCGAATAACATACTCATTTTACATAAAGGGTATTAACCATTATACACTTATAATTATTTGAACTTACACTTAAATTTATTTATTTTAAAATCCTTAATAGTGGAATAAAATATTATGATGAATGAATCCATGTTGTATGATCTATGTGCCACACTTAAGGATGAAAATGGAATGAAAGTGACTGGTTCTCCTTGAATTATATATCACTCCAATGCATTGGGTAATGTTTAGTCTCATGAGATTTAATATTTGGATAGGTAGTGAACCTAATACCTTTGTGGTTATTTTTTAATCATGATGTCTTGGAAGTTATCCATGACCTATGTTTATGGTGCATTGTTTTAAGTTGTTGTCACATTTCACATGTTTTGATTATCATGTTATATCATGACTTATTATATATATTCCTTTTTACCCATTGATATGCCCACTATTTAACTAGAATTACATTATTCCATGCTTATTTCCTTACTGGGATTTATAACTCACTCTTTTTCTATGTACGCCCCTAGGATATCTCACGCAGGTTTAAGTGTGATCATGTTAAGGAATTTTTCAATAAAGATGGTGTTTTCCTAATTTAAATTGTTATGTAATGTGCCTAATTACTTAAGACACTAGGATTATTAATATTTAAAGTTGTATTAACTGTAATATTATGTAATAAATCATGTATTAATGTGTAATAAAGATCAGGGTTGTTATATTCGGTATGATAGAAACAATTGAGTTATTTTTGGGATTAGGATTAGAAAACTATAGAGAAAGCCTTATCGATAAAACTAAGTATAAGAAAATATCCCAAAATGATAGTAAGTATACAGTAATTGGTTTATCAATAAAATATATCCCTTTCTGAATACTATAATTGGATGTGGATCTGGAATATATGTACAGAGGGGTAAGACTAGAAAACATCACATTGAGCTAGGCTTGATTGGGAACTGGTGTAAGACATTAATACATGATTAATACATGATTTATTACCCCAACGAGATCCCAACCTGATGGGAGTGGGAATTGAAAAATTTGTAATTATACTCTATCAGATAACTATGGTTATGAATAGAAACCTAGATCAGGACAACCACAAAAATCACCCAAATAAAGAAAAAATTTCAATTGATTTCTTTATATGATAAAGGATCATGACTTTCAATGAATCATATGATACCTTAATTGTGGAACAATGGATAAAATCCACTGAGAATATCTTCTTTATCCATCAATGTTCCTAATAAGAGAAGGTTCTATTGGCTATTTACTATATTGAGAGAGAAGTTGATTCATGGTGTAAATTGATCAAAAAAATACAATTCTTGAGGAAGAGATCAAATAAATGGTGTGGAAGGAATTTGGAAAAATGTTTTTTGATAAATATTTTCCTCACACTCTCTGTCTTAAAATGGAAGGTGATATCCTTACCCTTATGAATAAAGAAAAAGAATCTATTGGGGAGTATGAGGAAAAAATCAAAATACTTGCATGATACACATTTTTCTTTGTTGTTACCCCTTAATTAATGGTTGGTCACTTCTTTTGTGGTATAAAAATAGTATACGAAAAGCCCTAGTTATCTTTGACTTTGATATCTATTCATAAATTGTTTGATGTTACCTTAAATTCAAAATTGAGATCAGTGAATCTCAATGGTATCATGAGGATAATAAGTGGAAAGTGGAGTTTAATTCTGGTGTTCTGATGGAGAAATCTAATAGTGTTAATAAATTTTGACATCTCACTTTTCAATGGTGTGGAAATAAGAACCCTATAAATTTCCTTAGGGGGACAAGGAAATTTTTTAGGTGTGGTAAGTAAGGATACCTAGTTGAAAATTACTAATAGGAGAAACCCACTATTGTGATGGAGGAAGAGAATTCTCCATTAAACCCTTAGATCGTTGTAAATTACTTAAACTACATGGAACTAATGAGATTTTCAAACCAATTCACCAAGACAAGGTTTTTTGGAGACAACCAACAACCTCTAAGGTAGCATGTGCATGAATTTTCCATCACAACTGCTGAGGTAGATCCCAAAAATGAAATGCAAACATGCATTCTAGTTATTCAATCAAGAATGGAGAATTTACTTTTTTTTATTCTAGTTCTATACATTCCATCATGTAAAAAAATTAGTAGAACTATTAAAACTCCACCAAAAATAATAGAAGTAGAGTTATCATTGAAAATGGAAAATGGGTCAATTATTGTATCCCAAGTATATAACTCAACCTTTATCAAAATATGTGCATTGAAATTCCACTCAAATCCCATGATACTACCTTTGGAGGTATTTGATGCAATTTTGGGCATAGATTAGATTTCCCTATAGAGATCCAACATAAATTGTCCCAATAAGGAAATCACTATCCGTATTTTGAATAATCTATCAATTCTATTCAAGTGCAAGGAGGAGGATTAATCTCTTTTAGCACTAAAATCTCAATAATGGATATTATTTCTCTATGAGAATGTGTATCTAGCTCTAATGATTGAGTCTAAAGAAAATATCATCCCTGAAGACATACCCATTGTGAGAGAATACACCGATGTGTTTCTCAGAGAATTACCTGGACTTCCTTCTAGTTGATAGGTTTCATTTTCAATAGATCTTATACATGGGGAGTTAAAATTTTCTAATAATCCATATAGAATGGCTACTATGGGAATTTAGGATCCTAATAAACAACTATAGGAGAATATAGATAATGGGTTCACACACCCAAGTTCTTCACTGTGGGGTGGAATAGTCCTCCTCATCAAGAAGAATGATTCGTCAATGTGAATTTGCAGTGATTATCACGAGCTCAAAAAGATCAAGAAAAAGAACATGTATGCTCTTCCAGGGATTGATGATTTGTTATACCTGTTACATGGAGCACAATACTTCTCCAAGAAGATCTTTGGTCGGTATATTATCAAGTAAGGGTGAAGAAGGAAGATATACCAAAGATAGTTTTTGTACAAGGTATGGGACCTATGAGTTCATAGTAATTCCATTCAGACTCGCTACTGATCCAAAATATTCAGGGACTTGATGAATAGATTAATTAGATATTACATTGAAAAATTTGTGGTAATATTTATAGATGATATTCTAATATTATCCGAAACCAAGGAAGATCATTAGAGACATTAGAGAACTCTCCTGAAGACCTTACGAAAGAAGAATATTTATTCCAAGTACAAAAAATGAGAGTTTAAGTTGAAGGAAGTGTCATTACTAGGGAATATCATCAAGGTTCAATGGGATATCCATGAACCCTTAAAAAATATAAGCAATTAAATATTTTCCAAGGATGTCATCTATGACATATATCTGAAGATTTCTTATGTTATATGGGTATTACAATTGATATTTGAGGCATTTTTCCGGATTTTAAAACCTACTTACCAAGATAACTTAGAAGGGATTAATGTTTTATTGGAATAATGAATGTAAAAGATCATTAAAGAGTTGAAAAGGATTCTTATCACAAAAAATGGTAATCACAATACCCATTAGTGGAGAAATTTTCATGGTATTTAGCGATGCTTCAAAGTATGTATTGGGATGTGTGTTAAAGGAAAAATGAAAAAGTGATAGTCTATTATTCAAGGTATCTGAAAGTTCATGAACAAATCTACCCTAATACATGATCTTGATTTCATTGTAGTGATCTTCAATTTAAAAATGTAGCAGTGTTATCTATTTGGGGAGAAGTGTGAAATATATATGGATCACAAAAGATTCAAGTATATTTTCACACATATAGAGCTAAACATGCACCAATGAAGATGGTTAGAGCTTATCAAGGGCTATGACTGCTCAATCCACTACCATCTATGAAAATAGAATAAAGTGGTAGAAATTATAATTACAAAGGATAGAGTAATTTTATCATTCATGATAATTGAGAAGGATCTGATCTTCTTATATTTCAGAAGGATGGACATGGGAATCCTTAAAGAAATAACATCATTAGTCATTTCACAAATTATTTCTCAACTCTCCCTTTGGGAGAAAATAATGGATACTGAAAAGAATGATGCAGGAATTAAGAAGAAATTAGAAACTATAAGAAGATGGAAATACTAGGAGTTATATGTTAATGAAGGAGTTGTATGATTTGGGTCATCACAATGTGTACCATAAAATCCCAAGTAGATGAAGGTTCTATTGGATGATTCACATAGTTCAAACTTATCTATCTATCCTGGATGAATAAAGCTGCACCAAGATCTCTGAGATCACCATTGGTGGGATAATATGAATAATGTAATAAACGAATATATACATCAAAGTGTCTGGTATGTCAACAAGTGATGGTTTAAAGGTAAAAGTCTAATGGTATTATGAAACCATTACCCTTTCCAATATAGAAATGGGAAAACATCACTGTGTATTTTATTATCGTACATTGGAAGACATCAAGAGGAAACAATGATATATGAGTTTTTGTGGATCACCTTACAAAGACATGTCACTTTAATGTGATTCGAGAGGATTTATCATTGGATAAAGTTGCACAGATATACCTCAGAGAAGTGGTAGGGCTACATGGAGTACCGCTATTAATTGTTTCTGATCAAGATCCATGATTTGCCTCTAGTTTCTGGATGAGTCCCGAACACACTCTAAATACCTAGTTGAGCATCAACATGTCTTATCACCTTCAAACTAATTCTCAATATGAGTGTACTATCTAGACACATGAGGACATGTTGAGAGCGTTCTCGATTGACTTTATAGGAGGATTTCACCAACATCTTCCTCTAGTCAAGTTCTTATATAGTAATACTTTCCACTCCAGCATCCAAATGGATCCCTATGAATCCCCTTATGGGAAGACGTGAAAAATGCATACATGATGGGATGATGTTAGGGAATGAAAATTGAGAGGTCCTTAAATGGTTGACGAAATAATGGAAAAGGTTAAGACCATTCAACATCACATTAAGGCCGCACATAGTCAACATAAGAGCTTTGCTGACAATCATCGATGAGATCTTGAGTTTGATGCTAGATAATTTTTATTCCTCCATATATCTCCTTGGAATAAAGTGATGAGATTTGGGATGAAGGTAAAGCTTAGTCCAAGATACATCGGCCCCATTGAGATCCTTGATTGCATCAGAGTGGTGGCCTATCAACTATAACTCCAAACTAACCTATCTCAAGTATATGATGTATTCCATGTATCCCTAAAAGTGTGAATAAGCAACGTGGAAACTAGAGTAGGGGATGAAATAGAGTTACCCTCGAATATTTTTATATGGGAAAATAAAAATTTTGAGGTGAAATTTCTTAAGGGGGGAAGATTGTAATGACCAAAAATGTTATAAAAAAATTACCCTTTTTATTTCATTAAATGCATTATTATATAATGTGGTTATAGAAAAAACATGCACTTCTTTCGTTTTATTATATTCTATCTAATTTTAGATACTATTAATAATATTTACCACTAATAATCTAGTCTTTTAATATTTATCAAATGATTTGTATAAAAATAAGGTTTTAACAAATCCAATTGACATAGAAAAAGGAACTCATGGCCTAAACTATTAGGATCATACACTATGAAGCCCATTTATCGTAACTAACAAGGTAGACAACATCACTAGGATTTTCCCTTGACCAATCCAAATATGAGATCCAAAAACTTAATCATTAGTAATTTTTTTTGGGATAAGTTCAAGCATATTGAGAGTCCATCCCAAACCATATACGCCAAACCACCCCTTGAAAGTATCACTGCTGTACACCTTACTCTTAGGGTGATCATCGGTGTATTAGAGGGATATGTGTAAAGATCGTAGAAATATTAGTTTTTACATTATTATTTTAGAATAATAAATAAGTTTTCATCCTATTATTTTTACATTATAAATGATTTTGATTTTTAATACAATAAAACACAAATTTTATTTTTCGTAATATTCAAATTCAATTAAGGAATTTATTTTAATGAATTGATACATTTTCTTAAATTTATAATATTTTTTTAAAAAAAATATTAAATAATTTTTATTAAATATAAATGATTGTATAATTTTTATGAAGTCAAATTTAATTTCTATAAGGGTTAGAAAACTATTATTGTAAAAATAACCAGTATTTATTAATAAATGTCGATTTTGTTTTATAAATTAAAAATTAAAATTTTTAGAAAATTATCTATATAAAATTAATATTATTGTTGGAATTATAATTTTCAAATTATCCATCCATTAATGTTTCATAATTTTTCGAGACAATCAAATTTTTGGGTAAAAATTGTATACCGTATAAACATATAGTGTGTATTATGACATCATAATGATACAAAAGGGATGTAATAAATACTATAAAGGGTATCCATGACAAAATTTTTGTTTTAGCATAAAAATAATATGACTTTATTTTTATTTTATTTATTTTAGGAATCCTTTATGATTCCTCCAAAACCATTAATATATTTTATGTTTTAAAATCTTTTATTTAAGAGTGAATCGGCTCCACATAAGCAAGATTATTATTTTATTAATTTATTCCATTTTAATTATTAAATAATTAAAAAAATCCCATTTGTTAGAAACCATGGAGGAAAACCTTGTGATGGTTTTTGGTTTTGGTTATTTTATTATATAGCGTCTAAAACCTGTGTTTGCAAAATAATAAAGAAATCCCCACTCATTTCTGGTATAAAGCCACCAAATATCCCATTTCCACTCAATTAAAACTATAGGATAATGTCTTTAATATTCTATCTCATCTCTATAGTACTCCCATGAATCCCCCAAGCTCTCAAGAAGCTCCTCTAAAGCATTTTGAGTCACACACTCAAGTAAGAGATCTTTTCGTTTTCCCTCTTTATTCAAGTATCTTCTTTACCTTATATATTTTTCATCATTTTATTATAATGAGATATGTTATTACATATTCCCATTAGTTTATAATTGATTTAAAAATTATTATTGATTTTTTTCTCTCTCATCAACTTATTTGATGAATTTTTAAGAGATTTCATTATGATGACAAACTTTCACTACGATTTTCCATGCCAAAATAATTGTGTATTGAATACCATACCCATTTACTATCAAGGGTATTAACATTTATAAAATTATAAATCATTTACTTTCTAATTACATGTATTTATTTTACACTCAAAAATGTGGAATAAAATATGATGATGAATGAATCCATGGTGTATTATCTATGTGGCACACTTAAGCATTATAATGAAATGAAGGTGAAAGACACACCCAAAACTAAATAGGGATCCAATAAATTGGTTAATATAGTATCATGAGATTTAATTTTGGGATATGGAGTGATCCTAATTAATTTATATTACATTTTCCTTCAAGATTTCTTGGTTTTTATCCTTGATCTATTTTTATGATGGAATGTCTTAAGTTATTGCCACATTTCCAATGTTATGTTTATGATGCTATATCATGCCTTATTGTTCATGATACTTTTACTACCCACTGACATGCCTATTGTTTTCCATGTATTAGCTTATTCCGTCCTTATTCTATTTATGGGATTTATATCTCACCCCTTAGTGGGCTATAAATTGCAGTAAGGGAAATAAATATGGCATTACATGAATAAATTAATACATCATAGAAAATAGCCATATTAGTAAATCATAAAAGGAGTGAGAATCATAAACATGAACAATGCAAAATAATATAGAATTATAATCATAAATGAAACATTAGAAATGTGGTTAAGACATAAAAAAACTACGTCATAAATATATGTCATGGATAACTGCCAAGACATCATGATGGATAAAGTCCAATAAAGTAATTAGGTTCACTGCCTATCCCAAGATAACATATCATGATAAAAAGAACTCCCCAATGAATTGGAAAATGTTTAGTATCATGAGATGTAATGTAGAGATAGGAAATTAATGTGATTCCTTCATTAGAATTTTTCCATCATGGTGTCTTAGTTGTTAGCCTCGACCTATGTTTATGATGCATTGTTTTAAGTTGTTGCCACATTTCCAATGTTATTATTATCATGATATATCAAATCGTATTATTCACATTCCTTTTATTCCCCATTAATATGCCTATTTTCTAACATGTATTACCTTATACAATGTTTATTCCCTTACTATACTTTATATATCACCCTTTTTCTATGTATGTCCCCAGGTTATCCATGTAGTTTTATATTCAAGAATGTTAGGGTAGTTTTTAATAAATATGACATTTTTCATATTTTAATTTTTTTTTGTAATTTATCTAATTCTAAAACACACTATACTTATCGATATTTTAGGTTTATTAAGTACAATATTAGGAAATAAATAATGTATTAATGTGTTATAAATAGAAAAGTAGTTATAGAAATTATCATATTAATGTTATTAAAAATAAAAATCCTTTTATAATTAGATGTTTAATTATATTTTAGTTTTCAATAGAATAAGGTTTTTTGGTTCTGGGGAACTAATTACAGAAAAGTCACCACTAGTTTAACTCTACTATAGTAAATTGAATAACATCTCTCATAGATGATAAGACCCAGGAAATTAAATTATAAACATTAGAACCCAACTTTTTAAATCTATTTTATTTAGCTTGAGCACCCAGAATTCCCCCAAAATCTCTTAGATACCTTTAGTGATCCTCCTCTATCCCCAGATAAAAAAAATCTAATGATAAATACTAAAAATGATTCATATAGTTTTTAGAAGATATAATCCATCCAAGTCAGAAAAATTATAAAATAGTTACATACTATAAATTACATTACTAAGAATTAATAATATAAGTAACTTCTCCCAAATGTTTAATTTAGGATTAATTCATACTTCAAACACAGAGATTGAAATCTTTATCAGAATTCAATCATAGAACAAAACTTCACTCCCTTTAGCTGATCATATGAATCATTAAGGTATGGTTGGGTATATTTATTATTCCTTATCACAAAATTCAATATTAAATAGTTGATATATATTCTTAATTAAAATTATATTTCATAGAAACCCAAATAGGTTCTTCACATAGGGAAATATTTAGATTAAAAAAGTTCTTATCAATTATGATGTATAGTTGTGAAATTAATTTGTGAAAATCTACTCAGTCATGTAATAAAAATGAAGTGATATCTATATTTTTATAGGAAACAAGTCAATAAATAACTACATGTATATATTTGGTTTCAATCTCAAAAATTATTTATAAAGATAGATGGATACCCTTGAAGTATCTAAGGATCTATTAGGTACCACTAAGAGTGCGGTGAATCAGTGGTACACTATTTTTAAAAATTATTTCTATTTTAATTCAACAACTTTGAATGATTAATGTATTGATCCGTCGTCTTTAATTATCAGACAAACCTTCTAAGAATTAGTAATAAATATAGAACAAGACATAAGGATTTTATAATATTTAGTCAAAATAACTACTTGTTACATTAACTAGTTATTACCCTAGATTATAGATTTTTTATTACATATAAGTGGATACATCTAGGGAAAGACTAATTACAATTAAAAATGATCCTCCTAGTGCTCCCACTATATAGTCCCACAAGATATAACAAGTTCTCTCTAGTATAAGTGATCAATATAGAGTCCCACTATATCTTTCTATGGAGTCCTCCTAGATTCATCCACTTCTCTTCAAAGTATGATTCACTAATCATAAATATCTCTATCAGATTATGATATCTTCTATTTTACCTTGAGATAAAATATTCCACTATAAAAGAACATGATCAACTAATATTCTAGTGTAAAACTTCAATAACATCCTCAAATGATTATAAACTACCTAATCTTACTCTCTATCCACTGATATTCAAATTATATAAACCTTTTCTCATTACATTGATTACTAGGGTATGTATTCCTTTTGAAACATTTCCTTAAGTAATTCTTAAAATGTAAACTATTCAGGAAACATTAAATTCCTCTATAAGATAAGTATCCCATCCTGAATCACTATATTCATGCAACAATTCAAATTCACACAATCTCACTATGTTTTCATCATGAATTTACATTAAATTAATCATTCATCATCTTTCCATTTGATGTTTAATATAATACCTCAATATTTTCTATCTTTCAGGGTTTAATTTATGTAAGTGAAAGCATGTGTATTCAATTATTCATCTCAATGTATCCTTATATTGATAATAAATTCACAAACAAAAACTATTTTCTATATTTACTTCATTTCTACGTATATAATTTCATGTGCATCACATAGAAAATTCTAAAATTAATTCATGAAAGTATATCGCGTGACAGTCCTGATTATTCATGAAACTAACTTAATAACCTCCATGGATAAACACGTTATTATGAATGGGTTTCTTTAAAATCCTCGGGTAGTTAGGGCTACATGAGTTCTCTATTTATTCTTCCTCTTCAATTATTCATACACACAAGATTTATTCTTCATAGAGCATTTAAACTTATAGTATAATTTCATTGTTTCTTTTAAAAAAACTACATCAAGTATATATAGAAAACAAAGGTTCTTAGAACCAATTTCATCATCATGCAATCATAGACTCTTATAAAATCTAAATATGAATGCATGAAATAATTATGTGAATATAGATCATTTTTTTTATTTATTTTGGTATCGCAACTCTCTTGGGATTATGTTAAGTTCATAATAAAAATGTAGAGGGTTGGGGTTATTTATTGACTTAAGGCACAAAATTACTCAACCTATTCAAATGATACATTAAAAAACCTACTCCTCTTACTCTCACCACCATAGAACATACAAGTTTGTGTAAAATCACTATTAAAACATCAAAAACATATCACATTTCTAGAACTTAAATATGTCTCATACTATAGTTCTCTCATTCATGAAAATGAAGAAATATTCATGAATCGATCTTGTCGTATCTCCTAGTTGATCAAATCAAAATAAAAAACTCATATCAGTCATCAGACATCATGTCATGAATAAATATCAATGAAAATAGATCCCTTTGATGGTTGAAAGTTGAAAATAATTTTTTAGATTGATCAAATTTCTTAGATATATTTATTCAAATATCCATTTTTGTGAGCGTATATTTTTAAGTAGAGATATAGTGTTCTATATAATGATAATCACACATCTAAAGATTGCTTAAACTTATGATCATTGATAAGAAAAAAACATTTCATCCACATCATGATTCAACATCAGGGTTTGAACCCATATACACTTCAGACAATCTCATCATTGGTCACACCACCAAATTTGATGGCCCACCTAGTCACCCACCTATGTGAACACTATTCTCCTCCATGTTCCCATAGTACCCCAAATTCATGCCATCATACTCACCTACCACAATGGCATGCCTGGTTGTTCTTAATCCCACATGGTAGACCTTGGTACCATATATATGGTTGAGGTGGGTCCTTAGTTGGCTATGGATGAAATATTTTCTAAGTAATCTCCCATAAAAAGGTTTATCCAAAATATTCAACATGAATTCCATATAATTATCAACAACAAATACTGAAGGAAAAAATCTCAATATCAAAATCTTCAATCTATTTTTTATTTTTAGAATTATTTAAATTTCAAAACATCAATCTCAATAATTTTTACTTCATAGAACATCATTATTAAAAATAAAATCTTCTTCAATCAATTATTTTTAGAAAATGATATTCATCCACCTAATGAAATTTGAATATTCCTTATTAATTAATAAAATCTCTAAAAACATCACAATTAATTATAAGATATTTATATAATAATCCCCAAGCATCATCACTATCCTCAAGACATATTAACATCATATAGAAACCAATTCAATAAATATTATTGAAAAAACACAATTCAATCAAATGGAAATTCAATTTCCCCTTAGTATTTTTTTAATACAACTAAAACACTTTATATATCAATATGTGTAAATTTCATTCTCCCCCATCTTGAAATTGATAAAAACAATGAATTTAGTATATCTATGTTAATCTATAATCATCATTTCCCATTTGGATGATACCTCATATATTCTTATAAAAAGATTCTTCATCTAGACTACTCTATGTATATTTTGGAGAACCTTATGTATAAAAAAAGAGTGTGAAACGAAGGTGATAAATGATATCCATAAATAAACATGCATGTGATCCCAATCTTAGATAACCCTTACATTATACCTTGGATCTTCTAAACAATTCAAATCATAAAAAATATTAACCGTTCACTCATTTAAACAAACACATTAGAAAGTTCAAGTGAAAAAAAAACATATATCCTCCTTTTGGATCAATAAAAACTCTATTTTGATAAAAAAAATTTATAAACATTCAGATTTTGGATATTAAGTTTCATTAACCAAGATTCTTTTGAATTTCATTCTCACTAATTTGGGAATATTTGATAGATTTAAATAATTTATGCTCCCCCACAATGGTTGCATCCATCTCATTCAATTCCCTACATCATAGTAAAAAATCATAAATATATAAGGTAATAAGGAGGGTCCTATTTTTTCCAAAAAAATAACACTAAGGATGAGAGTTTCCTCTCAACCATGCCATTTACTTCTCCCTTTTGATCTCATAATTGGAAGAGTTCACCTTCTCATTCATATTTTTTGTAGGTTTCATTCTAAAATTATTCCCATGAATTGATTTTTAATGTGGGACAGTCTTCTCCACCTTTTTAATTAAATAAAATTGATTTTCTTCTTATTATATAGATAATTCCAAAAACACATCATTAATAGAAAATACCATCATATTGATTTTCATTTCATGTCTAACATATTCACACTAATTTGGTTTATTATTAATATCACTAATAGTATTTTAATTATTATTTTATTCATTATTGTATTTTGAAATAACCCACTTACCGTCATTTATAGAAACCATTTAATCTTTACCTATTTTTTATCCATTTTTAGTTGATCTAGCCAAATTTTCAAACATTACTTCTTCACGTGCTTTGGTTTCTTTAGTTTTTCACACTAAATATCAAATGAAAAGACTTAATATCTATTTTATAATGAGTTTTATCATCTTTAATATCATAGGTAACCTATCTTGATAATGTTTTCTTTCATGCCTCAAATTTATGACCTTTTAATCTACATCTTCCACATACTTCTTCTATGAATTCATATATGTTTCGTATTTGCATATTAGATGTATTTTGGTCCTAGATTTATTTATTTAATAGTTTTTATCATATTTTCACCATATCACCCATTTGGTTTATGATATTTTCTTTGAAATTTCATGTTATAACAGTAAGACCATGATTTATATGCATATTTTACAAAACACTGGTAAAATCCTCTAAACTAGGATTGTAATACAAGAGACCCTACTATATCAGGTAAACACCATGTCATATATGATCACACTCTAAAGATCATTTATTCAAGAATTTATTTAAAACATAAATTTTAGAAATTAAAATTTACAAAAATAATATATTTTTGAAATCATCGTATCAAAATAGCATAGTATGAAGTTTCGATCATTTTCAAAAAGGTCAGTTTTTAAATTAAAAATATGATTTTCATAAAACTTGTGATTTATATGACATTATCATTTTAAAATAATGTCTTAAATTAAAAAAAACATCAAAGTATTCAAATAAGAAATTAAGGAATAAAAATTTGTTTCTTCAAATTTTCTATAGACTTATAAATCATATGTCCATCATTTTTTATACTCATTAAAATTTTACTTTAATAAAAAAATTGTTCTTTTCTTTAATAAAGTGTTTTTAAGGAAGATTTTTTTTCTTTCCTTTCAATAATTTTAACTTATATTTATTTATAATAAAATTATTTATTTTAATAAAATTGGTATATAATATTATTTAATCTTGTAAGTTAATTTAATTTTTACAATTTTTTTTTCAAAATATTGTTTTTATGTGATTAAGTGTGTTTATGTTATAATTTATTCTTAAAAAAATTGAATATATTTTAGATAAAATGTTTCTAAATTTTTTAAAACCTTAGTATATAATTAGGTCAATATTCCAATCATAATCATTTTCATTAATATTAATTACTAAGGATATAAATTAATTATAAAGGTAAAATTAAATTAGCATTAATTTTTAAAGGTAAATCAAAAATCCCTAAAACGCTAATTTTTTTTTATAAAAGGATGTGTGTTTGAGGTGAATTTATACCCACACTCAGTATCCCCACCTCTTTTTTCCATTTTTCCATCGAACCTTGAATTTTAACATCTATTCCACATCAAGACTCAACAATAATTCAAATTTATTCTTAAAACTCTATATTTTTCTCCTTTTATAACTATATCTCATGTTAAAAATCATATTGTAACCATTAGTTATCATAATACCTTCATTTCCAAGGATAACTCCGAGGAAAATTCATGTCCCAACATGAGTATTATCAACTACTTAATTTTCCATTTTCATTGTATCCTTTAAAATTTATTCCAGGAACACTAATGTGATGGTATTTTTTTATTTATATAATATAATATTTCTATTTTAACTAAATTATAATTTTTTTATTCATATAACCTATCCATTAAGAAAAAAACCATCATTCCTGAGTTATGAAAACTATCATCTCTACAATGCAATGTGTTTTATTTTACATCACTATTATAAAACTATATGTCTAAGTATAGGATTAAAGGATGAATATTAACATTATTATATCATTATGGTTCTAGTATGAATTTTTTAAAACTTATTAAGGATATGATCAAAAACAATCATCATCAATTTAATCATTTTAAATAAGCATACTAAGAGGATAATATTTTATTCATATTGTGTAATGTTTTCATATCCAATATTTATTCTTCTACATCATTCCAATTTTATTATATCACACAAATAAAAACTAAATAATATCATTATCATTCTTATATAATGATATTGCAACAAAACCACCTCATTATCATTCATTAAATCCCGTTATGTTCATGTTTGGGTCGATTTAACCACCTAATTGAACAATAATATGTATTTATATCATGAATGACTATGAAAACATATTTTTTTAATATGATATATATTTTTAAATAATGAATTTTATGGAGAATTTATATCAATAATTAATTAATTAATTTAAAATAACACTTCGATAGTTAGGAATCACTGAATCATGAAAATTATCAATTTTATATTCAAGGATAAACACTAAAACACTCATGAAAGTGATTTTAAAAAATGATAAATAATCCCTAAAACTAAAATTAATGATCTATAAATGATAACCTTTTAAATAAGAATTAACATAAACACCACTGTTGTGAAACAAGTACTAACAATAAAATCTATAAACACTAGATGTGGAAAATTAGTTTGAATTCATATAGAGAATTAATATTTATGAAGAGTATGAAAAATGGATTTGAGAAATTTTATAAATTAAGTAATTAATATAGTTATGTTTTTCATACATGAAGTTAAAGTTAATTCATGGAAGTCTGAATAAGAAGTAAGGATTTTCCAACTCAAATTCATCTCTTTGAGACATGTTTTGTATTTTTACCTAATTTTCCATTATATGGTTTTTATACTGCCTATGGGAAATGTTATATCAAGAAATTCCTTTATAAAAGGTATTTGGAGATCAATTTTAAGTACTTTATTTCATGATATTTTGATTTAATTTCTACCGAATCCATGTGTGGATCTTTCCCATCAAAATTTCCTTTATTTGGGACTCATGTTATACTCATCACTTATTTCATTTTTTGTGGTGAACAAATATCCATGAATAATATTACCATATTACTCATAACATTTAGTGTATTTATAATTCTATTTTTTAACCCTCTCTCATATTATATTTATTCAAGAGTTACCAAAATCATTGTAAACATCAATATTTTCCATGGTGGAAACCCCATCCAAAGTTTAGGAAAAGTAGAAATATGAGTAATTCCCTAGAAAATAAATCCTTATATGAAAAATAGAAAGTGGATTAAGTTACTAAATATATGAACCTAGGGTTACTCACCCAAAAAGGGTTGGTTGAGCACTGAATCAAATATCACACTAATGCATGATAAATGGGCTTGAGACTGTACACCTGGATAGAAAATCATGGGGAATGTGCTTTGGAATATTTTCACACTCTTTATGAACCATGATTATAGATATTTCTTATAATTTTTTTAGTCTCCAAATAATACAATCTATTTAACCTAATTACTATCTTCCATAGATAACCCAATACTTTTCAGTGATGTCACCACTATATTTATTTGATAAGGGTACTTCATGTAACTTTTATGATACCTCATAGATTCTAATATGATTAAGGTATGTTATCCTAGACATCCACATCATTATATTGAATGTGGAAGTATTTGATTATTATATTTCTTATTGTATTGATATCCAATTTCTATTTAGTAATAGGTTACTCTAGAAATATTATGAAAGGTCATGATGAATATTATTGTAAATGAATTTGAATTAATCAGGTAATGGGTGTGGGCTAGAATTATATATCCCCTTGGTTCATTAATAGGTTTCATGAGACAAAACAGGTTGTGTTTTGGTGTCTACCTCTTACTATTATACAATAGTCTCTAGGAATAAGGCCTTGAATGTTGGTTTTTCATGTTCAGAATTATAAATCCCATCAGTATGAGATCAATGATTATTTTTATCCATGTTTTCATTTATTATAAAGGAAATAACCTTCTATAAGTTTTAGTTTATTATGAGTTTATTTTGTTCATTTATTCCTTCCATAATAGTTATTACTTATTTATGTTATGAAAGCTTTCATTGTATGCTACTCATTACTTAGCATCTAAGCTCACCCTTATTTGTTTTCCATTCCCTAGGAAACCAAGAGGAGAACTATATATAATTTTCATGGATATTAAAGGTGGGTTAATCATTTTCTAAAAATATGTTAATGTTGTAACTTATGTTTTGAAATGTATTGTTTGTCTTTACCTGGTCTTCATAGACAACTAAACTACTAGATACTTTGATAACTATTGTATTTTGTACTAATAATGTAATATATCTACTTAACTTGGGTTTCTAGAGTCGCATATGGAACTATTCGTATCAAATTATGTTTAGTATCAACCTTGGAGATTATGTTTAGAGGAACCAAGTGAGATATCACAAGTACTATGAAAAACCCTAAATATTTCAAGGGATTACTCTAGAAAACATAATAGGAATTGTAATTTACAATTCACTATCATGGGATAAAAATGTTTTTGATATTGTTGAAAGATTGTGACTAATATGAGGAAAAGGAACCATATCAACACCCATATTAAATGTAGGTATATTCCCCATGAAAAAGTAAATAAATCTAGAGTTGACACAAATAAGACCATAACAATATTATGACAATTGACCAACGTTTTAAAAAATAATCTCTCTCGCATAGATATATCTAATGATCCAAAACTTGGTAACTAGATTGTATTTAGTCATGTAATAAAAACTTTTTGTATTTGGTATAACTAATAATTCATTTGTAGCTAAACAATTTATCATGTCCCTATAGAAGATCATTCTCTCTTTAGGAAGCAGTGAAAAGTAAAAATTCATCATGGAGGTCAGTCATCTGAATGGAGTCATCGAATAATGGTTGTTGATAATTAAAAAAAATAGTGATGAATTCAATTGAGATATATAAATAATGAATATATCTTAATAATATAAGATTTTCCAATGGGAAAAAAATTCATTAATGTTTTTCTAGGATAATTTCATCATCATCCACCTGGATGTGAAGGTAAGTTCCCTATTAAAATCATTCCTGATGAAAGAACTATATCTAAAACTCCTTATCTAATGGAAATAGTGATGTTGGTTGAGATTAGGAATCAACTACACGAGTTAAGTGATAATGGGTTTATACAACCTAATGATTCACTATGGGGAGACCCTATTTTATTTGGGAACAATTATGATGGGTCTATGAGAATGTTCATCGATTATAAGAAGATAAATTTCATTAATATATAGAATAATTATCATTTTCCATGATTTGATGACTTATTTGATGGAATTAAAGGAGACTAATACTTTTATAAGATGAATATTCACTCTAGTTATCATCAGTTATGTGTGAAGAATGATGATGCACTAAAGATGGAATTTTTAACAAGGTATGGATATTATGAGTTTATAGAAATTATATTTAGATTGACTAATTCTCCTTATATATATATATATGGATCTGATGAATAAAGTATTAATGTAGTATATTGATAACTTTTTGGTGGTATTAATTTATTATATCTTGATATACTCTAATATTTATGAAGAGCATGATAATTATTTGTGAATAATTTCGGAGGCCCTTAGAAAAATGAATTATATTAGAATAATAGTATGTGTGAATCTTGGATCAATAAATTTTATTGTCTTGGATATATTTCCACCATGTATAGAATATTTATTGACCCTTAAATGAAAATGGTATTCAAATAATGTCCTACACCGACAGACATAGCTGAGATATGATGTTTCTTACGCTTAGTAGGTTACTATTGGAAATTTGTTCAATATTTTTCCATGTTGGAAAACACGGTAACCATGTTAACATGTAAAGGGATAAAATTAAAATTTCTAAGAGAATGTGTGGAAATTTTTAAAGAGATGAAGAGGATACTAATCAATTCACTGATATTAACTCTACCCTTATAAAATTAATGATTTTTAATATTTAGTAATACATCAAAGAAAGAAATTGGTTGTGTCTATATATATAATGATAAAGTGATTGATTAGACATCATGATAGTTGAAAATACATGAATATAACTATCCAAATATAGTAACCCTATCCTTTTTAACATATTATTATAAGATTTTATTCATAAATTTCCATTAAATATAAACCAAGGATAGTAAATTCTAGTGTCTTTTGAAGATTAGGTACATGATTAGAAATCATGAAACCAAAATAAAAACATATTTTATTTAATATATATATAATGATTTCCTAGAATACTTTGATCTCATATTTCTACATAAAAAACCTGGGTATTACATGAACATATGGATGATATAAAAATCTCAGTAAAGGAATTAACAGAAGAATAAATCGTAGAACATGGGTTAGAAGGTATAACATGAAGACATGAAAAGGAATAGAACATTAATATACATAAGTAATAATTACATGTAGAACATGGAATCACGTAATCATAGAATAATAGGAATGTAGAAACAACATTCAATATGATATAAGCATGATTCAAGGCTAACTTTTGAGACTATTTCACATAGTGTACAAAGCCCCATAAAGGAATTAGGTTTACTCCAGTCCTAACATCATGTATAATGGGAATAAACACTACCCAATGCATTGGAGTGATATCTAGGCACAATCATCATAACATGTTCATGAATATGTTTTTCAAACGAAGAATCAAACATAACTAATAATCATAAGGGTTACCCATGGAAGGAAATGGGAATCATAATCATGTCATAAAGCATAAAAATTTGTGTATCATAAAAGAATCCATGAAAGAATATATTTAAAAAATACATGGAAATTAATAAGGTAAGTTAGGAATAGATTATGCTAATTTATGCCCAATTGAAGTGAAAATATGTAAAAATACTATTTAAGAAACTTTATAAATGAGCCACTTAGGTATGGTTTAAGGGAAAATATAAAAGATTATTTAAAGGGGAAAATGTATGATTTTTTCATAAAATAAGAAATTTAAAAATTTATCTAATCATGAAAAAATTATTCATTTTTTAAAAATATTGGTGTCTTAAAAAAATTATTAAGTGTACTTAAAATGGGTAACAAATTGAGAGGTTATTTTTAATCGGGCTTGCTTATCAGGAGGAATTGAAAAAGGAAACCATATAAATATTTTATTTCCACATCAAATAAATAATAATTGGGATAGGCTAATATTTTTGGAACATAAAAAAATAGTTTATGAGGAATAAATAAGAATAATTAATAATTACACTGGGGTTAAGAGAGAGAAAGCGTAACTTGAACGGAAAAATGGCAGTTTGGAAAATATCCATTACATTATGTCTAAAGGTGTTATGAACATTCACTTAATTTCATGGATAATAAAATTAGATTCATTAATAATTTAATTCATAACATATTAAGAATTTATTTAAATTATTATAATTTTATTAAGTCCATTTATGGAAATTTTGGTGAGTCATAAGGTTCAATTTTTTCATTCGGGAGTGTTCATTTCCTTGGTTTTCATGATTGGTTAACTTATATACATGAATGAAAGATCATGTAAAATGGGAATAGTTTTAAAAACTTTAAGATAAATTTTATTAATGAACATATAGAATATTAAATGGTCTTATATATCATTTTTTAGATATGAGGATTATTTATTAGATAAATCATTAATGATAACAGTTTAGATTATTTTTGGCATTTTTTCGATCATCATGAATTAGTTTTCTTTTATTATTTAATATTATGTTTGTATACTTGTTCCATAAGACTAAATAAGTTATAATATATAATTTTAAATCTGTTTTAACCATTATAACGGCTTTATGGCCAGTCTTCATGGTGGTATTATAAAATGAGAGATCATCTCCCATGAAGGTGGTGAATGGACACCTCACGAACGATGTTTTCATTTTTTAGAACAAAAGGGTAAGAGAAGATAATTGATGGTTGATATCACATTAACATAATAAAATTTAAACATATATACTATAATAGATTTATCATGTTACTTTATATAGGTTAGGTGTGGGAAGGATAAGAAAATGATATAAACTGAAATAGAGAGAGGGATGATTTTACATCATGAGTGTCATCTCCTTGAGATCCTCCTTAACAGACTTGTAAATAGTCTTTCTGTTACACTAGAAATAAAATAACATGGGTAATATTTTTGATAGAATAATTGTGAAGAATATAATCAATATCCAAGGCTTAGACTACGTGAGGAGAGGAATTGGTGAGGAGTGGTATTTATAGTGGGAGGAGAGGGGTGTTTTGGATTATTTCACTCATTAGTTTATTATTTTGTCTCAAGACTATCAATAATTTTGATTATTGTGACTAAATACAATAACTAGAAAAATTTAGGTGAATATATTTTATACCTACATCATCAATGACTCAATCGTGACTCAAAAGTTCATCTATTTGGATAAAAATGCTAAATAACGTAAATTATCATATTCCATTATTCAACAAAAAATACACAATATTAGAAATATCCCAAAACATCACCCAAACTATTTTTAACATGTAGAATTAAAAAAATTGACTCCATTTTATGAAAATAATTTTGTAAATATGAGACAATTAATTTTTATTTAAGATCATAATTTATTAAAAAAAAGATTTTAAAATTATTACTGATTTTATGACTATTTGAAAAATTAATTAAAGTAACATAAAATTGCGTTATAATTACAAGATAAAAAATATTAATTTATGAATATATTTTATGAGAATAAATTTTCTTTAAAATAATAATATTAATTATAAAATTTTAAATACAAATTTACAAAAAAAATTATTTCAAACACTTTTAAGGAAAAATGAGACACCAAACTTCAACCAGAAAAGGATAAAGCAGAGTCATTAAAAACAAATTTAATTCTTCAGAAATTAATTTCCCTAAACAAATTCTACGTGATAGTGGTTACATGATTTCTTGGATCATCACTTATCAGATCTTCAAATGCAGAGGCTCGCTTATCCCAGGCCTGTATATACACATCAAGGTTGATCTTCCCATTGTTAAAGTCCATATTTATAATCAAGTCCCACATGTCAGTCCAGGTGTATTTCTCCTCATTTAAATTCACCCTCAACGACCTCCCCATCATTTTGGTTGCTTCCTCATCAGATTAATTGAATAATAGAACCTTCTTGATCACTTATTCTTTTGAACTCAGAAGAAAATACAAGTTTTGTTCACACAGACCACCTGATTTCCTTTGACAGACGACCTCACTTTCCATCTTCTTTTCAATTTTTGTTTTCTTTTTGATTGAGTCTATAAAGGGGGAGGAAAAGATGGTTGATCCTTCCTACTGTTCCTCCTCCCATTACTCCTATTAATCATCAGGAATAATTCTTCCCCTATGGAAAAAACTTTTATTGATTTCATTGGGCTCCTCCACACGGGCCCCATCTGTATAGGTCAAGTCTGCTTGGTTAGTTATCAGACCTTCCACTGCAAGGCCTTCAAAACTGTTTCTCAACTAAATTGGATTTTGTTTCTTTAGAATAGAAGCCTTGCCTTTCCAAATAATATATTATCATCCAAATCTAGTGCAGACCTCATCCTTCCCTTACACAGGACACCACTACCCAAGCTAAAAACTTCTGCATAAGAAGAAGCAGCAACATCCTCTTCACCACCCTCCACTTGATCCACAATGATATTACTCACATAAATTTGAAATTCTCTTCTAGAAGTATCAGTATGGAAAAATCCATCTCATACTCTGTCATTTGCATTATTTTTTAGATCATTTAGAGTGGAAGGACCTATCAAATCCTATCTCAATCTGCTAGAGAACTTAGAGACATTTGGGTTATCCTGATACACCACTACTTCTTTCCCCTTAACAATGCCTGACCTACTAAAACTAACATCCTTTCCATCACTTTGAACCAAACCATCACAAACCTCAGTTGACACATCGGGATCCACAAAGACACTGGAAGAACACTCCTCCTCCACATACCCCTCTTTCCCCCATAAAATAGGAAGCAACAACTTAGAAATTCCCTAGTCCTTCTACAAACCCCCTGGAGAATGATCACCCAGAACACTACCTTCCATACCATTTGGCATCTGTTCCAACAAACCTACCTCAACACGAACCTCTGACTCCTTTACACTACCAATTACCATCTTCTTTGAAGTAAACTGAGACTCCCATCAACAATAATCCATCAAGTGTCCCAGGTGCTTGAAGACAGAACAGATGTTAGTCCAAGATTTTTAGACCATTCATTGTTTTCAACAGTACTCCTCACCCATAGTAATCCAAACATACTCAAAAATAACTCTTGAAACATCCATTTCAACACAAAAACACAGGTTAACCGGATGAAAAAGGAACATTTTGTGACTATCAAAGGAAATAAATCTACCAACAAGGTTCCCATGTATACTAATAACAGTAGGGTTTTGAAACGGTAGGGGGAGGTTGGGAAAACTCACCAAAATTTCCAATGTAGGAGGATATCGCTTCATATGAAAATTGAAAGACCATCAGAACAGGTAAAATCTAAATCCAATGAATTTGTGAGGGACACTTGACCAAGATTTGATAAGATCTGCCTCTAAGGATAAATAGATCATAATATGGTGGTTGTCCAGAAGACCCACTATCACCCTTTCCTACAAATCCCAAGCACTGAAGACATACCTATCGAATGAATCAATGAATGGAAATCGGTTCATAAATCAAGAAACCAAAGTAAGCTTTAGTAGATACAAGGATTCCATGAAATCTACAGTTGAGATTGGTAGATTAGGGAAACCATCATGCAATTTTTGAACTTTCAATCATAGAGTGACTTGAGGGAATGGTGTAAAGAAATTAGGATCTGAGAAGGGAAGGAAGGAGGAAGTCTCTCCTTTTTGAGTGTTTGGGGTCCCTCCCCCATTAGTGGGAGAGGGACGAGCACAGTGGCCTCTTCCATCACAAAGATAAGGGCATCACAACATTAGGTTTTCCCCCAACAACCAAAAATGAATCCACTCAGACTATACAAACAAACTCCTTTGATGATTCATGTAAATAAAAAAATTTCTTTTACAAAAAAATATAATACTTAATTTATCATTATTAAAACATTTATTTTCTTATTCTATGGTGTAAATATATTATATTATTTCATAATATACCTAATTTTTATTTTTTACTTTCATAGGTGAGGTTACTATCCTACTGGACAGTTTTCTATTTCTTATGGTCACATTACAATTCCAATGGTCACGTTACTATTAGATTAGTATAGGTTCCTTAATTTTTTGTAAATACCACTTATATCATCGTTAATTTATGAAAATAATGTATTCATTTGGCTCAATATGTGATGTAGCTATTTAATAATATATAAAATAATTATAAGAAGGGAAATTTCATTGACAAAAATTTGGGTCATTACATTCTTCCACCCTTATGAAATTTCTCCCTCAAAATTTTATTTTACAAACTAACATGAAAATAGAAGAGGGTACTTCTCTTTCATTTCTTTATCCAATTACCATGTCTCCTCCTCATACTTATGGTTCTTCCATATTACTTTGTCCAGGTGAGTAGTCTTTTTGTGTAGAACTTTATTAATATGGTCCATGATCTTCATCGACTACTCCTCATAAGAGAGATCATTTTTTAACTGTATCACCTTTGAATTTAGTACATGTGAGGGATTTGATTTGTACTTCCTCAAGAGGGATATGTTGAATAAATCATGTAATTGAGACATAGTTTTTAGAAGTTCCATTCGATAGGTCATATCTCCAATATGATCAAGAATCTATAAGGGGAAATGTACATTAGACTTAGCTTTCCTTTATTCCAAAATCTCATGAATCTCTTCCATGGAGATATGAAGAGTAATACCATGTATCCAACTTTAAACTCTAAGTCCCATCAATGACTGTATTTATAGATCTTATATTGACTTTGGTCTTCCCTGATATACCATTGAATATTTTTCACCTTGAATATCATTTCATGTTCTAGCATCTTTTGTTTACTGACTTCATACCATTATGCATGTGTTATGCATCATTTCTCATAAAGGGATTCACATGGATTCATTTGGATGCTTGAGTGGAAACTAATATAGTAATATAACTTTACCAGAGGTTGTTTTTTGTCCCATTTGCCCTTTAATTCCATAGAATATTCTCTCAACATGTCTTATAATGTCTGAACAGTCTGATCAGATTGGCCATCAGTCTGAGGATGATAATCCGTAGTGAAGTTCAGCTCAGTGATTATAGCATGTTGGAGAATTTTCAAAAACATAGAGGTAAATATTGGATCTCAATCAGATAAAATCAATACTAGTACTCCATGAAGCATCACCACTCTTTCATATATATGTTTACAAGTTGATCGATTGATAATTACTTTTGAATTATGATAAAAAGTTATATATTTTTAAGATGATCCAAAATAAAACATATAAAAATATTTAGTCTAGATTTTATAATATGTTGGGTGAAAAGGTCCATGTAGATGTTTTCCCAATTTCATATAGGTATTAGTAATGGTTTTATTTCCCCCATAGACTTTTCCTTTCATCCTTTTATTTTTTAAATAAAAGTCACTTTGATGTATATTCAGTGATCTCTTTCTTCATATTGTCCCACCAATAATGCTCATAGAGATCTAAATTCATCTTTGCGCTTCCTAGGTTAATAGAAAAAGTTTAGCCATGTGGGTCATTAAGAAGATCATTCTTTATCTCTATATTTTATCATACACATAATCATAACCCAACTATTATGACTCCTTCCTCATCAAATTTGAACTCTGAGGATTTCCCATTTTTAATAGCTTCCACCTTCTTCTGAATTTCACCATCATTTTTTAGAATCCTTTATTTTCTCTATAAGGGATGGTTGATCAATCATTTGAGAAATGATTTATGATTTCCCTTACTTGTAAATTCACAAGTTCATTCTTTACAGGTCTAAGAAGAATCCATCCTTCACAATTATCATCATTGATAATGTTGCAGGATCCTTTATACTTAAAACATCCACCACATTATTTTCTTTATAGGGATGGTCATGGATTGATAAGTCATAATGAATTATGATCTATAAACATATTCATTGGAAAATATTAATCTCCTTCCAAGTGAATTTATATTTTAGGATCTTATGAGTAGTATACATCTCACACTTATCCCCATAGAGATTATTCCACTGGATTTTCAACACGAAGATCACTGATGCCAACTCTAGATCATGCATTGGATAGTTTTTCTCAAAACATTTACAATTACTTGAGGAATAGGTAATAACTTTATCATTTTACAATTTTATATAGCCTAATACTTTATTTTAGTCATCATTTTACACCACAAATAGTTCCCAACTTTTCAATATTGTGAGTATTGGTACAGTGATAAGCCTTCTTTTGAACTCTTTGAAGTAGTCTTTACATTCACTAGTCCAGAAAAACATTACTCCCATCCATGTAAACTTGGTTAGTGGGTTTGAAAATCAGGATAAGTTCCCAAAAAATTGTTAGTAGAACCTATCTAGGATGAGGAATCTATGGATCTCCAATACAGATGTTGGCATGGGCCACTATTTGATTACCATTATCTTGGAAGGGTGCACATATATTCCTCCACTGGTGATAACATTCCCTAATAATTATCCTTACTCTATCCATAACTCAAATATATTGTACTTTTCATGTATTTTCTCGCTTATCAATGTCTTTAGCACAGTATTAAAATTCTCTTTGTATTCCTCCATGAAAATGGAGTATATCATAATATCATTGATAAAGAATACCATAAATTTATTGAGGTAATATCTAGAGACTCTATTTGTTAATTCCATGATACTTTTTGGAGAATTATTAAGTCTAAAGTGAATAACTATAAACTTATATTATCTATACCTAAAATGAAATGAAGTCTTGATAATATCTTCTTTCTTCACCTTTATTTTGTGATATCCTGACAGATGGTCCACCTTAGAGAAATACTTAGCCACGTGTAGTTGATCAAACTGGTTACATATCCATGGAAGGGGATACTTTTTATTTATCATTATTTTTTTGATATCATGAAAATAAATGAATAGGTTCATTGATCTATCCTTCTTCATGATGAAGAGTATTGGTGCACCCCATGATGAAGCACTGAGGGATATAAAATTCTTTCCCAGAATCTCCTATAACTTCTTCTTTAGTTCTTCCAACTCAATGGTATCCATTTTATAAGGTGTATTTGGAATTGGAATATATCCAAGAATATGATCAATTAAAAACTCAACCACTCGATAAGGAGGAATACCAGACAATTCTTTTCTGAATACATTGATGTAGTGCCTCACAATGGGCGTGTCTTCAAGAATAATTTTTTCGTTTATATCGCTCATTTGAGCTAGGTATTATTTATTATAAGACAATAATATCTATAATTGAGATGATGATTCTAAAGAATATTCACCCCTCCTTATTCTTGTAAAAAACTAAGGGATGCTTCAAAACATGAAGATCGATCTCCCTTTCCTGACTGTTGATGTTGGGTTTGTATAAATACATCAAATCCATGCCCAATATAGCATCAAACTATAATAAAAATGAAATAAGATATTTTATTAGAGGTTTAGTCCACAAACATTAACTAGAGAGGAATTATATACTTCAGATGCAATAATTTTCCCATTAACTATTCTCATAGACTACTCAACATCTATATTCTTAGATAGTGTTTGAATTCTTCTAATAAAATTTCAATATATGAAATAATTGAAAGAACCAATATCAGAGAGTATATTCACTATCATTGAATAATTAACTAGAATTCCAATCACCATATCATTTTCGATCTCCGACTCAGTAGTAGTAATTGAATATTCTATTCCTTATTTTCCTTTTAGGTTGTTGTTGATTGCCTTAAAAACCCCTTGGATTAGAAAAATGGTTCACATAATACCCACATTCATTATAGTTGAAACACTTGACAATAGGTTGAGTGTTAATCTAAGCCTTCATTTATTCCACTTAATTTTTTGGATTCGTCCTCTCCCTTCATAAATTATTATCTAGATGACCCTATCTTCCATATTTTAAGCATAAATTAGTTCCCCTTAGGTATTCACCAAGATGTTTCTTCCCACACTTATGACACATGGTATGGTTGGATTTCTTTCCATCATGGATTTTTTATTTTTTTTCCTTCTATATTAAACTCTATTTCCTCTTTTTTTCACTATTCCCATGATACCCTTAGGAGTCTCTAATATCTATTTCAATATTAAGCGAACAATGGAAAATATCCTCATATCTTTCAAAGTTTCGAATCACCAACACTTTTTGTAAAATCATATTTAGTTCACTAAAGAAGTGATCCACCTAGCTTTTAGTGTTCATGATAAAGCCAGAGGCGTATCGTACAATCCTTGTAATGTTTTCCTTGTTCACCCCAATAGAATCATCTTCCTTTTTCTTCAGTCTGAGGAACTCCCTTTACATTTTAATATGGAGCGTTCAAGGAAAATATTTATCGAAAAAATTTATAAATTCTTCCCATTCCACAGAATAAATTTCCTCCTTAGGCTTTTTTTCTTGATCAGTGTCCACCATTGATAATCTTCCCCATCAAAATGATATGCTGCTAAAAAATATTAAATTCTTTAGATCACTATAGGATAGATAATATCTTATCAATGGTGTTAATCCATTATTCTACTATGATGGGATTGAAAGATCAAATAAATATGGGATTCCTTTTCGCATTACAGATTGAACCACAAATTTTTAATTCTTAAGATAATAAGGGTGTTCCCCATGATTCAATTTTTTATTCATATCATTATCTAGTAGTGTTACAATGTTTTGATCACCCATTCCCATAATTTTTGGCATTTCATTAGAGAAATTGTCACATTTCCTATCAAATTGATTGTTGGAATGAGTTATCTTATTTACATCCATTAGCTAAGAAAAGGAAAGTATAATTAGGGGGCTTGAATACTTATATAATAAACTTATAAAAAGAAAACCTTAAAAATTTAATGCTAGACTTGTAAATGAAAAGTATATCCTAACATGTGATTTCCCAAATTCCAATCTAGGTTATCCATGGTGATAGGGTTATTACTAATGTTTTCTAATACAAATCAACAAAAAACTAGACCTTGATTTGATACCAACTATAGTGAATCTAGCCTTTTACACATTTAATTACATGATTTTAAGCATAACTAGACATCAAATAAAAACCAAGGATCATAAATCCTAGCACCTTTATCCGATTAGGTACATGATTATAAAAAAATGAATGAAAATAAAAAATAATATATTTAATTCCCATTTAATATCCATAATGATCTCATAAGTTTATTTGAGCTCTTACTTATATATAGGATAACCTGGGGAACAATGAACAAATTTCTGGTCTAAAAATCCAAGTAAAGTGATAAAAATAGGATTAAAGCATAGAAAATAGATTAGAGGGCATAACATGATGACATAAAAAAGGCATGGAAAATTAATAAACATAAGAAGGAATAAAATGCAGAACATGTGATCATGTAATAATTGAATAATAGGAATGTGGAAATAAGATACAACATGACATAAGAATGATTCAAGGATGCCTATTGAGACTATTGCACATAGTGGAGAAAGTCCCATAAAAGAATTAGGTATACTCCTTATCCCAATATGATGTCTCATGAGATGAAACATTACCCAATAAATTGGAGTGATATATAGGTACAACCATTATTATATGTTCATGCATATGTGTGCCACATGAATAATAAAACATAAGAAATAAACATAAGGGATACCCATAGAATGAAATGTGCATCATAATCATGTCACAAGGCATAAAAATGGGAGTATCATAATGGAGTCCTTGAAAGAATGGATTTAAATCATAAATGGAAATTAATGAAGGAAAATAGGCATAGATAATGATAAATTATTTCCAAATTAAGTGAAAACATGTCAAAAGAGTGTTTAAGAAACTTTAGAAATGAGCCCCTTTGGTTAGTTTTAAGGAAAAATTTAAGAGTGCAATTAAAGAGGAAAGAAGAATAATTTTTTCATAAACCATAAAAGAAAAAAATGATAGTTTTTTATGATAAAAATATTGATTTTATAAAAATATTTTTGTATTAAGAAATATTATGAATTTTACATGAAAATGGTTAAGAAATTGAGATATTCCCTTTAATCGAGCTTGCTTATTGCGAGAAATTGAACAGGGAACCTTATAATACGTGAATTTCCCCATTAAATAACTAATAATTGATATATTTTCATATTTTTACAACTTAAAAATAGAATTTAGGAGGATTAAATAAGATTAATTAAGAATTACATTGAGGTAAAGATAAAGAAATCATAAAATGAGGGGAAAATGGAGGTTCAGAAAGAATCCCTTACCCTATGTTTTAAAGTGTTCTTCACTTCCACTTATTATCCCAGATAATGAAATTAGATTCATTAATAATTTAATTCATAACCTCTTAAAATTTAATTTCTTTGTTCGAGAGTGTTCGTTTCCTTGGTTTTCATGATTGGTTAACTTGTATATATGTGTGAAAGATCATGTAAAATTGGAATAGTTATATAGAATTTAAATTTTATGATATTAATTAAATTAAATAATATTAAATGGTATTATATATCATTTTTTCATATATGATGATGATTCAATAGACAAAAAGTTAATGATAACAATTTAGATTAGTTTGGCATTTTTTCGATCATCACAATTTGGTTTTATTTTATTGATTATTATTAAGAATGTATACTAGTTCCTAAATACTAAATAAGTTGTAATATAAATTTTAAAATATATTTTAACCATCATAACGGATTTATGACTTTACATGAAGGTAGTATTATAAAAAAATCATCTTCCATGAAGGTGGTGAACCGACACCCCACAAATGATGTTTTCATTTTCTAGAAAAAAGGGGAAGAGAAGAGAATTGATGGTGGATATACAATTAAAATAATAAAATTCTACAATATATATTATACTATATTTATCAACTTACATTTTATAGGGGAGGTGAGGTAAATATAATAAAAGAAAAGATATTTAAAGAGAGAGAGAATGTTTTACATCTTGACTGTTATCTCCTTCAGAACATCATTAAGGGACTGGGAAATTTCCTTTTGGTGAGACCGAGATAACCATAACATGGGCAAAAGGTTTTGGAGAGGTATTGGGTAGAATATTATCAATATCCATGGCTTATATGGTGTAAGTATTAGAGGTTTTTAAGGGTGGTATTTATAATGGGAGGGGAGAGGTATTTTTGATTATATTACTAATTTTTTAATTATTTTGAATCAAGAATATCAATAGTGTTGATTTTTTTGACTACATACATTAAATATATAATTTTATTTCAATATAGTTTCAAATTACATCATCTATGACTCAACCATGACTCAAAAATTCAGGTAGTTGGCTAAAATGTTTAATACCGTAAATTAATATATTTCACTATTCGCAAAAAAATCAACTACTTTATAAAAATACCAAAAATTCAACACTAATTTTTTTTTTAATTTCTATAATTCAAAAATTGACTCCATTTTATGAAAATAATTTAATAAATATGATAATTGTTTTAATTTAAATCACCATTTTTTCAAAAAATACAAAAATTAAAATTAAAATAGATTTTATGAAATTTTGACAAATTAATTAATGTTGCATAAAATTATATTATAATTATAAATAAATATTAGTTTATTGATGTATTTTATGTGTATAAATTTTATTTTAAATCATTAAATTAATTATAAAATTTTAAATAATCATTTATGCTTCACAAAAATACAAATACTTAATTTATCATTTTAAAAACATTTATTTACTTATTCCATGATATAAATATATTATATTTTCATTCATAAGATACAAAAATTTTATTTATGGATTCATAGGAAAGGTTGTTATTCTATTGGATGGCATACAATTCATAATGGACACATTACTATTCCAATGATTGGGTTACTATTACATTGGTATATGATCCATAATTTTTATAAATACCACTTATTTCAATCATAATTTATGAAGATAATGTTTTTATTAGGTCCAGAATGTGATGTATTTGTTTTACACTATTTAACACAATTATAATAAGGTAAATTCCATTGAAAAAAACTTGGGTCCTTACACCTACTCCTGACATGAATCTAACAAAAACAATATTTTCATTAAAAATATAGAGACACTACCTCTATGGTGAGAGATGTGATATATATATATTGACCATAAGATTTTGATGCATATATTATCCCAGAATGAGCTCAATATAGGAAAATAAAATGGTTGTAACTACTCAAGGAATATTATTTCTTGACACACTACCACCCTTGGATGGAAAACAAGTTGGTTGATGCATTGAGAAGCAGAGACAATAAAATTATGACCATGATGAGGATTAAAAAGGATAATATATATAAAAATATATTAAATATATATATGATTATTTTCAGGGAAGGGGAGACAACATTAATTTAATAATAAAGTATTAAACCATCCTTACCAAAAAAGATGGATAATTTCAACCTTGATGATGAGGACTTACAAAGGATGATTAAAGAAGTAAATTATGGGAAATGGAAAATTTAATCTATAATGATGAGAGTTTTGAGGTTTTCTAAGAGGTTATGTGTTCATTCCATAAATAATTTATGGGGTAACTTCTTGATGAAGCACATAGATCATATATTCTTATACAATCTGGTAAAACAAAGATGTATATAGATTTAAGTGAAAATTTATGGTGGGGTTGTATGAAGTGGGAAATTTCATACTGTGTGTCTAGATGCTTAGTATGTTAGTATGTAAATGTTGAAAGAAAAGGGATTCATAAAACATTTTTATGTACTTATATAGAAGAGGTACAATCTTACAATGGTCTTTTTCACTATACTTCCAAAGAATCAAAGGAAAAACAATGTTATATGGGTCATTGTTGATCATCTTACAAAGTTTTCTCATTTCCTAGTGATAAGAGAGGATCTACCCCTTAAGAACCTTTCCCATAAATATATTAAAAAAATATTATATCTTCATATGTAACCAATATCAATCTAATATTACCATTGCCTTCTACTCACATCAAAATTCTAGAAGAGTATTCAAAGGGATTTCAACACTGAGATAAATATATACACCATCTATTATCCCCAAGCTTATGGTCAGACTAAAACGACTATGTATACATTAAAAAACTTGTTGAGATCATGTTATATTGACTTATAAGTTATGTGGGATCAATGTCAATCTTTTCTTAAAATTTAATACTATAATAGCTTTAATTCAAGCATCTGGAAGGAACCTTATGAGGAATTGTATGGGAACAGATGTCAAACTCCAACATGTTAAGAAGAAGCTAGATGTGGAAATATAGTTCTCATAGATCTTGTAGAGAAGAAAACTGTTAAAGTATATACTATTTATGATCACATTAAAGCAACCCAAAGTAGAAAAATAGCTATTTTAATTTTCAAACAAAAAACTAAGAATTTCAAGTAGGGGATCATTTATTCTCAAATATTTACCCAAGGAAGGTATTTATAATATTTGATTAAAATTAAATTTAATCCCTAAGTACATTGTAATTTTAGAAAGAATAGATAGAATCGGAGCTGTGTCTTTCCAAATGGTTATGCCACCCAACCCTTCTAAATTACATGACATCTTCCATATTTTACTAATAAGGAAATACATAATAGATCTGATTCATTTTATCAAATATAATTTAATCTATTTAGATTCTAACCTTTCATATAATGAGAATCATATCAAGATTATTTACATAGGAGAGAAATTATTGTTGAATTACACAACTCAATTGGTGAATGTCCTATCAAGAAATCAGAAACTAGAAGAGACAACCTAGGATCCTAAAGAATCTACGTGGAAAGAATATCAACATATTTTAATTGTTGATATATACTCCAGTATTTGAGAAGAAACTATTTAGGGGGAGAATAAATTACCTAAGGTCCTAATGTAACTGGTAAACACAATATCTTAGAATATCACACTATTAAGACCCTTTATTGAATAATTTATTTAAAAGTTAAGTTTTAAAATTTAAAAAAGACCACACTAACTTCATTTTTGAAATCATAATAACAAAATTATCTTAATATGAAGTTTTGATATTTTTCTAAAAGGGTTGGTTTTAGTCAAAAAATAAGGCCTTCATCAAACTTATAATATGTATGAATTTATAGTAATGTATTAATTAATTAAAATTTTAAAAACTATTAAACTAATCAAATATGAATTCAAGGAATAACAATATTTATTTTAAAATATTTTTTGATCTTATAAACCCTTTAGTAAACAATTTGGGAAATAATTAAGACAACGAGCCCATACCCGAGTGGTAAGGGATCCTTATTGGTATCGAAGAGGCCCATGTTCAAAAGCAGGTGGAGGCAAATTTCTAGGAACTATAGCAGTACTATAGCAGGTAATGTATCAGACACTATAGGAGTACTTTAGGAGGTACTATTTAGTATGTAGCAGCTGAAACTATTCACCAGATTTTGGATTTTGAGCCACCGGTTTGGGCCTATGGTTATTAGGGACTTCGGCTCAACAAATTCCTTTAGGCCTCAAGGCCTTCAGGCCACATAGACTATAGAGTATACCAGTTCACATCGAGCAGGCCCCAAAAGAGGATCAAAGTAAAGAGTAGCAGTCACCAGAAGTAGAGCTAACTGGATTAGAAGAATGAGAGGGTATGAAAACCACCATCGGGACCATACACCATGCTACGAGGCAATTCTATCCAATCAGCAATGCAAGGTGGGGAACTAGGCAATCAATGATGCAAAATCAAGGGGGGGGGGGTAGTTCTAGTGGGTTGGGCCTACAAGTCATGTAATGGGCATAGTATGCCTCTGGGCCTTTTAGTTATTTATTGGCCTTCGGGGTGTGTCGGGCCTTGTGCCTTGGGCCTACGGGTCATGTAAGGGTTCCCCTTCATCCCTTAAAAGGGGGATTATCCATAATAAATTAAAAATAAGGCCTTTGGTCCATTCAGGAGAACTAATTAAAATGCTACTTTAATAAAAAAAATGTTTATTATCCTTCTCTTTAAATAAAGTATTTTCAAGGGATTTTTTTTTGGGATTGACATGAAATCCTTATTACTTCTATTTTTTGTAATAAATCCATTTATTTTATTATATTTAGTATCCAATATTTTTTTCTTATATGTACATTTAAATCATAAAATATTATTTTTATAAAAAACTATTTTTAAGAATGTGTGTTAATTCTGAAATTTACTTTTCACGCATTTAGAAATTTTATTTGATATAATTATATTAAATTTTTAAATAATAAGTATCAAATTAGAAAATTTTCTAATCCAACTATTTTTCATTAAATTTAATTACTAATGTTAGAAATTAATTACCAAGTTAAAAGTAATCTATGATAAATGTTTAAAGTTGAAACAAAAAATACATAAAATAGTAAAATTTATCCCAAAAAGGATTGGTCAAGTTTATTTTCTACCCAAAATGACTATCCCTACTGGTTTTTTCCATTTTTTCATTTACCCTTGAATAGTAACCTTTTATTATTGAAAATGTAAGGGATTCTCCCAAAACTACCCTTCTCATCTCTTATAAAAGTGTAACATCTCCACCACTTCAAGAATCACATATAATTCAAATTTATCCTTGAAAAACATATTTTGAACCTCCTAGAACTCAATCCCATGTTTAGAATATTTTGGTTTTCATTAGTTTTCATAAGGCATTCATTTCTATAGAGACTTCCAAGGAAAATTCAAGTCCCCAACATGAGTATTATCAAACACCTAGTTTTTTCTCCAAATGATATCCTTTAAAATTTATTATATACACACTTATGTAATGATATTAGTATAATTTATATAATTTAATGTTACTATATTAATTTTATTATCATTTGTTATTATATACCACATTTATTAAGAAAAATGAAACTATCGTTTGTGTGTTGTGTGAACTACCACCTCCACGACGCAACATGTTTCATTTTACATTACCACCATAAAAGGATGAATATAAAGATAATATTAAATGATAAATATTTTTTATGATATACTTAATTTTATGTTATAAAATAATTTATAATATATTAATTATATGTTCAATAATGATCGTCGTTATTTTACTCATTTAAAATAAGTGTACTAAAAGCATAATCATTTATTCAAATTGTGTAATGTTTTCCTATAAATTAATTATCCTTATAATTATTTCCAAATGTAATATATAACAATAAAAAATACTAAATAATATCTTCATTCTTTTTTTATAATGATATTACTATAAAATTACCTCATAATCATCCATTAAATTAGAGTATGTTTATATTAGGGTTGGTATAACCACCTAATTGAACAATACTAGGAATTAAAATCATGAATTACTATGGGAACATGATTAAATTTAAAATGTGATATAATTCTATGAATAATTATTATTTGTTTAGTTATGTATAATTAATATCAATATTTATTCATTAATCAATAAGTCACCCTACGATCATCAAGAATCAACTAATCATGATTATTATCAGTTTCACATTTAGAGGAAAAGACTAAAACAATAATTTAAGGAAATTTGAAAAATTATAAGTAATTTTAAATTATACCTAAAAGTAATTTTAATTATCTATTAACGAATAAATTTTAAAGAAGAATGTACATAAACACTGCTACTATGAAACTAATTCAAAAAATCAAAACTATAAAACCTAATGTGGAAAATCGGTAAAATTTATATTGATAATGACTATTTATGAAGAATATGAATGAAAATGGATATTAGTAAGGTTATGAGTTAATTTATTAGGATTTATATTTATTTGATACAACATTTTAAATTATTTTCATGGAATTTTGGACGATAGGTAAGGCTGTTCCATCTCAAATTCCTCTGTTTGAGAAAAGTTCTATATTATGAAACTAATTTATATTTTTGGTGTATATACCTTCTATCTGTAATGTTATATCATGAAATAACATTATTCATGGTTTATTATGATTTATTTAAATTAATATTTTTCTATAGAGTTTGATTAAATTTCTACCCAAGAAATAATTGGGGTTTTTTCATCTCATTTTTCATTCTTTTAGACTCATCATATCTTCATCATATATTTCCTTTTGTGTAGTGAAAAAAATTCCATAAAATAATTTTAGTAAATTACTATTGAAATTTAATGGGTTTATAATTCTATATTTTTTATTAATCTATCACATTATATTGATTCAAGAGTTACCAAAACCATTATAAACCTCAATATTTTCCATGGCTAAAAAATCATCCTTTTTTTTAAAAGTAAAATTATCTGAAGTGTACATGAGAATAAATCCATGTATAGATACTAGAAATTAGATGTGTTTTTTGCATTAATTCACAAAGGGGTGATCACCCTAAAAAGGGTTGGTTCATCGTTGACTCAATCATTTCTATGATGCATGTCGAACGATCCTAAGATTTCACACCTGGATAGAAACTCCCATGAGATATTATTTGGAATATTTATAATCTCTTTATAAATCAGGATGAAGTATATTTCCTACCATTACCTTGGTATGATACCAATGAAGGATATGGAAACAAATTAGTATCTTCCATGGATAACCTGAAGCATTATACATACCATCGAAATTATATTTCATTCATAAGGGTACTTCATGTTACCTTAATGATAGAACATGGATTATATGTTGGTTAATAGATTATATCCTAGAAATCCACATTATTAAATTGACTATGTAAGTATTTGATTTCCATATTTATCATTATATGGATATATCTATTTTATTCGGTTGGAAGTTTCTTACAGAATGGTATTAATGGTTTTGATGACTCTTATAGTGAATGAATTGGACTTATTTAGGTCATTAGTGGAGCCCAAAATTATATATCCCAAAAATTCATTGGCATGCCCCATAAGGAAAAACATGTTGGGTTATGGTGTACAACTCTTCCCATAACAAGATAATTTATTTTCATGAGGCCTTAACAACATGTTTTTGATGTCAAACATTATGCATAAAACAGTAGGTCGATTATTTTTATCCAGGATTCATTTATTTCCATGGATATATCATGATATCTATTTCAGTTGATCATGAATTCATTTTTTTGATTTATTCCTAACATATCAATTATTCCATGATTATGTTTTGGGAGATTCATATGTGTTCTAATCCTTACTGAGTATATGATTTCACCATTATTATTATTTATTTCCCTAGGAAACCTAGAGAAGCACTATATGTAATTTTCAAAGATATGATTGTATGGATAATCATGTTCTCAAAAATATTTTAATGTTTTATAATATGTTTTGAAATGTATTATATGTCTGTATATGGTCTTCTAAGACTAAAAAAATTTTTAATCATCATTAAATCTTGAAATTTTTACCCATAAAATAACATAACTTCTATCTCTAGGTTTTTGGGGCTTGGGGTGTCATAGTGATATTCAATTTTGTTAATTAACATTTTCAAAATATTAATTATTTAATCTTGATGTAAATAAAGATTTATTTTTTCTAGGGTCAAATGGGATTACTAACATTTTCCGTTCATTATTTTATGTGATAGAATGCCTATATATTGACTTATTGATCCCTATTTATTCACTTGTACTATTAGTGATATTGTATATATTTTTAAACTCGTTAGGAGTTGATGTCCCTTGTCTTTAAGAACCCGTTATATTGTATTCATGAGAGAACTAGTCTTTTACCTCAATCAACTTGTTTATTTCTTCCTTTTTCTTGTTAAATTTATATTGGACTATTTAATACATTGATTGAGTATTGAATAGGTCTTACTCCAATTGATTTTGTTTCTCGTCAAGCTCACTTATTATTATCTTAATATTATCCTCCATTAATCTATTCATCTTATTATCATCCAAAAAATATATTTATTTTCACTCATACTCCAAATTTTATATAGTTAGTTTATATTTTCAATATTTTACTTCAAATTATATTTCATGAGTTATGTGTTTTTATTAAGATAAGATTCCAAATATTCTTTCAACATCTACTACAGATCTATTCCTACTGATCCATCATCATCACTACTTGAGGAATAAGTCCCTTTGTCAATAAGAGAAAAGAAATTATGTTCACCTTATGATGAATATCTAGATAATGAAATTTCCTATGAATACTTACAAATAAAGTTCATTTTTTATTGGAATGATTCTTCATATTCTTATCATTTTTCTATTTTCAAGGTTTTAATTTTCCTCATCAGATTCCAATTTATACATTTTCTTCAAGAAATTTATATAAAAGTGTCTAATGTCCTTAAAGATATAAAACATTATTAGTTTCTCTAATTTTAATTTCAATTTTAACTGTATAAACCCTATTTAAATAAGAGAAATAATTTCACTAAGGTCATTATAAAATTCATCATCATTAAAATAACATGATTACTCAACTTCAACCATTTTTAACTTGCCTTTTATTATTTCCTTAAAGGCTATCTCTAGTTTTATCTTCTTTTTGACATGTATATCCTTTCTAATTTCATAATCTATGATTATATTGTATTCCTCATCCAAATAAATTTCTTCCCTATCTTTCAAGGATGAATCATTGGGATCCAATATCTTTGGGAAATGTGTTATGATATTCTTAAAAATTTATGAATCTTAAAGATTCTCATCAAATCCATTAATATTAATAACTTTTTCAATGACTCTAATGAAATAGTCATTGATGTTTTAATAATAACCGGTTTTTATATCCACCGACTTGCATCTATATATTTTCCACTTAGCTTCCCTAAAATTAAGATTTCCTTTATAAATAATTCTCAATTTATCCAAGATCCTATTAATAGTTTCGAGAAATATCACTTTAGTGTATAAATTTTATGATAAATCGATAAAGATATAATTTTGATCTTTTTCACCAACTTACATATTTCCCTTTTTAAATTGTTTCATAGAAATAACTTTTTTAATGGGTGGGAATCGAACTATTAATGCATCTTTCACTTTTAGGACAATTGATAGGGGATAAGGGAGCATCATATTCCTCTAGGTTTGGTAGTTATTTACATAAAAATTATGTATTCCTTATATTTTAACTGAACTCAGATTCTCTATTTCTCATAATGTTCTTAGATCTTTAAGTGGAACCTTACTTTGATATCAATTGAACTACCCAAGGAAATATTATGTATCATTGAGAAGATTTGAATCAGTAGTACACATTATTTTTAAATTATTTCTCTTTAATTCAACCTATATGACTAATTAATGTTTCAATCCATAATATTTAATTTTCATCCTCACCTTGTTAGAAATAGAAATAAAAATATCACAACATGTATAGATTTTTCAAAGTTCGTCCAAAATACCTACTCCTTATTGCAACCAATTATTCCCCCAAGTTATAGATTATTCACTATATATAGGTCATTATATCTATGTAAAGTTTCATTTTAATCAACATTGAGTCCCACACTATTCCCACTCTATATTCCCACTAGAGAAGACAATTTCACACATACAAAAGTGATAAACTCAAATTCCCATTATGTCTTTCTCTATAGTGCCACTTCCTCTACATAAAAGAATCCTCTAGAAATAAATTGGATCACCTAATATTCTCTTGTATAACTTCAATATCTTAAGAAACTAATTATCAACTACTTGATATTTCTCACTATCTATGGATCTTCAAATGATATTGACATTATCTTATCACACTAATTTCTCCAGTGTGAATTCCTTCTGAAACACTTCCTATCTTGGATCTCAAAATTTCAAATGTTTAGGATTATGAAAACATGTCGTATCAATGAATAATCCTAGAATCAATCATCATATTAATAAAAAATTAAAAATTCACAGAATATCACTATGTTTTTATCACTAATTCACATTAAATGACTCATTCATGGTATTTTAATTTAATATTCAATATATTTACTCAATCTATACAATCATGTGTGGATTATATCATGCATGTAAAATCATATAAATTTAATTTTTCTTATTTATGTATCCTAGGCTCAATAATACATTCATAAACACATTTTTGTTTCTATTTTTCCTTAATTCATGCATATATAATTGCATGTGCATCACATAGAAAATTCTATGGTTCCTTCATGAAAGTATATTGTGTGATACAGCTAATTATTCACATAACTCAATTTACAAAATCGATATATAAAAATCATTTTATGAATGGGTTTACTCAAGATAATTACAAAAGTAAGGTAACATGACTTATATATTTCTTATTTATCTTTTTGTAGCATTATATGTGGGATCTATAATTCATAATGCATTAAACCTCTCAGAAATGTTCATAGTTTCCTAAAAAAACTACTTTGAATGTAAATATCACAAGTGAAGTTTCAAAGAACAAAGTTTATCATATTATGATTGTTAAGGCTTATAAAATTTAATCACAAATTCATAGAAACCTTGCATGAATGTTATGAATTTTCTTCTCTCTTCTTAGGCCACATAGCTCTGTCATATTTATGTTAATGTTAAACTACAAATGGCACTAGTCAGGGGTATATATATACATATTTTGAAAACTAACTATGTCACATAAAATGATATGTCAACCAACCTACTCAAATTACTTTCACTACTATAGAACATATGCAACTAAGAAAAATCACCATCAAAACATCACGAAATTACCCTTTTTGTGAAATTTTCTTTTTCTAGTATTTAAATTTTCTCATTCATGAAAATGAAGTTTCATGCATGCATCAATCATGTTGGTATATCCAGGTCAATAAAATGGAAGTAAAAATGTATTTTTATCATTATACATCACAATATGAAGAAATAATGGTGTATATAGACCCCTTCATTGAACAAAGGTTGGAGATGATATGATAGCTTGACTAAATGGAACATGTATATTTCATAAATGGGAAAATATTTATGCATATTTTTTTAAGATGAGATACAAAATTCCATGTATAGTACATACCATATATAAAGATCGCTCAAGATCAAGATCATTGATATGCCACAACACTACATCCATCACTCAATCTAACACCAAGATTATCACTCAGATACACTTCACCCAAGCTATTCTGGATTCATGATTCCCCATTATGTGGTCCACCAATATACCCACCTATACACATGCTATACTTACTTGTGCACTCTCTATGGGACCCATCATTCTCTCATAATAACATTCTACTATAGATGGTAAGTTGATATGCCACCCACATTTGTGCATGAGTTGGGTGCTTAGTTAGTATTGATGGATCGTTTGTTAATTAATCTCCTGTAAAAATGGTTAAAAATATTCAACATAAATGCAATAGAATTCTCATCACCAACCACCAATACAACAATTCTCAATATATATATCTTTAATTTCCTTTTTATATTTTGGAATTATGTAAATTCTGAAACATTATTCTCATTAATTTTTAATTATAAAAATATCATTCAACATTACATGTTATTCAGTTTATTATTTATAAAAAAATTGTTAATTATCTTAATCAAACTGGAACATGTCTTTGGAATTTTGAATAGATCTGTAAATTTCATAATTAATTTGATGATATTTCTATAATATCGTCCAAGAACTGTCACTCACCTCAACATATATTTAAATCCTCTTAAAACCATGGAAATCAACCTTATTAACAAAAAAATACAATTAACTAAATGGGAGAATCAACCCTTCCACCATTATAAAAACCCGTAGTTAGTCTCTTGATTCTAATAACTCATAAACCAAAAAAATATATAGCATGCTAATTATCTATGTATTTAACTAATTAGTATCCTTAACTTGAATGACCATCCCAGTCTCCTTGGGGAGTTTGGATGCCACCATCTGGTTAAGTAAGAGAAACTCTATGACCAAAGTAATCATTATAAGCCTTAAATTTCACCAAATAATCTAGTCCAATTAGGATTCCAAATATTTTCATTTTAATGAATCAGAACTCCAAAAAATATTTCTACACTATCTATTATAATTGAAAAATATGGGCATTTAACCATTGTTACATCTATTCATAGAGTGGTATCTTAATCTTCATGGAATATGGAATTAGATATGTATGTAAATTAAATTGATCTACTACCCATATAGATATATAGTAATGAGATACACTAATATCAAATAAATCAATGATCATTGTGGAAAAAATAATCAGGTTACCTAATATTTTCAAATGTATTTATTTATATTCCTCTCATTAATTGTTTGTAACTAATAATTTTCCTTGGTTTTTCAATAATCAAACCTACCAAGGATTACCATGTATTCTTACCTAAGACTCAAATCTATGATTTTTTTTAATTTATCAACATGAACCCTTGATCTGAGTTTCTTTATGTAATCCATAATAATTATTTCTTTTGTGAAGTACATTTAAAAATTTTCTTGGTTTCAATCTTTCTATGTTAATGAAATTCCCTAGGTTAATTAATACATTCTTACATCAAGGGATCTATGATACTGCATTAGTAGCACCTAATATACCTCATCACATGTGAAGTACTTTATCCCTCATGTCTCTTTTGGATACCTCACTACTAAATGTCACATTTATACTAAAAATATCATTTCCTTCATCGAGGCGGGGAAAAAATGTATTTGTTCTACAGGAATCTATCATGATTGCTTCCACCAAAATTTATCAACTCACCACCTTATCTTAGGTGGGTAGATCAAATAGAATTACCTTCAATTAAATATTTAGTAAATCTAAATATCAAATATCTTTGTATTTATATTTTAATTTGTAATAAAATATTTTAAAAAATGAAACATCACCACATATTGGTATGTGTACTCTAATTAAATCATGTTCACTACTCCAAATCTGAAAAAAAAAATCACACCTTCTTCAACATTAATGACTCAATATAGATTTTGTTAGAAAAAAATTATAAAATAGAACATTTATTAGATTCTCTTATAAATTTTTCCTCCAAATATATAAATCACCTCTTATATGTCTCCCTATAAAAAATTAAATGGATAATCTGACCTTTAATGTCTAGGGAATATAATGGATATAAAACATTTTACTAATAATTTCCAAAAATATTTAAATGTTCACACTTCTTTATTATCATTTGGCATGGGATTATTTTTTATATAAATCATTAAGGCTTGATCTACCTCTTTCAATCACTCTTAATTCATTAACTTTTCAAGGGATTATATAGCTTTGAATAATGAACTCAAGATTTTAGGAACACTTTTTGTGTTCCTCACTAATAAATCATGATTAGACTCTCTTTATGGATTCATTTATATAATGAAACATAAATATGAAGAAAATAAATGAAATTTACAGAAATATCATCTATATAAATAACATGAGTTCTAAAACTGAAAACAAACAATTCCAATAATTATTTAAGCGGATTTATTCACCATTTCCATAATACCTTCTTTTCCTAATTTATGTTTTACATAAAGTATCAAAAAAATAATTTCAAAAAAATTAGTTTTAACAAATAATTTCAAAAATAATTTTCAAATCAATAATCACATGAAACCATTTTTGAAACCAAACACAAGTAAATGTGGTTTTCTGATCATTTATAATACTTAAACTCCCTAGAAAATCATTTTTTCTTTAAATAGTTTAGTTATGACTTTTTATATATACCTATAAAAACTTCACTTCAAAATATCCATTTTTATTATGAACTATACAACATTTAAATCAAAATAATACACTAATACGATTCTATAACATCTTAGACTAGATAAAAAATTCAAATACCTAAACCATGGTTACCATATGGCCTCAACTGTGTTTCTCTGTCACCATAGGATATAAAAATATTTCAATTGATAAAATATATCACTGAATAATGATTTGCTTTAAAATTATACAAAAAACTATATAGAATGAATTTTTTTTGATAAAACATAATCCAACCATTAAAAAATATTTTAGATGAAAAATGGGAAGTGGAATAAAAATAATTTAATTTCCACACTCAAAAAAAACTAAAATAAAATATTGAAACAAATACACCGTGGATGCTCAGTTCCTCCAATGACATGAAACTAAACAAATATGTATATCCCCTCTATTATATCTCCTCTAATATAACACTAATGAAAAGGATGATTTTTTTATATTAACCATGACATAAAACATATAAATGCACACAAAGTTATGTATGTAAGGTTGAGTAAAATATTACACAATTGGACTTCTATAAAATAATAACATTAATTATCATGTGTTATTTTCCCAGGAACATGTAACCACATTCATTTAGAAAATAATTAAAATAAATAAAAATAAAATTTTACAAATTTGTTTCATGTGAATCTAGAGACATGATTTTAGAAAACTCACCCAATAGTTTTTAAATCATAGGTAACCTTACTTGGTTAAACCATAATTAAAAGAACATCAATTTTTTAAAATTTCATGAATCTTGATCAGTATTGACATCAATTAATTACTAATACTTCTTATGATCATAACATCACCTTCCATTGATCATTATTTATTTATACATTTACATTTAGTAGAATTCCCCCATCCATATCATAGTATTTCCCTCCCAACACAAGTTAATATTAAATGATACTTGTCACCACCCAACCCCATTTGGGACTATGACTAAACCTAGTGATGCACCCCAAGACTGTCTTCAATAGGTCAGGGGTTGATGACTAACATCAAGAGTATGATATGAGGAATTGAAATCATTATCCATTAATTGAAAACTAAATATCACTTCACATTTATAAAAATGTAATAAACTAACAATGAATCAATACATTGTTTACAATCAATGTATATCATGGTATAAAATAATAAAATTCCTAAATAGTAGAACAATCACAATTCAACATCTTCAATATTCCTCGAAATAAAATTATAGGCCACCAACTCCAAAAAACACGATGCATAATCTAGAGTCATCTAATTCAACCTTTTAATCTATCCTATAAATTTGAAAACTAATAACATATAAAGTAGACATTAGAATATAAATACACTACATATATTCCTGTAATATTTCCTTGTAAATTGATAATATTAATGCATTAGTGAATGAAGTGGATAAGAGAATACAATCAATAAAATATCCTATAGTAATACCAAAATACAACTTTTATCATATATCTTATCAAAATCACATTCCAAAATCATAAAATATATATAAATAATTCACCAATTAAAATATATGGTAATCCTAATTTCAGTTGCATAAAATGATAGGTTTGAGGTTTCTGTTTGTAGATGGAAAATACCCTATATCATAAAATTATCTAAAATAATAGTCTTATGATTTCCATAACCCTCTTATTTCATGGTAAATCATAGAATATATCCATGGATTAAAATTTAACACAATACATATTAACTCCTCATTCATCTTCTATAATAATTGATTTACAAGGGAATAAGGGATTCAAATAAGTCAATAATGAAAATAAGCAAGAATCATGTTTTTAGATGCATAAAATGAGATGCATAAGATTTAAATTTATAGAGGGGAAATATTAATCTGAAATAAAATCATCTAACATAATATTTTTATAATTATAATCACCCATCTGAATGTTTTTCTTTTAGTTCCCCAATCAAACCAGCCATAAATTTTATAATTATGACACATCTCATCTCATTGACCCAAATGAATATTCCCTCACTATATCTTATAATATTACCATTTAAACACCCTATAATAGAATATTATTTATCTATCAATAAATAATACTTAAAAAATCATTTAATTAATTACTACAAATTTCCAACATTATTAAAAATTCCAATCATTATAAAAATTTATCGAAATTTCACCCAAGTATATACATCATATTTTTAATTCAATAATGATGTCAAAAAATAATTTTAATACATATAAAATAACTATTTATCCCTTTAATTTAAAATGGATTAAATAATATAAAAGTTCTCAAAACATGAAGAACTCAAAATATGGTTCTACACATTTTCTACGCATTTAAAACCGTATATCCTTGAAGAGTTTGAACATATATATTAGAAGGATGAATGATCTCAAAAACCATTATCATAATTTAATACACATTGGCATAATCTAATTCCAATATAATAAGAATCAATTAAAACAATTATGAATATTACACTCTAATAAGATATTCTCTTTCTCAAGTACTTTCTTTTATTACACTATACCCCAAAATAACACATAATAAGGGAATAAATCATCCAAATAAAACATTATATTTGTGATTTCAAATCCCTACTATATAGTCAAGAGTATCAAATCCTACTCAATTCCAAGTTCACTCAAATCAAAAGAATGTGATAGATTAATGTTATAATTTTAAATATGGAAACCATGAAAAATTTCATGAATCATCACTAGTCATAAAAATATATAAATAGATAAGTTACCACTCAAGTACATTACACCAATTTTAATAGTGTAATGAATCAAGGTGATGTATTAACTCCCAAATAAAAATTAATCCTCTGTGTATATGTAATACTTTAAAAATAAATTATATCTAAATAAAAACTTTGATGATATTATCCTTCAGTCAATATATAATTTCTATATACTATGGTTATTCCTCATGATATCCTAAATCATATGCAAATTATTAGTTATTTATTACAAAAATTATAGTCCAATGAAGGTCAAGTCACCAATATCAACTCAAAATATTAGTGAATGTAATGGTTATCCATACATTACCACATATGGTATTGTACAAATGGATGAATAATAGATATTTCTATAAGAAAACATAACCAATAATAAGTGATATTCCAATAATAAATTATAATTTTTAATTTATACCTTCAATATATCCACTAGTAAGGCTCATACTATAATTTAGACTACCATTCAAGGGATAAAATGTATCATTTAGACACAATTGAGCATAAAAAGAATATTTTAGTCTGATCTACAAATGAAAGGTGATACATGTTTCATATTTTGACACCATCATTAAAATAAATCCATGAAATTTTATTTTCACCATTATATAAATTTGAGAAAATGTCTCAATAGAAATTTACTCTTTGATTAGAAACAAATGATTTTATTTCATCAATATTCCCAAAAATAACCCAAATAGAGTTGAATTATATAATAACATATGATAAACCTAAAAATACTTATAAATTTATTCCATTCCCATTGGTAAATATAGTTGTTATTGAAACCTATTGAACACTTGATACTCTACATTTCCCTACTGGAAGGCAAAACATTAGCTATAAGATACACTATATAAATATTAACATCAAGTTATAAAAATTTCTAATGAATATCATGATATATATTTAAAAAACGAGGTTTTCAAATTATATGTTATTTGTGAAAAACCTACATTACACAATCCTGATCATCTAGAGGAAAAAAACATTATCCCTGAAGAATAGAATGAAAAACCAACAATTTTTAAAAGGGATTCTTTTAATGAAATAATCATAGATCAAATTTATGTTTATAAAATTACATTTCATTCAACTAAAATTCCTCTTATTGATTGTTTTTATAAACTTATTTAGATTTAATTAAAGATAAGAATGGCGAGTGAATGTAAATATTTTTTTAGTTTTGATATTACTTAATAACTAGATTGAAATATTTGAGCTCACCATAACTACATATGAGATTTACTTAAATATTTTGGTTTTGATATTACTCGTGTATAAATAAAATGATATATATTTATTTTAAATTTGATCTTGATGAATTTGGGAAGTCAATAGATCAAAAACTATATGGAGGGAAGATCGATAACTTACTATACTTGAATGTAAGTCAGCATAATAATATATATTTTCTATTATTATTAAATAGGATTCAAGATAATCTTAAGGAATGTCATCGTAAAGTAATAGACAATATTTTACAAAATATTAAATTTGATTTAGAACTTGGATTATTTTTTCCTCTAGAATTTATTTTTTTCCTAAAAGTAACATTGTTATTAACAATTTTGGGTGTAGAATAGATCTGAAAACAACTTATAGAACTTTTAATTTCTTAGGAGAATATTTATTTTAATTTTCTATCAAGAAAAAACCTCAGTTTAACTTTCCAATATTGTTGCTGGATATGTGGTAGTGGAAAGTTATTATGATCAAGTGTTGTGGGTGGAGCACACATTAAATAATTTTGTCTGGAGTATTCCCAAAGTTTGATTATTTTATGATAAAACAATTATTATATCTTTTTCTAATAACCCAACACAACACTCATGTATTAATTTCATATAAATGATACATCACTTCTATAGGGATCAAGCACAAAAAAAGAGATATTATTCTTAAGTTTATCAAAAAAGAAAAATTGGTTTAGGAATTTTTCAATAAACCCTTAACTTTTTATAGATTTGAATACAATACTTTGAATTTGAGTATAATCAGTATCATGTGTTCATAACTTATTGTTTTTGTTTAAATTATATCCTAACATGAATAGTTCATTGAAAGAGAAGGATAAAATTCCTTATATATAGAAAATTTTCTAACTTTTCCTTGAAGGTTGTACTCAATTTCTAATAAAATGATCATAAATTACCATGCTTCATTTTTTGTTAGTTAAATATAAACTGCATCATTATAAGATACTTTAATTTATGATTTTAATGTTTAATATACTTATGAAGGTATAATTTACTTATGAATTTTCAATAAAATAAAATAATCCACCATACACTGATGTATTACCCTCAAATAATGTTCTAGCACACAATTTAATACAATTCTTATATTATGAGACACTAATTTCAAAATTAATAATTTTTTAAATTTGATTTCATACATTCATTATTAAAAGTTCTTAAGATCATTTTAATTATCCATATTTTTGATACTCTAATATTTTTAACCCCCATAAGAAATTTTGTTTACTTTAGAATAAGAAACATTTTTTCCAAAGCGACTGGTGAAAATGTCAAGAACTTCTTCTAGAACCATCTTTGAAAGAATAAGATCACATTTATGAATATATATATATATATATAATTGGAAATTTTTTTATTCTTTTTAACTTTTAACATTCAGTTTTTATTTTTTTCTTAAGCATTGTTATTAATGGAAAGAGTGTTATTTATTTTGAAAAACACACTATAAGGAAATTATAGAATGATTATATGCTCTTACTTACTTTCTAATTTATTTAATTTTTTTATTCCTTGAATAATTTTTTTCCATATACTCAATAGATTTTTTTCTAGTTTTAATTTTTCATTGATTTTTTTAGAGAAGGGTATATTAAATAAATTCATGCTATCTGAAATTATTCAAAAACATTCATAAAATATTCAAATGAGAGACTAATTTTTTTATAACTTATCTTAGTTTTATTTTTCCTTTAATTTATTTTTGGGAATCAAAAAGGTAGGTAAATTTAAATAATATTATATTAACAACTAATGTTTCTTATTTTTTAAGTTGAATTTAATGACAGGGAAAAATAGTTTTCTGTAGTAGTTGTTTTGATCATAGAGATAGAGAAATGTTAAAAAGGGGGAGAATTTTATATTATAGGGAGGAATTTATAAACTACCTATTTATTAGGAATATCATATATATTTAATAGATAGTTTCCTTTTATATTTCTTATCAAACTTAATATTTAAATTCCTATTTTTTTAAATATGGATATTATTGAATCAAAAACTCACTTTATCATTGGTTTTGAAAGTCACAATATAGTCATCTTTTTATTTGATTAAACATTGTTTTTTTCATTAATAATTTAATTTATATTTCCGTTAATTTCTATTTAACTAATGAAATGTTTTTGTATTATTTGGACTCAATCAAAAGTTATAATGATGAGACAAAACTGATCAAAAGATAAAAATCATTTCAATAAATAATGTGAATCCTCTTCTGATGTAGTTAAAATTGTACCTAGGGATCATGGAATTCTAAGATTATAGTTGGATATGAAATTGGATATAAATAGAAAATGAAGATTCATGGATTGATATATAATGAACAAGTTGATTGCACTACTGTAAAGTTTAATGAATCACCTTATTTCCTTTTAAGATCTTATGTGGGTAGTTGTTTATTAGTGTGTGCTAAGAACCATCATTTTCGTGAGGGTTCCTCTGTAAGTATATTAGTTATTATTTTGGTATTTTCTAAACTTTGATAACACAATATTAAGGACCTTATTGTTTATGGGGTCTGTTAATTCTTTTATCATGTCGATTGAGGATCTTCTAAAAGAATAATGTTATGATTCTTCCAAATGGGTTGTTGTATGAAGTCCCAGTGTTGACTTTTTTCAATTTTCATATCAAATAGGGTCCCAAGATTGAGTTTAATATTACCTTATGAAATGTTAAATTTATATATGTTCCTATATAAAATTGGATACCTTGGTTCAGGTTACAAACCACAAACCATTTTGGTTTAAAATTAAAGGGTTCAATTATTGAAATTTTAATTTGTTATAACATACTTTTATGAGTTTCTTGGATTATTTTCTATAATTTCCCACATAATTTATATACATTTATTTTTCATAATATTATTTTTGATGACTACTTTCATTATAATGCATATATTTTCTAATTGGATTATTTCCACTTCTTTTACTACTTAATCCATTTTTTGATTAAGTTTTTGCTTAAACTCCAAAACATTTATTATAAATTGTATTAAATTAATTTGTAATCAGTGGTCTTTTTATTACATTTTATCTTTGAGAATATATGTAAAATTTAATTTACACATTTTTTTTAACTGAATATTTGAGTGGGAGAAAATTTTCTATTTTTTCTAAGACTACAATTCACCGCCTCCTATAGTTCTATATCTTCAACTTATAAACCAAGAATTATTTCAGAAAATTTATCCATTTCTGCACATATAATATTTATCCCCTCATCCTTTCCCATCCTAAGTGAATTCACCTTAATCCTTCAATCAAATTTTCCTCAATTAGAGACAAAAATTTATATTTTATGATGTATGGACATAACAATTCTATGTTATTCCTTCTTCTTTTTTCATCATGGTAGTAGATTTAATACCATGTCTCTCCCATATTTGGATTTTGGAATTTTTCCTATCTCTCATATTTCTTTTTCTCTATATGTTGTGGTCATTTTACCATGGTGAATATAAGATATTTTTTTATTTCAATAATTGGATTCATTATCCATTGATAGAAATTGAAAGAATCATAATTCTCTCATGTCTTGGGTTGGTTATGTTTTCTTTTAGTTTCACCCCTAATATTTATTTGAAATTCAATAGAAATCTACAATTAAATTGGATAATGTTCCCCTTTTTACTCTCATATACATAGAGAGATAATCGGGTAATGATTTGGAGCAATCATAACTAAACAAAAACCAATATTTAAAAATTAATAAATCTTTGTCTGAAACATTATATAGATAAAGTGATGTGTTATTCTACTCTTGGTTGAGTTTAGCATATTTATTTTCTCATGTTATAATTTCATATCTTACTTTCAATTTTATACTTGTCTATCATGTATATTTAATTATTTATTCCATGTGAGGAATGAAAGGGGATATTTATATATATACTTGTTCACAGTCATCCTTTGTTGATTACATACATGTCTAGGTTATATTTCATGCCTTAAACTATCATCATGATATATATACTAATATTTCAACTTATTCACTGCTCTGGGAAAGTTGGAATATATTTATATTGTGGTATGTGGACTTTAGTACGTATCCATGTGTTGATGGATTAAGGGAGGTTCTTGGGATAGGATTTCAATGTCCAAACTCTTTTTACCCATTCCTCTTTTACCTAGGATGGGTGACAACATTTCCCTGGCTCATTATACCTTCTTACTTTTTTCATGGGATGAGTCACTAGGACCCTGAATTAATTTTCACACATGTAAATATATTATTGGGTGCATATATATACATGTTTTAGATATTTATAGGTATTAGAACTACCTATAATAGGTGATGTAACGTTTTTATTATCTTAGATCCCATTATGAGGATCTATATAGGAAGTGATACGAAGGACCCTTCCCAAGTAGGAAGTTACTTACAGTTATATATGTCTATTTCATAATATCTCCATAGAATATACACCATTTTATGACATGTTTATATATATTTATATTATTAATGTAATTCACCCTTGTTTATGATAGGTTGTTAGGGGTGGGGTTGAAACAACCTATTAGGCTACATTATATTAACTCACTACATGTGCTGCTACAAGACCCACAAAAATCATTTTATATAAAACCTAGGTAAATGAAAGTTCATTGATCCTAGGATCTATGACACATAGATCAGGTATAATGGGTGAATAATTTGTGGTATTCTAATGTTTTGACCATAGGATGACACATGGTCTTTCCATGGTACATTTCAATAGATTAGGTACTTCTCGGGCACATGATCCTCAACCTGGTTGGTGAGGACTCCTTAAGTGCATCCAGGTGACCCAAGATCAAATCCAGGTGGAATAATATTTCAGGGGTACTGTATCAGTACTACAGTAGTACTATAGCGGGAACTATAGAAGGTACTCTTTGGCACTGTAGCATCCTGGACTATTCCCCCGCTTGGGACTTTGAGACACCAATTTGGTCCACGAGTCCTTTAAGGCCGTCCATCCTCCCAGGCCTTCGGGTTAGTAAGGACTTTGGGCCACCTCAAGGCCCTCATACCACCTTTAGTTCATATGAAGACCAGACAACCTACATGGAACAAGCACCAAAAGGAGGATGAGTGAGGTGAACTCACCTTTGCAGAAGCTAAACAGATTGCTAGAATGGGAGGGTATGGCACCTTCTATCGGGAAAAGCCTGTGAATGCATGGGAAATCCCAGTCGAATGACCATATAAAGGTGGAGATCTGATTTCACGATGAAGATGCTGGGGAGGATCAGTTCAAAGTAGTTAGTCTGGGTTGTATGTAATGTTGTAAGCCTACATGAAATGAATTCCTATAAGGCCTATGGGCCATGTAATACTTACACATACAAGACTTATAAGGGTTCCACCTCACTCCTTAAAATATGGATTATCAAAATCAATAAAAAATTAAGGCCTTTGGGCCATTGGGGTATGTACTTCTCATAGAACTATAATGGGACATTAAAACATGTTTAAATTACACAAATTATGTATATATGTTTTGTTTTGTATCCTCACTTAAATGGTTGGTTTTATTTTTTTTGTTGGAATTTTTTATGTGATCAGGCATTTTTCATGTCATGTTATGCATTTTACATTGACATTTGTCAAACCATGATTTTATTTATAACTAGTTTCATTCTTAGGTGAACCAAACACTTGGATAGATATCAAAACATATACCTATATAATTTTTTGATTCATCTCATCTAAAAAGGGAGAAACCCTCTCTCACACTTATATATATGAATCCCTAGCATTTAAACCAATATATAGAAATAAATATGTGCACTTGAGGTTTTAGGATGATGTGAATAAAAAATTGGTAATTTACGACATGGATGTTACAAAATGGTATCAAATTTCACATAAATTGAATAAAGGGATGGTATTTGAAAATATTTTGGTGATACGACTATTATAAATCCTAAAGTAATCGACAAATATTATAAGATGACATAATTATTGACAAAGCCTAAGATTCTTAATTTTTTTGGATTAATTCTCCCTATTTTTCTTGAGTGTGTCTTAAGTTTAAAAGTCACATGCATCATACTAGATGTTTAGAATTATGTACTATTTTCGTGGAATTTCATTCAAAGTTCTTTCATGTTCTCTTTTATAACCATTCAAATCATAGTTTGAGTCAATCAAAGAACTATATTCAATGAAACATTAACAATGAAAAAATATTTTTTCCTATCATTATATTGTTAATGAATCAATTAATATCGATCAGTGGTTGGATCCTCTAATTTTGATTAATTACTTATTCAATTTAATTTCTAATAATTATTTTACCATATGTTTATATAAATACTTTATGTTTATAATCTATATTTAAAATCATGCAAAATTCATTAAATGTAGTGATGAAAGACACCTCAAACTGAAATTGTTTCTAAATAAAAGTTTAATGAAAATTTTCTCTATTTAATTAAATATTTAGTAATTTACTATTGTAATTTAAAAATTATATTACATGATTTTATTAAAATTATATTTTTTAAAAATATATTTTAAATCAAATTTTTAGTTTAAATCTATTTAAAAAATTATGGTCATTTTCTAAATGAATGTATGAGAGTATGGGGCTTAAATTTATTCAGTGAATTCCACTACTTTTGTTGAGATTGATAAGGGTTATGTAAACCCTTAGAATATTAATATCTTGCACCAACATTAAGCATATATAATGACATCTTGAATCTTGAGCACTAATGTGTTAGTGATCTCTCCATATTCTATCTAAATATTTTTTTATCCTTCTCGATGAAATTATACTAGGTTTTCAAGTAAAAATTTAGCAAGAATTAAAATATTTTTAAAATATTTATTAAACATAAAAATCACCCATCAAAGAGTTTATTTAAATAGTTTTAGAAAAAGATAAAGTATTATTTTTCAAAATTGGATGTTTAAGGGTGTCATTTCTCAAATTATTGTATTAAAAAAACTAAGAAATGAAATGGGTTTTATAAAGTAAATAGAATTTAATTGGATACTCAGTTTATTCATGGATACATTTATGTAATTTCATAAACATTAATTTAGTTTTTTTTATTTTGAATGAAAATAGGAATGAATAGTTTTCTTTTATCTTATTTTTTCAAAGAGAAATAAAATCCAACCAAATGTTGTAGGGGTATATTGAGAAGTCTAGGGTGTGATTTTGATAAATTTTGGATGGGTAGATGAACAGAATATTGGTATTTTTGGATATTGTGTAGTTTGTGTTCTTAGGTGGTGGTAGCATGTTACCATCGGGTACTCAGTGAACATGCTAGTGGGGTAGTTCCCACTAGGCTAATTATTTCATGATTTCTTTTAAAGAGTGGTTTAAAATAGATGCTTCTATATTATATTCATGAATCCATCATGGATTTCCCTCAAAATAGATTTACTCAATCTTTTATATGGAAATAGGCATCATTACCTGATTCCTATTATTCTTCTTATTTTTTTCTTAAACAAGTATTCCATGGTTATTTTAAATAAAAAGGCTAGAACAATTATATTTAATATTTTCCTCACACACAAGTTATTCCTTTCATCTATTCTCATTTTTGTCTTAGTCATAAATTTACTTATGTAATTCCACTATTATTCAAGTAAAAACCCTCATACCCAAGAATTATTTTTATTTTTATTTTGATAAGGGAAACCCATCTCTCTTACTTAAATCAACTATCTTTGGAAATTATTCTATAAATCATATAGTTCTAATATTATCCTCATTAGAATTTAATTTTACCCTAATATAAACCAAACAGAAACACCATTTTATATACAGATTTTATATTCATAAATTTATTTTACTTTAAAATACATCTTTGTTGATTTCATTCTTTAAAAGTAATGGTTTTAACTAATAATGATCCTAACTTCAAATGTTTTTATGATATGTCTTAAAAAATAATCTTTTACCTCACATGAAATTCCAATATTCATCTTAGTAAACTATTATTGTTTACTTCTAGGATTGTTTCAGTAAAATTAGTATTTTTAATACATTCTGAAATTGGTTATGAATGATTAGTTATGAATTTTAAAATTAGTTTCCAAACCTGATACCTTTATATTACAATTTTTTGAAAGTGGATTTTTCAAAAAAAATAATGTTTCATCCATGTAGGTGACTACATAGTTAATAAATCATTCAAACTTTAAATAATAAATTATTTTCAAAAATTAATATTATGTTATAAGAGTAATTAAATAGGGTTTGTGGTAAAATATATTTTATTTAGACATGCCTAAACTTTTTTTTAAATAAAAATAACAATGATGGTATTTAAGGGCATAAATAAATTTTTTATGGTGGTGAATAGATGTATGAAAACCCTATAATTATCTTTAACTCTTCTATTTTCATAGATTCATTTATATAATTTTAAATGGAATATTTTTCTAATAATTTATATTTTCGTTTCTAGATTTTATTAAGATTTTATTTGGTTAATTATTTTGAAATTATGTTAGAAATTATGAAAACTGTAGGAGGTGAGTAATTTTTTTCTCCCATTTGGAATTCAAAATTATATTTTTGTATTTTTTAAATAAATTAGTTGTTTCAAAAAATTAATTCCATTATGAACTCATTTAATTAATAAATTTAATATTTTGACCTCTTTTGTTTACTTTTTTTCTTTATATGGGTGTGATTTATAGTCAAAAAAATTCTATGAAATAGGATTGATGATCTAAATATCATATTATACTTACTATTATAGTAATACTATTGTAAGAAACATTAATTAATTAATTAATTTGTTTATTAAAATTTTAATTTTTATCTGATATAGTTTTGTTGTGTTAACGTATGGTAAATATGGTTAATTAATGTAAAAATAAAATGATTCTACTATAGTTACATGACTATGTTTATTGAATTATATTTTTCTCTTTATGAGGAAGTAACAGGAGATTGAATCCTAAATATATTTTGATATATGAAAACATTTCCATGAGGATATTTTAAGATTAATTTATATAAAAATTATTAATAATAATTAAATATATTATTATCAGCATGATTTTATGAGTTTTATTGTTAGATTCCTAATCATACCAACATTATCTTAACTGTCATATAACTTCAATGAATCCTAAATCATTGAAAAACATATAACCATTAGTTAAAATTTGAATCGATATTGACATGATGGATTTGATATATGGTTATGAATATATCATTACTATTTTTTAAATTCCTCCCTTATTCCCATTATAGATATTGAGGGTTATAATGCCGATAGGTTCTTATTTTAGACTATATAGAAAGTGATTATTGGAATCATATATCTTTTTCTAGTAAGTTATTATTCATCATAGATGTTACTTTAGTACTCTATTTCTATGAAAATTTTAATTGTGAATAGATTCCATATTTATGTACATATATAATAGTAACCCATAGGTTGTTCATAATAGTATAACCGGGTGCTTGGTTTTATCAGGTCCATTGTATTTTTATTCTTTCTGAGCATAAGAAACCTAATATTTGAGAGGTTATAAATACCCTAAACATTACATTTTCATTATAATTTTTTTTCCTATAGATCTATTTTTAGGTTTATTTAGACATTGGGAGAACATTAGAGATGTTTGGAGAAAGTAGGTAAGAGTTAAGATATGACCCAAGGTCCATAGGGACCACTGGGTACCCGGTGAATGGGTAACGATTCAAGTGTCTATGTTTAAACCACCAGGTACCTGGTGGAGTATATCAGGGACCCTGAATTAACCTAGGACAAATCCATTCTACTCAGGAAATTTTTTCATTTTTGAAAATAAATTTTAGCCCTAAATATCTAATATTCTACGATTTATCTCATTAATCCATTTCATCTCCTCCATATATCTCTCCTCATATCTTCTTCAATTATAAGTGACTTCACATTTATCCTTGGATCTATTTTCCTTTGATTAGGTGTGTAATAGTCATATATATTTTCCAATATTCTTTATATTATTTTTTTATGGAAGAATTAGTATACCAATTTCACTCTCATTTAGGGTTTTTAGAATTGGTCCCATATCTTAAATTCAATTCATTCTAGTTTTAGTAGGTACTTTTCCTTTGTGAATCTAAGGAAAGTTTGTGATTTTCCTAATAAAATTCATCCTCCTTTGATAGTTGTGTAAATAAACCAAATTTTATATTGTTCTAGGTTATTCAAGTAGTCTTTAAGTATAATTTTCTATCTCCTTATAGTTTTGGTAGGACCATGAGTTGAGTTTCTCTCCCCCCCCCCTCTGGCATTCTAGGGTTTCCCGTCATCTTCGATCAATAGGGGATGCTCACAAATTCAGTGTTGAAATGGAATCTCTGATTATTTCCAACATCCCTATACCTCTACTTATTCCTTTTTACTCTCATAGGTTTGGTGTTCGGTAGTATTTGTGATGTAGGTGGATCTTATTGAATCTTTAAAGTTGGTATCTCAGGAGGTGTTTTTGTGGCGCTGTCGTCATCGGTGTTCCCCTGCCCATCCATAATGGATTCTTCCACTTACCATAGTTGGTGCATTTTGGACATTGATGATTATACTTCCACGGTTCTGATCTGACTAGATCCATTACTATAGTGGTGTTTTGGGTCATGTCGCCTTGGATATCCTCACCGGTTATGCAACCTCTGTGCAATGTTGGGCCTACGAGTCATGGGTGACAGTGGTTCAGCTACACAATCCATGGTAATCGTTCCTCTTCAAGCTATTTTCATGGATATGATGTTGTAGGAGGTCTCATGGATGATGGTGGGGTTCTTAAATCTTTGGTTATGATTACTGGGATGTTGTCAATGATGGAGGAGAATTCGTGGAGGGATGATGATGTTTTTGCACCGGTCGATGTTGTTTTTGATTTCTAGATTATGAAGATGGATTCCTATTTATTTTTCAAAGATTTGATGTTGCTTATGAGAAGAAAAAGGTAGAGTATAAGTAATTTGATCAGTTCTATGGCTTGGTTAAGGATGAACTGTACCTATGGAGGTTTTTTGTCTAATGTTGATGAATGTTTTAACTTGTTCACCTACAAGGGGGTGCTCCATAAGTGGTTTAGATCAAAGAGTTTTAACCTATTAATTTCTATTTGGATTCATATGTTTTATAGGGTATGATATTTCCATCAGTATTAATCCCATGGATCCATGCACGGGATATCTTTACCAGCAGCGATGAGAAGGTGGAAGTTGGTCATAACGTTTTTGATGCAGGGTAGGGGATTTTCTTTATAGATTTGAATGGGTTTTTTTGCATTGAACTCATAGATTGTCAATTCTTGGTTGTTTTTTATGTCGTTTATGTCATGTTTTGTTCCCACTCATCCATTAAAAGAGGGTTTACGGTAATGAAAAATTAATTTTCGGTCATATAGTCTTTTGGTGATGTATCTCCTTTTACTTGGAATATTAATAGCCTTTTTGCAATTAATTTGGATAGTGCACCCATTCTTCCTACTGTATACATAGAGGGATATCCTAGTAATGTACTGGGATTTTTATAACCTAATTGAAACCTAGAGTATAAAATATATTAAGGTTTTCCCAAATCCAAATATGGATAAAGATATTTTTTTAAGATTCTATTATTTGTGTTTAGACTTTTTATTGGGTTGTGTTATAATTTCAGAACATTATATCAATTTTATACTTATTTAGAATTTTTATTTCATTATTTTTGCCTATTTAAGGATAAAAAGGAATATTTATATATTTTTATTTTTCACGTAAACCCACTATTGATTGAATATATTTATAGCTTATAGTCCATTAATTATGTCCACATCATGATATATGGACTATTTTTCAACATGTTCACTACTCTATGAATATTGATATATATATATATATATATATATATATATATATTATGTTTTGATGACTTTAGTAGGTACCCACATTTTAATGGATAGATATTTGGTTTTAGGATGACCTTTAAATATCCCGACTCATTATACCCATTTCCCTATTCAGTGAATGGGCTACAAGATTTCCCTAACTCCTTATACCTAATTCTTTTTCCCTCATGATGGGTCTCTAGGACCTTGACTTATTTTCCAAATATCTACATATTTGTGTGTGGGAATATATGTACATGTGTGAGATATTAATAGTTACTATCAGTACCTCAAATATGTGATGGCACTAGAGTAATATCTCATGACTTGAGGATTGGCTCGATGAAGGTAGTATTGGTAAGGACCTTTCCCAAGTTAGAAGTTACTAGTAAATATTTATGGTAGTGTATTATTCATTAAATATCACATACACCATTATATTACATGTTTCTCTATATTTATATTATTTTATTCATGCACACTCATTTGTGATAGGTTGTTAGGGGTGGTGTGGAGACCACCTACTTGGTATCATTATACTCAAGACGTGAATTTTCTCCTATGAGATGTGTGAAAAACCTCTTTTACATTTCTCATGTTAAGGAAAAGACCCCAATAAAGAGATTTAGGACACATGGATCATGGAATATAGGATTTAAATTTTTGGGATTTTGATGAGTGAACCATAGGATGACACATGGTTTTTTCATAGTACTTTTCTATAGAGGCTTCACTTTTATGGGAACCATTTTGGGTCATTAAACCATGTTTGGATAGAACCACTTATGTATATATGTTTTTTATGAATTTTTACCTACATAGTGGGATTTATTGGTGTCTTTGGAAATTTTTTATATATCTATATATGTTCATGTATTATTATGCATTTTACCTTGTCATATGCCTTCACATTATTCCATTAATAATAAGATCCACATTTTGAGAACCAAATTATCAGATATGTCAGACCACCTGTAGAAATGAATCTATTTGATTTATCTCGTCTAAAAGGGGGGAAACATATTACATTCTTTTATATCTCAACCCCTAGAGTTTAAGCCAACCTCTATCAATTGGGAGGCGTTTTGAGGTGTTATAATGATGTGACTCAGGTGCTATTTATGTGTTCGGGTCATATACATTACAAATAACTTATTTATTGCAAAAATTTACAACCAATAAAATATTTACAAACATTATAAAAAACCTCAAATGTTTATACTTCCTTATCGAATGTGTTGTTTAAATATCTTCCCATGATACCTCAATGTTAAAGGACACGCATATTGATAATGTCCAAATCAACCACAAAATAAGTATCTCATCTCTTCACCACTTTCATCAACCAATACATTATAATTTTATTAATTATATAATAGATGATTCACTCAATTAATCTAATTTATTCATATCCTTTTTATATGTTTCATTGATCCATTGTGAATTTAATAACCAAGTCCACTACCACCATCTATGCACAATCTATAATAAAGCTTCTCAATAAGATTATCCTACTCAACCATTTCTCTAAAGAAAAATTGAAAAGGTAGAGAGATTAATATCTAAATATTTGGTTGTGATTTAGTCTCTAGAAGTATAATAATTAACTACTCACTAATAAAGATATATGAACATGTATATACCATCTTATAGAACATAGAATAAAAATGTTAAATAATAAATTATCCTTATCAAAGATCAACTAAATTTTGTTAAAATATGCCTTAATATTATGTATAAATAACTTATTTATTTATTAAATAAAATAATATACCAACAGATAGATAAAATAAGTTCTTTATTGGATGGCTGGTTTACAAAAAAGCTAAAAAATCTCCATGAAGCATGTCACCCTGGAAATATTATAAGAAAATTGGTATAATATTTTTAAGATAATGAATAATATCTACCACATAAACACATTGTTCTTCCATATTGTTTTAAATTCCTCCTTTAAAATTCAATAGATTGGGTTGTTAAAATTTTTTGGCATATTTCATGTATCATAAAATTTTAGCTTCACTTCAACCTTCTGATAAACATTCTCTAGTTTTTTATAACAACGTTCTAAGATCAAATTTTTCAGAAAAATAATTAGTATCATATCTATAGATATATATTTAAAATTTATCCCAAGGATATATGAGAATGTTTTGTATAATTTTCTCATAGTTCACCCAAAACAAACCATCACCTTTTTCTCATCAAACATAATAAAAATGAATTGAAACTATATAATGCATGAACTCATAAGTATATGGATGCCTTATATTCAATATACTCTCATTGGGTAATGATATATATACAATAATATTCCTTGTTTATAATCATAGTGTCCCTCTATGTTCAAGGTTAATTTCCTTGGTTTACATCACATACTATGTACAAGAATGCACATACCTTAAAAACCCTACACAATCTTCACCAATGAATACTCCAAAATATATTTTAAAACACCCTCCCAGATACAACCTTTTCAAAACCTACCCCTATAGGGACCCCACATTGAACTATGATGAGACCGAGAGATAACACCCAAATCACACCTTCGACTCTAGGGTTAACGGCTAGCATTATGGATATAATATCATGAATGGAATATGTTATATTTTAAATAAAAAATAAATATCATAAAAAATATAAAAAATATATAATGTAATAATTAATCAATGTATAACATATAATAAATACATGTGATTTTATATAATAATACAATCCCCAAGTGATAGTATAACTATAAATGAAATTAACCAATATAACTTAAAATAAAAAGAATGGAGACTAAGGAACCCTTGTGAACTAACTTAGGTAATGAAAAAGAACCTATGATTGTATCCTATAAATATAAATAATAACAACATATAAAGTAAAGTTAAGAATATAAATATACCCAATAGATTCCTCCCCAAAACCCTCATGTTTATATGAATGGAGAATACAAATTCATCTCTGAATGATGTGTATAAGGAAATAAAACCGATAAAATTTCATAGGGTATGTATTAAATACATGTTTTATCCCATACCTCATAGAGAGAACACTCACAAAACCACAGGATATATATAATATAACTCACATAAAAATAAATGGTGTACCCACTTACCTTTCACCAACTAGTTTATCACCAAAAGTCCCAATGCTTCATATCCCTTCTCTCACCAATAAATTTCCATTACCACTAAATTCAAACCCAACATCATCATAATCAAAGGAGAGGGGACAAAGAACTGATTGAACATATAATAGTATCTTTCTATCAGTATTTTTAGGTGATGTTTGTATCGCACATGATAAAATACAATAACATATACATGATGAAAAAAACGGTATAGTTATTATAAAACTTCCTAATCATATCTTTTTGAAACACAATAACTATAGAGATACATAAGTTATTTCTTGAAAGTATTCAAGCCCCCAACATACATTCTATCATCTATGTAATGATTTTTGAATAGATTGAAACCCATATAATCTATTCTATTATTAGTTCCTTCCATCTGGTCCATACATAAAAACCAATACTAGGAAGACAATAAATCATCATATATACACCCTCCCACATAGGCAAAGATCTATATGGTATCTAGAAATTTAACATTATAATAAACGTCCCATATATCCTGAGATTCTCAAAGAGAGTTTTTCAATCCCATTATTTGATGTATTAATATTTGTAAACAACATCCAATGATGTCCCATTATCCATATGTACACTTGTTCATTCATACATACTTCTAAATTTGGTGAATCATCATTATAAAGTTTTGTTAAATGGTTTTATAGAGTTCTGTTAATCACTTTAGTTAGAGGTATTCCCTTCAAGTATTTTAACATGCCCATGTATCATCAATAAATAAAAGGGGAAGAAAAATAGAGAATGAAATGATAGCCATGATATTTTAGCATGACCCTATACCAGCACTAAATGGATAATATGTGTGTTACACAACCCCCATGTAAGATATTAGGTAAAATTTAACCATCAACAAGAAGTACCATGACCCATATATCAATTGGTGTGACCCTTGTAATTTACTAACCCGAGTGTGATGTGTCGGTGCCCCAAGATGATTCGCCACATGACCTCTTGCATGCTTCCTCATATGCAAAAGGCTAACGACTATTAGGGAGGGCCTAATAAGTAGATCATGGGGAGTTTATACCCTATTTTATCAAAGTAAACCACGAGTGAAAATATATAAACCATATGAGAAACATATAAATAATCATAAAAAATACCAATCTCAAGATAAGAAATATAAGAAATACAACATCCAACTAAACTAGAAATCATGTCATGATAATGTACATGTCAAGTGTCTAAAATGAAAACCAAAATAAAAAAACTAACTACTCCCAGTGTGTTCCTAACCATATCTTCCATGAACCATGATCCATCCTGAATCATCTATCTAACATGGGGACCTTTCCCTTAACTTTTCCTCCATCCATGAAATCTATTCTGGTATCGATCTGGCAGCCCAATTTGGATGTGAGTACAACTCAATAGGCCACCACCAATGGTGTCTAAAATAAATCCAGTCAATAACAACTGTGTGCAGTTTTATAAAGAAATAGTTACAATTCATAATTAAACTGTAATAACATTATCAGTTAATCATTATTAAACTAAAAAACCATCGGGTTCCCGAGGACACCTATTCCTCAATACCTGCTTTAGATTGTGCTAGGTCTTAACTACACAACATAATCAATTCATGTTTCATTATTTCAACCACTTAGTCTCATATTCCATTTTCAATATTTTTTTGTAGAATTCCATGTTTATTACCCTATTTATCAAAATTTCATTGGTCAGTATATATTTATCCTAGCTATAGAACGTCAAGTCTAGAAACCCAATTCTCAATAGTGCATATATACCATTGGTGTATATCGCCTTGTCTAGAACCCTAGTTCTCAATTATGTGCAAATATCATTGGTGTTGATCATCTTGTCTAGAACCCCATTTACCAACAATACTAATAGATCTATCAATGGAACAAATTTTCATATCCAGTCCCCATATAACAACTATGCATGTATATCATCATTGGCCTAGATAATCATGTCTAGAACCCCATTAATCGACCATAAATTAATTCATAAATTAATTAATCTAAGCACATTAATTAATTCAACCATCAATTATTCTATCTCTTTATTCATTAATCAATTCAACAATTAATTAACCATTCATATACTCAACATTTAATAATTAATTCAAAATTTAATTATTCTCAATTTACCATTAAACAATTCTATAATTAACTCAACAATTAATTAACCCTAAAATCCCAATTTAATACTTTGATAATTAAATCATCAATTAGTTATCCCAATTACACAATTCTGAATATTAAATCAAATCTTAAATTCCTCAATCCATGCCTTGTTAATTAATTCATTAATTAATTATCTTAATTACACAATTTATGGAATCTCATATTTAATTATTTGCTTAATTATCTTGTTAATCATTCCAAATTCTAAAAATTTCACAACCATCTCAATTAATTAATTTACAACATTAATTAATTCATAATTCAATTGCTAAAAAAGAATAAAAATAATATAACATGCATATACATAATCAAAATCATGACTATGGGAATTGGATTTTATACCACCTACCTTTAATTGGTGATTCAATAACATTTCCAATGAACAAATCCCACAAGGAAAGATGTGGATGGTTTCAAAAGAGGTTCCTAGATCATGATTGATCAATATCAAAACTAACAACACAATTTTACAAGGGGTTTTACCGCAACCGGTGGGAACATAAGGAATACAATAATAAATCCAACAAATAAGACTTATTAGGGATTGATTTCATGAATTAGATGTCCAAAATATTGTTTGTATCTCCAAATAAACTATTGTTTTTTCCTATATTGAGAAGAGAAGAGCTGCAGTGGGATCCAACAAGAATCAGCTGCACAACCACGTTAAAACTATAGGTCGGGAATTTACACAGCCTGTAATTTAGTTACTATTGTGTAAATTTTTTTAATCATTTTTTCATTAAAATCCATCACCTCAAATTTTTTTTATTAAAACTTATGACCAATTACAAGATTTTTAATCCCATTACATGAAATATAAATGTCCTGTAGTTTATTTTTCAACCGATTTTCCTTTTAAAGTCTCTCAACTCACCATGAACCTATTTTTAACACTTCAAAATTTTATTCCTAGACTCCATTACATATAATAAGAATAAAACCCTAAACTTAGGTCATTTTATCCAATAATGTCTCTCTATATTTGAACAATACTAGGCTACTAAAAAACATAGAGTGAAACATACCTGAAAATGAGGGATCTTATAATCTCCCCACCTTATAACAACTCGTCCTCGAGTTGTAATACAAAGAATCTATAATATTATGAGTCAAAAATATCATGCCAAAATGATCATATATATTCTTTACTTTCCTAAGTTTCCTCCTTTATATTCCCATGTTACCACAATACATGAAATATCGACACAGTCACTCCACACAACACTTTCTCACTATGATGCAACACACGTATTAGATGCTCCTTAAATGGGGAATATATCTCAATCTCAAAATCATCCAAACCAATCATGAGATATGGGTTGGGGTGATACATACATTGTTTTTATACACGGAAAAGGTCATTCATAGAACTATATTTATGCAGAAGAGTAAAATGGTACACCACAGTCCAGATTCTCTCCAATACCACAAACCATCTGAAAAACTTGGGTAACAACTTTCCCGGTCTCCGTATCCTACGGTGACACAACCTAAGAGATGCCTAAAGGAATAAAAAATCACCCTATTTAAACAATTGGGGTCATCTCTATCTATCATCATAAGACTTTTTCTACTCTAATACATATCCATAAAATTTTGAATAAGTTGTACATTATCTTATGTTTGCTACATGAGACTCAGTCCCAGCAACTCTAACTCACCTACCTCCATCAAACATAGTGGTGATCTAAATAGAATACCATAAATATCTTCATATGGTTCCATTTTTATAGTTTTATGATAACTATTTTTATAGGTGAACTCTTCTAAATCTAAGTGCTTCTCCCAAGGCCCACCAATGTCAAAAACAAACGACTACATCATATACTCAAGCACCTGAATAATATGTTCTGACAACACATCAATTTATGGTTGGAAGGTCATACTCAATAATACCTATGTACTATGAAATTTCCACAAGACCTACTTAAAGTTTGACTAAAACATGATTCATGATCTGATACTATAGTTTGTGGAACCCCGTGAAGATGAACTATCTCCCAAACATTCAAATCTCAGAGCTGCCCTACTGAGAAAGTCTCTTAAATAGGAAATAATTGCGCTACTTTTGTTAGTTGATCCACAACCACCCAAATAACATCATTATTCATTGGAGTCTTTTTATTACCCAAAAAATTCATATTCATGTTGTCCCACTTCCATTACGGAATGGAAAATGCCCGCATCAAACCTCTAGGTAGTTAAACATATGCCTTCACCTACTAACAGGTGTAGCATCGTGTCATGGAACCTTCTATCTACTTTTTCATGCCTGACCACAAACACAATCATCATAGGTTATGGTACATTTTGGTTAACCCTATATATACCACCCACTTCAAGGCATGAAATTTCGACATGAGTTCCTCTCCAATTCTTGTATGTAAAAAACCCTAATTCCTAACATAAATGATCTCATCCTCATCTATGATTTATACTTAAGGTGACTCCCCACCTTTAAAGCTTTCCCTCAAGGTCAAACACAATGGATCCTCATACTACATGTCTGGGATCCATCTCAAAAGTGATGACTCTACTAAGATTGATACAAGAGTTATCTGTTCCTATCTCCCATGAACCACCACATGCATTTCATCTAGAAAATTCATCATATTCCACTCAGCACAATATTCATGAACCATCTAGCTCTGATTTTTCTTTCCCAAAGCATCAAAAACATTGTTCCCCATTTCAGGTGTATATGCTAGATCAAAATAAAATGACTGTATATACTCTTACCATCTTCACTGTCGAAGATTCAAATCTCATTACAAGAAGATGTACCATAAGATGTTGTGATTGGTAAACACTATAAACTTCTCACCTAACAGATTGATCCACCAACACTTCCAAGAAAATACTACTTCTATTAGCTCAAGGTCTTGTGTATGGTAGTTACATTAATTTGGATTTAGCTGTTGAGACCCATATGCTATGAATCGATCTCTCTGAATCAACAATTCTCTGAGTCTGATCCTAAAAGAATCATAATACACCATATACTCCTCACCTGGCTTAGGTAGGATCAAGAACAGTTCTGAAGTCAAATGCATCTTCAACTCTTGGAAGTCCTTCTCACATGCTTTTGACCAATAAAACATTAACCCTTTATTTTTTAAGACTGAGAGTGATTCGTTCCAATAGAATAAGTCATGGATTAATCTCTAATAATATCCAGCTAACCCTAGAAATATATGGATATTGATAATGTTCTTGGGCTTCTCAAAAGACACAACTTCTTGGACCTTCTTTGGGTAAAATGATATTCTTTCCTACGAGATGATATGTCCTAAGAAGTGTACCTAATTGATCCAAAACAGAAACTTCAATAGATTTGCGTATATCTAATAATCTATCAGTGTACTCAAGGTGATGTAAATAATATAGATATATCATAGAAATCGATATTCACCAACTTCAAGAGAACATCCCTTTCACAAGCAGATGTCTCTAGATTGTATTCCCAATGGTGTATCTATAGTCATCGCCCCACTCATGAACTCCATGGATAGGATCAAACCATTACCATTTTTTGCAGATATAAAGGAATGGGAGGCACCATAATCAAATAATGCACCAGCTAATATAGAATCTACAATATTTGTACCACTCACTATCAATGGCCCAGCTTTGCTTTCCACAAGTGTAGGCTATACAATAAGAAACTGTCCTTCCCCTATTTACTGTGATGTTTCTTGACTCCCCTGAGTTGAAACAATCTATTGATATGGTCATTGTTTCCTAGAAGCACCACATCCACTACATCCACCTCCTCAATGAGTAGAAATCTATCTACCAGAATCATATGGTTTAGTAGATCCCCTTCCCACACCCTAGTTCTATCTAACACCTCCATCACTTACTATATAACACGGGTTATTACAAAACCTCAATAGATGCCTAATCCTATTTCAGGCTTGATACTCTACTGGTGGTCTGGAAAAATGTTTACAAAAGTGTCCCAACTTACAAAAATAGTGGAAAGTAGTTGGGTAAGATCCTAAGTGATTGATCCTTAAGATAGACCATTTAGAATTCCACTTATCTATCTAATGTTATTATAACAATGATTCATTATCATGGATGAGGTACCTACATATAATCTAAAATAAACCACATGTACACCATTGGAAGCCTCCTTTAGGTTACCCTATAAAGTGACAGCGTGATTCAACACTTCTAAGAACATATTCAACCAAAGGATATTCACAAAGGACATAATTTCACACCTAATTTCATCCTAAAATCATTTATCTGAAGTTCCACATATACTTCCAATGCTGGAGAAAAGTGATGAAAATATATAAAGTGTCCAACATAGTCCCTCATGAACATGATCCCTTGATTCATTCTTAGTAATTCTATTGCTCTTTCCTGACTCAGTGTCTCGGGGTAGAAGTACTACAAGAACATCTCCAAGAAGTCTTTCCATATAATACTATCAGTCTATCTAGTCCGAGATGGGATGTCCCAACAATGCTTCTCTAGTCCTCATATCATATAAATATATAACTTGACCTTATTCTTAGTAGGAGTCTCCAAATGGTCAAGTATCCTCTCAATCATCTCAACCTAGAATTCAGCTACCTCTATCCCACCCTCTCTAGTAAAAGTAGAGGGTGATGCAACTAAAAATAACTCTTTATATTAGAGATACTCTTCATAACCTACCTTGGTTATGTTTCCATGAACTTCATTAAGTGAGAAAATTTCTTTCGAAACTTCTCCCTGACTTCCTCACCTGGAATTATCAGTGCCTTAGGTTACCTTGTTGATAAACCATCTCCAACTATCTTCTCTTATTTCCCTCTTAACAGGAATTTTCATGGAGGTATATATCAAGAATTGGAAACACACATATTAGGACTCATAACATAACATTATCACATTATGTTGTGGGAAAAATACAATAATTCAAAACAAGTCTTTTCCCTAAGTCTCGCCACACAGTCAAAATCGAGGTGCTATTACTACCCTTAACCATCACACAACCCGATCATTATTATCAAAGGGTATTCACATTTTCATCTTCAAGTTTATAATTTAGAAACCCATTTAATACCTTTTTTAATCATTTTACTACGTTCAATTCATCTTAGTCTCCATTTTTAGTTCAATTTCACAAGCAAGGAAAAATAGTCTAAGTTCATCAACTTACCCGAATACATGTTTTTCTGTGTGTGCCTAAAATGATTCATGTCAAGAAAATAATATTTAGTGCCTAGAATGTATAATGCAGGCTCAAATATCATGCCATTCTTATCCAGGAGTCAATTCATAGAAATATCAACTACAATTATCATAGTACACAACAAGTGAGTCACCCAAGGTGAAACAACATTCAACTGTAACAGCAACCAGAAATAAAAAAATCCCACCCTAAGTCCTTGGGTTTTCCCCCATACATGGGGTAGAAACTCCCATACATGAGCTCATTACTAATCCTTGATTCTTCCTAGTTTCATGTCTACCTTTCCCATATAGTAAGAAAAAATAAGAAGAAAATAAAATTGGAGCTCTGATACCCCTGTGTAAAGTCCTGACCATGGTGACATGTGCCAGTGCCCCGAGCCAGTTCACCACATGAACTCTCTCGCACCTCCCAGTACGCCAGAGGCTGATGACTAGCAATAGGGTTGTGATAATTCAATCATATAGAGAATGTACCCATTTTTATTATAGTAAAACACTGTCGAAAATAAATAAACAATAGCTAAAGCATGTATATAACCATAAAAATACCAATCTCGAGATAAGGAATGTTGGAAACAAAATATTCAACTAAATAATAATACATTTCATGCTAATTTATGTTTCAAGTGTCTAAAATTATAAACAAAAGTAATAAATTGACTACTACTAGAGAGTTCCGAACCAAGTTTTTTCCCCTCAATAATGCTCCATCCCGACTTAGTCATCTTATATGGGTCCCTTTCCATTAATATGTCATGCATCCATGAAATTTTTTCAGGTACTGATTAGGAAGCCTGAGTAGTGTGTGAGTAGAAATCTTTATGACACCACCAAAAGTGTCTAAAATAATTCCATACAATAAAAAGTGTATATAGTTGTATAAAGAAATAATTAAAATTACTAAGTAAACATTTATTACATTATCAATTAATCTTTTTTAAACTACATAAACCACCGGGTTCCCATTCTTTAATTCCTTCTTTAGCCCGTTCCTGAAACATATAACATAATCAATTCGTATTTTATTATTTCAACCACTTATCCCCATATTTCATTTTCAATGTTTTGGTTGTAGATATCCATGTCTAGTACCCCATTTTTTAAACATTCATATATCTATATAATTATCACAGGAATAGAATGTCATGTCTAGAACCCCAATTCTCAGTCATGCATATATACCATTGGTGTGGATCATCATTTCTAGCACCCCAATTCTCAATTTTTTACATATATAATTGGTGTAGATCATCATGTCCATCACCCCATTTATCAACTATACTGATAGATCTATCATTGGCCTAAATCATCCTATCTAGCACCAATTTAACAACTATGAATGTATATCATCATCGACCTAGATCTTCATGTCTATCACCCCATTAATCAGCCATAAATTAAATCCTTAATTAATTAATCCAACCCCATTAATTGATTCAAAAATTAATTAATCAAATCAATTTTTCATTATTTATTCATCAATTAATTAACAATTCACTTACTCAACATCTAATAATTAATTCACCAATTAATTATTCTCAATTTATTATTCAATAATTCAATAATTAACTCAATAATTAATTATCCCCAAATTACCAATTTAATACTTTGATAATTAAATCAGCAATTAATTATCTCAATTCCTCAATTCCAAACATTCAATCAAATATAAAATTTCTCAATTCATTCCTTAATAATTAATTCATCAATTAATTATCCTATTTTAAAAATTTCTAGAATCTCATAATTAATTTCAAAATTAATTATCTCATTCATTGATCCAAAATCTGACAATTTCACAAACATTATAATTAATTTATTTATGGTATTAATTAATTTAATTAATGATTTCAATTTCTAAACAACACTAGAAATTATACACTTTGCCTATATGTAATCAAAATCAGGACTATGTGAATTGAATTTTATACCACCTACCTCTAACCTGATATTCAACAACACTTCTAATGGCCAATGCCCATGAAGAAAGTTATGGATGGTTGGAAAGTGGTTCCTAGATTAAGATTGATTATGATCAAAACCATTAATGCAATTTGTGGCACCCCTTAATTTGTTTTATAAGTTTAAATACAATTATTTATGAAAAGTAATAAGTTAAATTTAAGTGTTTTAATTAATAATAATACTTATAAATAATTATAATTTATAGCATTAAAAATAATAAATTAATGTTCTAAAAATACTATTTTACACTATTATTTCGTGAAAAATAATATTTTAATATTAATATATGTATTTGGTTCATTTTAACCAATATATTATTTAATTAATTATTTTAAGAATAATATATATTTACTATTATAATTATTTTGATAAATACTAAATAATGTTATGAATATATTTACTATTGATATGACACTCCATGATTTTATGGTATACTTCTTCATAAATAATTTCATTTAATTAGATAGTTTATATAAAAATAACACTAAGTCTTTGCAAAACAACACATTGTTATTTTTATAAACTAGCAATTAAACTTAATTTTTCTGCTTTTATGAATTGAATTTTGAAAAATGGACATACACTGTTGTGATCAGTAAGTTTTTTAGAGTCTAATAAGATCAACATAATTTTTATTAAATAGTAACTTGACCCTTATGAATAGTAATGTACCCTAATGAAAGGTAATGTTAACCTTATAAATTGTAATATGACCCTTTTGAATAGTAACCTCACCTATGAAAGTATAAATAAAATTTTGGTGCCTTATAAATGGGAGTGATTTTTTTTAAAAATTAACAATTAACAATTCGTATTTTTGTGATTAATAAATATTTAATTAAAATGAACAAATTAATTAAAAATAAAATTAATTTTCATAAAATTTATTCCTAAATAAATATTCTATCTTCCTATGATTTTGGCATAATTTTATGAGACCTCAGTTAATATTTGAAAGTATTATAATATTAGTTTTTAAATTAAAAAATATATTTTTCATGTAAATAATGATTTTATTTGAAAATTAAATTTCACATCTTTAGAAAATTATTTGGATAAAATGGCGTCCATTTTTTAATTAGTATCATGTGAAACTAAGATATAATGGAGTCCATGTGAAATATATTCACTATTGATATGACACCCCAAGATATTCACTATTGATATGATGAGTCTATTGATATGAAACCCCAAGATTATTGATACGTCAATGGAAGGTGCCGATTTACCCTTAATAGTGAATATATTTGCAATGGAAGGTGCCGATTTACCATCAATGGAAGGTGCCGATTTTCAGAAGGTGCTGATTTACCATTGATGTATCATATCATGAGTCTATTTATTTTCATGGTATTTAATGTATCATTTTATGATTATTAATTTTGGGTCATATGATTTGACTTATTAAAAATTGAAAATGGATTCCACCTGAACCTTCTTTTTTCCTCAGGTAATTCCTTCAATACCCTTACCCAAATGGAATGACTATTTATTTCTTTGTAAATATTCTATATTCTATTTTAAGATTACAAAATCATATATTCAGATCATTTAATCTTTTATTTATTATTATTAAATGTTTTAAAATAGTTCTATTCTAAACTCTTCTCAATAAACAAGCCCGTGTCAAGGGAACTTATCAATATATTATCCATTTTTGGGTAGACTATATAATATGTTTTAAGACATAATTATTTTTCTAAAATCATAAATTTAATCTTGTAAAAATATCTTGTTTCATTTCCAGATTTACAAAAACAAACATGAATGTCATGTTTAAAATATCTTTAAACCAAAAAAATGTTTTACTTGTAAAGCTTCATAAAAACTATTTTTTACATGATTTCACTTAAATGGGATATTATTTATGCGTAAAAAATTTTAATGTCATTCTAATTTATTTTCTGTGATATATATGTTTGAAATATTTTTTATGAAAAATACAAATGATTTTCCAAAATAACTCTTCTTTTTAAAGTAAAAATGGTTTTTCTCATCTCATTTTTACTTCTGTGAGATATATTCCTTGTCAGAACTTATTCTATGTGTGTGTGTTGTATGTAATTCCCTTTGATATATCAAATCAAAATTCTCCTTATTTTAATAAAATTATAAGGTATTATTTTTTGAATGTTTAATGTGGTATGAGACACTTTGTAATGTTTAAAGATTAATTTCCTCAAGAATGTTTCGATGGTATCTTCATCTATGTCAAATTCCTTTGTTGAATATTGTACTTAATTGAGGTTTATCTATTATGATACCATCTACTATATGATGTTTAAGGTTTTATGATCTGTTTGATTATAGATGTTCAATTTGATTCCATTCATGGGTTATTTTTGAATTATTTTCATTTCGTATGCTAGTTTTTCAATATAAATGTTTATGTTTTTTATGTTTCACCCTTTCATATAAGGAATGTTTTAGACTGAGTAGCTGATGGTCAGTTCCCACTATTTCCCCTCGATGCATCGGTAGGCCTCATGAGACAAACTAGTTTGGGTTTTTACCAATATATTTATATCCTTACCATGATTCCTTGATAGTATGGTTATGATGTACGTCAGTATGCATTCCCTCATTATTAAACTAGTAATTGATAGTCCATGTGATTATTATACATGTATAATATCCCTAGTTATGTTTTATTATGGAATTATTTAATCATATTCTATTTCTTTCATATCATGATCAAGTATATTTTAAAGGCATGTGTTTTTATTTTCTCACCATAGAAAGTGTTTATGTTTATGATTGCATCCAATATATTATTTACCCTTATTGAGAATTTGAGTTCACCCCTTTCTTATGTTTCTTTTCACAAGGTTATGAAGAAGAAAAAATTGTATAATATTTCAAGAATTCAATTAATTTCATTTTATATTTTATTATGTTTTATTTTTCTCCCAATGTATTATGGGTATCATGTATATAATATTGTTTTCCAAGACTGTTAAACTGATTGGTACTTCAATAATTGATTCCTTGTAATCATGAAAATGTAATAAAATAATGCACTCGTTCCATGCTTCAAGGTTTAGGGCATTACAGTCGGTATCAAAGGATGTTTAGTAGAAATCTTAGAAATATGATTTAGAAAACATAGACTAATCAACAAAACCCTAATATAGACTTTGAGGATAAGTATATAAGAATATCCTACAATTTTCGTAAGGTATATATTTTTTGAATATTCCTAGTAAATAAATACTTATATGGATATAAGAAGTGGATGTGGTTCTAGAAAATATGTTCCTAGGGGTAAAAACTCTGACAAGGTGTTCAGAGCTTGACTTAGAAGATATCATACACGACAATGGTCCTTATTGTGCATCTTTTTTAACACTCTCAAGGGATATAATTATAATAATTCATATTTTCTTACATACCCTTATGAAAGATATATTCTTCAAAAGTAAACAAAGTATATGGTTCTAGGATTTACAATGCATAAGTTTATGTTATGTGTTATACCATGTGTAAGGTTATAGAAAGTTCAAAATTTTGTGAGCTAATCTATTATATGGCATTTTTTATAAATATATCCTAGTAGAAGGAATGATAAATCCCCCAATGCATGTGATGAAAAGAGTAAGAAGGATCATATCTTTTATAGTCTATAACTAAAATTTTCAAGGGAAATATTCTCCAAGGTATCCTCATCATATGAGGAAACGGTATCATGTGTTAATAAGATAAGTAAAGAATTCTCTTAGTCCTATGGATTTGAATGGAAGCAAGAGAATAAATGTATGGAAGAGGAAAATATGGATAAATTGATTAAGGGAATAAAGGGTTTTCCCACTTGTGAAAACTGTGGAAAGAATCACCCTAGAAAATACTAGAATGGAATAGAAGTATTTAACAGTGTGGGAAAAAATGACGCCAAGTTCGTGATTATAAAGGTAAGAAAAATCTTTCCAATGTACAATGTTTCAACTATGATGATATTGGACACTATGCAAATCAATGTCCCAAGAATCAAAGAAATATACCCCAAATGATGCTATTAGAGAAATATCAAGTTATTCTACTGAAATAGATTAAGAGGAATCATTAAAATGTATATTGAGGAATTATTTCATTTGAATATTTTATCAGAAATGTACTGGTTATATTAATTATAGAATATATGAGGATTATACTATATTAATTTTTCATTAAGTATTTGAGACCATATGTTGAATGGTACCAAGAAAATATATTCAGTATAAAGTTAAACTTTTTGGAAAACACATGATTTAGGGAAAGATAACCCTTAATATATTTATGGTGTTGATATAATAATGAATAAATGAATGACTTGGATAAGTAATGACTACCTTTTAACTGGTTATTAACTTTTTGACAAGTGGTATATGCTATCATCGATGGATTTTAAAACAATTTTGGATTTAGGGAATATATCCAATAATATATCTTATATAAATAATATAGAATAATGCATTTTTATAATAAGGTTTTATGGTAATTATAGTTATTAAAATATTTCAAGAGGATACATGATGAAGTTATTCACATGTTTTTAATGTAAAAATTTAGAGATTCTTCATGTTGATTAAGGTATAATGAAAAGTTCATTTTTGAAATAAAGAGGCCTTCTTTCTAATGGGTTGAATCGTTATATTTTGGAATGTTTAACCATTTATGAAAGGTTTAAGTTGATCATTTTATGATTTTTTAGACGTTAATGTATTACTTCATTACATGACAAAACCTGTACTAATATATAAAGTATATATTTCTCAAGGAACAATCAAAGGATAATATGGTGTTTTTGAAATAGAAATGTATATTTATACTCTTATAGAGTGTAATAACTCCTCAACACAAGGAAAAGAGTCATAAATAAAATTTTTTCCTATTATAATAATATTTGAGAATATCAATGAATTTTTTTTCATTATATTAGTTTATAGTTTTTCAGTAATAAACTTTCATCTAAACATGTTCTCTATCACTTTCCTTCAGAACATCAAATTTTTATTTTTCTTTTATGTCCAGGTTTTTACTTTAAAATTATTTAATCTCATTCAAATGCATAATTTTTTTGTGACCACCTCATTTCCCTTAACCTCTATTTAAGATGATATTTTATTAACCCTATTTCTGATGTGGGTTTCCCACAAGGGAATTTTCATGTATCCACCTTTTATTTTCAAAGTGAAATTATAAATTATGAGTACGGAATTCTATTGAGGTATGAATAATGTAATACCCCAATAATTTGTTTATTATTTTAAATACATTAAGTTATACAAAATAATAGTTTAAAATTAATTGTTTTAATTAATAATTATACTTATAGATAATTATAATTTATATATTTTAAATTAATTAATTAATGTTCTAAATAAATACAATTTTATAGTATTATTTTGTGTAAAGGGATGTTTTAATATGAATATATGTATTTGAATAATTTTTATAATTATATTATTTAATTAAATATTTTAACAAAAATATATATTTACTATTATAATTATTTTTATAAATAATGATTTGTGTTGCAAAGATATTCATTATTGATATGACACCCCAAGATTTTATGGTATATTTCTTTATAAATAATTTTAATTAATTAGATATATTATATAAAAACAACACTGATTCTCTGCGAAACAACATGTTGTTATAGTTATAAAATATCTGTTAAACATAACTTCCTTATTTTGTGATTTGAATTTTGAAAAATGGACATACATCATTGAAATCATTGATTTTTTAGAGTCTAATAGGATCGAATTAATTTTTTGTTAATAGTAAATTGACCCTTATGAAAAGAAATGTAACCTTATTAATACTAATTTTACCCTTATAAATAGTAATATGACCGTTATGAATTGTAACCTTACCCATTACAGTATAAATAAAATTTAGGCACCTTATAAATGAGAGTGAATGTTTTAAATATTAATAACTAAGCATTGGTTTTTTTGTGAGTAATAAATATTTAATTAAAATTTAATTGATTTACAATAAAATTAATTTTCAGAAATTGTATTATTAAATAAATATTTTTTCCCTATGATTTTAGGACAATTTTATGAGACCTCAATTAATTTTTGAAATTATTATAAAATCATTTTTAAATTTAAAATTTGTACATTTCATGTAAATAATAATTTTATTTGATAATTAAATTTCACATATTTAGAAAAATATTTTTATAAAATGGAGTCCATTTTTAAATTATACATGTCGAGAAATGCCTATGGTGTTTTTTTGGATTTTCCTAAAATATAGTATTTTTTAGTGAATAATAAAATACAATAATTAACGATAAATGATACATACATGATTTATTGAGTCATAGGTGATTTATGGATGATTTAAGCACACTTGTATCTAACTCACATGCGCTTATTACTATTTTTGGTCATAATAATCATCATTATTTATTTTCTTAAGAAGAATAATAAAATAATGAATAAGATGTTCAAAAATTACCCATCTCTTCCACTATAAAAGCCACCCCTCACTTCATCTTCTACTGACTGCTCTAATCCTTGAATATTATGACAGTTCTGCCCAAATAATCTTTCCTATTCCCTCCACACATCCATGATCTCTTGGTCATTCAAAAATACCAAAATCCCTTCCCTTTAGGTGATTATCAAGGAGGTGTATTCAAGAGGTAAAATTATCTTCCTTTTTTATTTTAATTTCATTTCAAGTTCCTTTCATTTATTATCCTCTCCTCACATGCTATTTAAAAATGATCATGATAACTCCAATATGATCTATTTATTGGAATTAAATCATGTTAATGTAATATCCATCATTAATATCTACACTCTCTCACTTTTATTTTTAAAAATAAATCATCGTCTAGGAGGGGCTGATTTTCAACCTTTGTAAAAAATTAACATTCATTCTTCAATTCCTTCTTCAAGGATAGTAATTATAACAAATATTATTGAAATAGATTATAAAATATTTATTATATCTTATATAATTATTTTGGAACCATCATTTTTACATGATACAAAATAATAGAACAAAACTAGTTTGTTGGGATCAAAAAACCACCGTAAAAATCTAAATGATTATCACTAAAATATTTATCTAATGAGTCATCAAAATATCATGTAACCAAATTATATATATAACTATTTAAACATATATATGTTCATTAATAATATATAAATTTAATTGTGGATAATTATTTCCATTCCACATGTACTATATTACTTATAAATAAGCGAACCGATCATTAAAACCGAGAAAATTAATGTTATGGAATGATGAAATCAAACTATAGAACTCATCAAAAAGGATGTAAATGAACATAATAAATTAGTAATAAATCAAATACATGTATAAAAGGTTATGAATTAATTAATTAGTGTTTTTAATTTTATTATCCAAGATGTCACAGTCAAGTGCATAACACGTTCGAACACAAGGTAAGGGTTATTATAACTTAGTTTCCATTCATTGAGTTAAAAATCTATTACATTTATTATGGTTTTGAAATAATTTATGTGAATTACCTATATTTGTTTCATAATATATATTTGATTATATTTTTTGGATTTACAGCTTTCACAGATAATTATGACATTGATTTATCCCCACTCTAATGATATGATCTTTATAAGGGTTTTCTCATTTCACTTCCATTTTTGTGAGATATTCCTTATTCACCACTATTTTTTGTGGATGGTGTATGTATACTACCTGTTGATGTATCATATCATGATTCTATTTATCTTCATGTTATTCAATGTATCATTTTATGATGAGTAATTTTGAGGCATATGATTCAATTGATTACAATGCGGTAAGAGATTTAACCAGAACCGTCATTTCTTTCTTCAGGTTATTCCTTCACTATCCTTACCAAAATTTAATGCTTATTTATTTTTTTAAATATTCTATATTATATTTTTATGTTCCAAAATCATATATTCTTATCATTTTATATTTTGTTTATGGGTATTGTATTTTTTAAAATGGTTCCCTTCTAAATTATATTGGATAAACTAGCTAGATTTAAGGGAACTTCTCAAATTATTATCTATTTTAAATTATAATATATAATCTATTTTAATGAATAAATATATTTTGAAAATAAAAAAATTTATCATGTAAAAATATCTTGTTTCATTTCTATATTTATTTAAACAAACATTTATTTCTCCTTTAAAATCTCTTTATCATTTTCCTTAAACCACAAAAAAATGTTTAACTTATAAAGCTTCTTAAAAACTATTTTTACAAGATTTCACTTCAACGGGGAATTACTAATTCCAAAAATATAATTTCAATGTCCTTAAATTTTATTTTCAGCAATATACATGTTTACAATATGATTTTATGAAAAATTCAAAAGATTTTCCAAAAGAACACTTCTTTTCAAAGTAATTTTTTTTTTCTCATCTCACTTTTACTTCTGTGAGATATATGCATTGTTAAACACTTATTCCTTGTATGTGTGGTGTATGTACTTCCCTTTTATATATTATATCATGAGTCTTTTTATTCTCATAAAATTATAAGGTATTATTATGTGAATGTTTCGTGTGGTATGGGTCACTTTGGAATGTTTAATGATTAATTTGTTCAAGAATTTTTCGATGGCATCTTCATCTATGTGAAATTCCTTTTTTGAATCTTATACTTATTTGAGGTTTTATCTCTTATGATACCATCTACCATATTTTGTTTAAGGTTTTATGATCACTTTTACTTTTGATGTTCTTTGATCTCATTCATGGATTTTGGTTAAAGTATTTACATTTTGTGTGCTAGTTTTTCAATAAGAATGTTTATATTCTTTATGTTTCAACCATTCAAATAAAGAATTCATTGGACATAGTAAGTGACAGGAGGGGCTTTCTATATCCCCTCAATTCATCGGTAGGTCTCATGAGACGAACTAGTCTAGGTATTTAACTTTTTATGTATAATCTTCGAATGAGACCTTGATAGTATTGTTAGGATGTTCAGAATTATGCATTCCTTCATTAAGAAACTAGTAATTGATGGTCCATGTGATTATTCTACTCGTAGAATATCTATGGTTATATTTTATTATGGTATTATTTATTCATATTTCATTTCTACCATATCATTATCAAGTATATTTTAAAGGCATGTGTTTTTAGTTTCACACCATGCCTAGTTTTTTTGTTTATAATTACTTCCGCTATATTATTTACCCTTATTGAGCATCTAAGCTCACCCTTTTCTTTTGTTTCTTTTCCCTGGGTTATGTAGAGGAAAACATTGTATAATATTTCAAGTATGAAATTTATTTAATTTTTTATTGTATCATGTTTTGTTATTTTTCCCATTGTATTATGGTATCATGTATATAATCTGTTTTTCCAAGACTGCTAACCTGATCAGTCCATTGGAATTTGATTCATTGTAATCATGCTAATGTAATAAAATAACGCACCATCTCCAGGCATCTTGGTTCGGGGTGTTAAACAATTTCCCAATGGGTTTCACTTCAATGGGTTGTAAAAAGGGAAGATAAAAAGAAATCCAACCAAAAAGAACAATTAGAGATTGATTTCATGAATGGAATGTCCGGAAGGGGGTTTGGAACTCCAGAATTGCCTAGAGGGTCACCCTTGATCAAGAGATGAATAGATGCAGTGAGTTCCAACAAAAACCATCCACAAAACCACATTAAAATTGCAATTTGTGCTTTTAAATGATGAGTAATTTAGTTACACGATGTGTAAATATTTTTAATCATTTTCACCAGAAAATTTGTCACTGTGGATATATTTTATTGAAACCCGCAAACAATTATACAATGTGTAATAACACTACATGATGTGTAAATGTTATGCAGTTGAGTTTTTTTCCATTTTCTTGTTAAATCCTTTACACTCACAATAAACCCATTTCTAACAGTTAACCCATTTACCATCAGACTCCATTAATTCAAAAAAGCACAGATCCCTGAACATATGTCATTTTATCCAACATAGTCTATCTAGCTTCGAAAAAGAATGGCCCACTTAAAAAACTTAGTGAGAAAATTACATAAATGTAAAGACCATGTTTTTGATTTTTAAGGCTTTTTAATATTTCTACATATGTTCCAATAGCTAGGAGTAGAGACGGCATGCAATTTTGAGAAACGGTGTGCCCTGAATAAATTATAACAAGTATTTAGTATATTTTATACTATGCATGTGATGAAAATTATATATCTCTCAAACAGTAACTCATATCATCAATCTGAGGCCATAGTTGAGTTTAAATCGTGGTGTTTACCCTAGGTGGGGCATAACTATTTTTAGAGTTGGACTTATATGAGAAAAGTCTCCCTAGGGGGAAATCGTAAATAGAATAATTAAACTTAATTATTTTATCTAGAATGCTAAATCAAAAAACTTTTAATCAGGGTCTTGTATTGGAGATATAGGACCATCGTTGAGTTTAGAATGGGGTGTTTTACCGAGGTATGACATGAAATTAAAATGCATGGGAGTTTTATATTCTATGACCATTGGCAGGGGTTTCACTATTTTTCAATAATTTAACACTTAAGATTTGAGGATTAAGGTTAGCCTCTAATTCTCTCTCTCCAAAAAATCTCTCTCTCTCTCGTATCTTTTCATCAACAGATCAAATAGGAAACTCTGATGAAACATTAATGGATTATAGTAGAAGAGTGACTAACATATTGGCAGTGATAAATGGATCGATTCAAGGTAGGACTATTCAGTTGTTTATCTCTGATTGGAGTTTTAAATTGATAATCTATTTCCTTGATATTTAATTCATTTTTTTCTTATCAATCGTTGATGTATAAACTAACACAACCACAAATATATTTTTGAATCCTATATAAATTTGTGTTCTTCCCATGTTCTTTGAGTTTGTATCCATTTTTCTTTTTGGTACATCAACCCACCATCAGATTTTCATGCGGAGGAAGGAGAGGTAAAGCTCTCATCGTGAGGATCATCGATCTATTTTGAAGTCTGCAATCAGGTGACTGGAGGATTTGGTGTAGAAAGAGGAAGATAGAGATGGTCCAGCTAGTCTGCAAGGATGGGATTTGGTGACAAATGGTCTTCATAGAAGTGATCAGGGTGGTAGCTAGCAGGGCATGGTCAGGCGAGGTTGTGGAGGCTCATGGCAGATCTGGGGTGTGTGAGGTAGTAGTGGGGCAAGGTGTGGCTCTGGCGAGTGGGGGAGGGCAGACAGGAGGCCAGGATGAAGCTCTAATGAGGAGGCTAGAGGGTGGTATTCAGGTGCATATGGTGGTGCACCACATGAATTCCAAGGGTGAAGGGGAAAATCTAGAAATAAATAAAAATAATAAAAATATTGTTATTATTATTTATCTATTTAAACACTTGTAACTCCCTCGTGTAACATCTATTTAACGTGCCATCATAGGCGGTGTGACCCCATTTAAAATATGGTTATTTTATGACCATTTAACATAATTTACCCTGACCCATGACCTCGGCCCATGAAACACTCATGAGACATTAGATTTAATTTTACTAATAAATCATTGATTCTCCATAATTATTTCATGCAACGTCTGATTGACGTGCCATCAGGGGTCATGTGACCCTATATTTAAGATGGATGATTTGATACTAATGTGGGATATTTAATTTATTTATGTGGTTAGATTCCATGAAACAACCATTAATAAATATTATTATTATTATTATTATTATTATTATTATTTTAATAATAATGTGGAATCTTGCATCTGTCGTAACTCTTCATACGACATCATATTTTTAATCTCTCAGCGGCGTTGTAACCAAAAAATTGAGATGGATGTTTCAGGATTGATTTTCTTCACTTCAAATAGAATTGAGGTGTGAGAACCATGAGGCCTAGTTCACAATTTTCGTGGTGAAATGTATCTCTTTCACCTGGTTTTCATTTTCGATGAATGAATTGTCAATCTCATGTGTTTTCCCGTGAGGGTCACAATGGTAGGATCCGTATAATTGATTTTAGGATCTAGGAATTGGCTGCATGGGACTTAATTCAAGAACAATGCGTCAATATGCAACTTTTCCATATGATGTCTAATTGCGGTTAATGAATAGTCAAACATTCACGTTTTTTCACAAGGATCACAACAGTGTGATTTGTTTGGACATACGAATCCTTTTAATGATCTAATTAATTATAGAAACATGAACGGAGTTTTAGTGAAATATTCTTATGTTGTACTTGAAGAGAACCCTCTACATAGAGTAGTATCCACTCTTATGAGAGAAGAGAACATTTATGAAGAGATGTTTCCAAATGTTATGGGGCCATGTGATGAGTCGTGTCAGTGAATGACATTTTTGGCTCTCTAGGTTAATGACGAGCATCGTGCGCTCTCTGGCCTTCAGACAAGATCTTCCATGTACTCTGGGAATATCTTGTCAAGCCTAGGGGTACTTGTTTAAAATTTAGTACATGAGAATGGTTAGGTACATGTTAAGGTGATGAGGTGGGGTCACACATTATGTGTGTAATAACCTGAAGATTGACATACATTAACATTACATTACGTTTGAAGAATACTTAATACATTACACTAATATACACCCAAAGACCATATTACTTTAGTGTCTTTCGAAACATGGAACATAATATTCAATCTTGGTGAATGATCTTCAATATTTCTGATAAGGATCTTCCCCTTTTTCCCTACCTAAAACCTTTCTTTATATCATGGGGAAAAGAAAACATAAAATGGATGTGCTAAAATTCTCAATATGGGTAAACATTGATAACATAAAACAAACCATAAACATAGGAATGTAAAAACATGAACATAAAGTTTAAATATTAAAACCATGAGTCATGAAATAAATATTGGGAGTAAATAAGGAATATATTATAAAGAAAGATTACCCCTCATAAAATAGTGTTGGCATAAAACATTGAATTGTGGAAAAAAATAAGCACATAATATTATTTCCATAGTAGACAAGGAATTTCTTTCAAGACCATCATAGTTGACAATTTCTGTTACTAAACTGGGTTTACATGACATTCTATACATGTATTACTGAAAAGGATTTAATTTTCATTCTGACCCTATATTACTGAACTTGATTTACATTTCGTTCAAGTCATGTGTATCTCATTAGATATAAATCCTTACCCAATGCATTGGAGGGAGATATAGGGCTCACCCATCTCATAATGAAATCATTTTTACATGTTCCACAAAAACATAAATCATTCATCGTAGCATAACCCATTAAACAAAATGGGTTTCTTAAACACCATACCATCATAAAATCATCCATATAAAATATCATTTCATCATTAACACAATCAAATCATTGTAATGATAGGTATAGATACATAACCATATTTAAGAGTGTTTTCTTAGATGGAAAATAATTTTGATAAAACACTTGAACTTAATTCTTGAGTAAAATATCATTTCTTCTTCAAAAATGTTTTCTTTTCTCAAAATTTCATTCAATTTTAATAGAAAATAATTTAATTAAAAAACATAAAATAGTGTAGAGGAAGCTTTAGAGAAATAAGGTGTCATGAAACTCTAAAAAACTCCATTAATTCAATATATGTTAAAAGAAAATTGTCCTCGTACTTTTTCTAAAAAATTCAAAAGTACCTCATATGGTAAAGAAAGAAAGACTCCTTCCATACCATGTAGTAAAAGTCAAAAATGGGTCAAAATTACTTTAAACATACATAAAAGAATAGTAAACCTTTTATTAAATCATTTTTAAAAAACATTCACATGGATGATAAATATATCCATAGTAAATAATTACATATAAATAATCTCATATGAAAATGAGATTGCGAAATTATGCCTTACCTTAGGTCTGATTCCTTCCGTATGTATTCGAAACTCCTCTTTTTTGGGTATCTTCTACTGGAACACACAAAATGACTCCTTAAGATGGATTTGTGCCCAAAGGGTGGCCTCTAGGATGAATTTTGGGAATTTGGGAGAAGAGTTGGGTAGGAGTTGGCTGAGACAAAGGGCTTTGAAAGTGTGATTAAAATAGAAGGAGAGTTGCCCTTTTATAAGAGAAGGGAGGGGAACCCTTGTAAAGTATTGAAATATTAATTTATTGTAAATTCATTTTCGGTTTATAATGCTCCCAAACTCATTTATTTTAAAGATAAGATGAGTATAGGTCTAAATCATCTCGACCAATAAAATTTAGACATGTTTTGATTTTATTTTAAACCATATCATTTTGATTTATCTTTATTTAATCTATTTAATTTTATTTTTGGTAAAAATATTCAAAATACTAAATAGTTTTATATATTAATTTATGTGTTTTAAATTATCCGTAATTAGACACTTTCTGAAATTTCTGACCATATAATTTTCTCTTTGTGATTTTTAAATATTTTTTGTTTTTTTGGAAAGTGGAGACATGCATTGGTTTCCCAATTCATGCCCCAAAGAAATTTATTGAAAACAAAGTTGATATTACAAACACGAGTTGCAAAGTGCTTGCACCAACAAGGAAAAATAAGGGGGGATACAAAGAACACACACATACAGCCCACCTCAAACTGAAAGGTTGAAAAAGAGAGAAAATAGCAGCACCTTCCATGATATTGAGTATTCCAGCCAAATAAACCATCAAATCCGGAGTCTGTAGCAAGAGACAAACTCAGAGGGCTTCAGATTGATTGTCATAGTGTGATAATCAGCAGACTCCAGCCAAATCAGTAATAGGCAGATAGAGTAGATGAGAAGATAGACCAAAAGAACCAACTGACATAATCTCTTATGCGGAATCATCCCTAGAATCAGACATAAATAGGGATCAGGTAGCAAAACAGCAATTGATAACCCAAGAAACCAAAGCAGAAACCAAGCAGAATAAAGTATATGCAGCAACCCCTCAACCAGAAATAAACATAGCCTCCAAGAGAATAAAATCTAGGTAAACAACATAGATAAACAGGCAATCAAAACCAGCAACCCACCCAACTAAAAGAAAAAGAAGAGCAAAACAGTGACTTGGAGCTGGACAGAAGACATAATCAGCACAGTCTGATACAATTCCAGTGCAAAACCTCCAAACAGATCACCAAGCCATCCAGAAAAGACAGTGAATGCAGGACTCCATAAAGTAAAGATTCTAGTAGAACAAATAGATGTTCAAGACTGAATAATTGTTTCAGAGTGAGATAAGCAATTCATCCAAAAATATAGAGTAGACATCTAGTAGAAATTTGAAACTGATTCATAAAAAATTCATGCCAAACTGAGAACATAAGGACCATCCAAACTGATGAGGAAAAACCAAAGAAACAATGTAGTATCACACATAATTCTTGTACAAGATCTATGCAGCCATGTTGAGTCTTCCCAAATTCATAACAGAAGCATCAAGCATTCATGATATCATATAAAGGTGGAGGAACCAAGGCTGAAGATTGCATCTAGCCAAATAAAAGCCTTCCAGTCGAAGACTTCAACAGCAACAAACAATATTATATCACTCAAACAGAACTAGTTCATTAATTAAGAGATACCAGGACAGAGATCATCAAGCCCAGCAGTCAGTAAAACACCCACTGTTCCATCAGAAAACTATTTCTGCATGATGGGAGCAATCACAAAAAAACAGAAAATCCCCTAAAACCTACCATCAGAGTTCATAAAAACATTCTTTGATGGTGTTGTGCAATCAATCCAGTTCAATCCCTTAAATCCAGAACCAAAAACAAAGGTCATCCATCAAAGAGAGAAATAGGAGCATGAGTCAAAAAAATGAGAAAACACTCAGAAGTAAGAGTGATAACATTCAGCACCCACCAGAGTCAACAAGACAAAAGGTCATGCAAAGAGTGAACCAGATTCAAAACTTATTTCCATGGGATACTCATGAAATAAAAGTTTGGATCCTTATTGAATTCCTCAGCAACTTTGATAAACATCCTCTTTCTGATATCCAAGTAAACCTGAGCGGTTATCTCACCATTTTTATACTTCCGAAATGTAGATGTTTCATTTTCCCCGAACCAGGAGTCAAGCTCCTTTGGAAAATCCAGATCATAATCATACTGATAAGCATCTCTATATGCCGGGTCATTTTCATCAACTTCACTCGAGAAGGTGTCTGAATCAGAACCATCTGAGTTTTGTGGATATTCAGGCAGGGGATCTACATGAATTGGCTGTGGAGGAACCTCAGGGTCAGGATTTTTGGCCGCAACTGATCTTGTGATGATGGTTCTTTCATAATTGATGTTGTCTCTATGTTTCCTAGTTTTCCTGGGGAGTGGAGTGATAAAACCATCTGAGTCTATAATGAATTTTTTGCCTTTTCGATCAATTAGATGAAAAGATTCCCCTACTTTAAGAATCTTATCATCAAAAACCTGGAGAGATTCCTTTGTAAGCCCATCTTTGTTAACCACATGACCCTCAGATTTTTCATCTTCCTTCAAGGTTAGGTGGGTGGAATCCCTCTTATCTTCATCAAGATGTTCTTGTTGTTTGGTGACAGCAATAACTTCATTTGCAAATTCTAAGAGTGGATCACGAGGTGTTTGAGAATTCAATTGTACATTTACCCCATCATCTCTTTCCTTGGTAACACAATCAGGGGTTTTTTCTTTGTCCTTAACCACCAGATCATCTTTTCTAATGACAGAATTAGAAGGTCCAGCCACGTTTTCTTGATTATTTTTATACTTTTCTGTCCAAACAGGTTTAAGACTTTTAAAATGAACATTGGATTTGTCACATTTGTTTGAATTGTGTCCTAATATGAAGCATTTGGAGTAGTAGTCCGGCAATCTTTCATAAAAAAATTCTTGGGAGAATTCAAGGTCTCCACTTTGAATCCAAATACTGGAGGGAGATTGTTGGGAAACATCCAAATCAATACAAATCCTAGCTATCGAGGGTCTTGAAAGCATTTTTGTAGAAAAATCTAACTTCAATGGATTCCCAATAAGATTAGCAATGGGGAAGAGGGCTGCCTTCTTGAACAGGTGAAGAGGTAACTCTAGGAAGCTAACCCAGATAGGAACAATAGGGGATTCATAATATGCATCAAACTCTGGAGTCCACTTAAGAATTTTCAATAAAAAACCTCCAAAGGACCATGACCACTTGATCCAAAGCCTATAGTATTCCTCCTCGGATGCAAACCGAAAAACAATGTGCGAGGGGTTCAGGAGACCAATTTGAAATCCCGTAAAGCCTGTTGCTTTGAGAGATGATCGAAGATACTTCAAAGAAGGCCTTTGATTCTTAAATTTTCCAACCAAGAAAAATTTTAAATCAGAAGAAAGAAAGTTTACCTCAGTTTATGAAAATGAAATCGCGGGTTGCCCAAAATGTCGAAAATATTTAGGGCAAACATAAATTTCTTGCACCACATCAGGTTGAGCAGGAAGCGCATCTTTTGATTTTCCAGCGACAACATCAGAAAACGATCGAGAATCAAGGTTAGGGTTTCCCTCATGTGACAGGTTCTGTAGGAGCGCTCTGCGGGATCTTCATTGTGATATTGTTTTAAATTTTTTTTGTGATTTTTGAATAATTTAATAATATTATATTTTTATAAAATATCAATATTGTTAGTTTTGACACTAGTCATTTATTTGACTTTAAATAAAATCCACACATAAAATAAATTTGAACAAAAATATTTAATACACTAATAAAATTTCCTAGTCACCTAGAAAATTTGTGTAGAACATTAATTAGTTCATTTGATATTTATTTTAATATTTTTAAAACCATTTATTTGGTATTTCTATAAATAAAATTATTTCTATATCACTATTGTGTTATCACTAATGGTAATTATATAATCTCTAAAAATTATAAATAAATTCATATGATGTAGATAATTTCATTAGGTTAATGGAGACTACATATTTTTGAAGTTTTATCATGTTTATTACTATATTAAAATTATTATACTTATATGATATATGAGAGTGACATGTTGTCACCTCCTTTTATATTAATTGTAATTACATCACTTTCATGGACCAAAGTCAATTAATTGAATCAATTCTAACACATAGGTGATATTGGACGACATTAATTTATTCAATTGGATTTTGGCTGGTGTTAGGGTAATTTTATCATCTTTATAGTATTATCAGTTACCGTAATTTACCCGATTTACCTTTAACTGTGGAAAATAAAAATTATCATAGTTACTATTCATAATATCCAAAAATTAAAATTAATCTATTAAAATAATTCAGACCCTCTGATTCCAAATATGGAATCCATTTTTTATAATTCAAAACACAAAATTGTTAGAAATTAACTTAGAATTAATTCTCATTGTCAAAAACCAAAAAAGCAGGTTTTTAAGAAGTAAAATCTTATCAAAAGATTGTCAAGTATTTATTTTCAATTTAAATGTGAAATTATCTTTAATGACTAACATTGGATTAAATTATAAAAATATATTCCAATTACACTTTAAAACCAATTAAAAAGATAATCTAACTATATAAATAAATTAGATGAAAAGGAAGTTTTGAATTAAAATGCATTATTTTTCACTATTAAAATATGAATTTTATTAGAAAAATACAAACAAGTTATACAAATTAAATTTTTATGTCCCTATTACAAAAAATAATTTAATTTTTTGATATAAAATATATAAAATTTTTGAAAACTAGTTTTAAAATCGGTGTGCTGTCAAAAGGTGGAAAAACTGCATTTTCAAAAAAAAATTCTTTTATTCGAAAATTAATTTTGTTCTTATATCATATTTTAGAAAATATATAAGATTAATTTTAATGTTATATAAAATTAAAAATTTGGTTAATAATATTCATAAATCTAGTTTATATCCAATTAAATAATAATATTTTAATAATATACCGTTGTTTAGTGAAACTCGGTATTGCATACTGTTGATGCTCCTTTTCATCATAGATTCTAATGACTAAAAAGGGAGAATACCTTAGCACAAAGAGATTCATCCTTTGAATAAATATCAAAAATTGGAAAAGGCATGAATAAGGATTTGTCTAAAGATGGGCCGCGCAAGTTTCATCATGGTCGTGCACGTATACTTGCCTGCCACATATTAGTCGCGCAGGTGACTTGTACGCCTTATATGATTTTGGCCCAGGGTCTTCAGTAGCCTATAAATACCCCTTGTGGGCCCCCCATTTCGCGGACGAAAAATTCCAAAAGTCAGATTTAAGCTCTCAGCGCCCTAGTCTTTTCATGAAGTCTTCCAGACACTTATAAGGGAATTTCTTACCTAGAATGGAAGATCTAAAGAGGGGAAAAAAGGCCTCAGTGTTGTAATTCATTGGCACTTGAGAGCCTAAAGGTCCAACCCTTAATGGAAAATGGCCACACTTGCGCGCCGCCTTATCCCTTCCATAGAACTTGTGTGCCACTCTTTTGGAAGCCTCTAGGGATAATACTAAGGGATTGAGCCAAGCCTCGCCCAAGTATTACCCTATGGATTGAAAATCGTGCAAGTATACATGTGTCGCGCAAGTATACTTGCACGTCCAGGACTTGCGCACCCAAACAAGACTTGCGCGCCAGCCTCTTTTTTGATTCCTCTTCTATCTATTCAACTCTTTTCTTCAAATCCACCTCCCCTCCTCAAGATTTATCCTTCAAAACCTTATTCAAAGTCATTTATGACATGGTTCCTTTGTTGGATTCATTATCTGAAAGGAATTATATGTAACATCTCTCATAACCTAGTGATTTACATATATTTATGTCACTAAGGTTAGAGATGTACTCCATTCAGCCACATCCTCTAAGATTAGAAGATCTTAAATATGGGCATCCTCTTTAGGAGTAAGCCACAAGTCTTAAATTCTTTTGATATGGTCATCCTTCTCAGGAGTAAGTCCCAAGCATAATTCCCTAACCTGGGCCTCCTTTTCAAAAGTAATCCCCAGTCCAAGGTCCCAAATATGGGCATCCTCCTTAGGACTAAGTCCCAAATTCTCAAATTCTTTAACATGGGCCTCCTTTTCAAAAGTAATCCCCAGTCATAATTCCTCTTAACCGGTCTTAATTTCTTGGGATTTGGACTTCCTTCTCAGGAATAAAACTCAATCATAAGTCCCCTCTAATTTGGGCATCCTTCTCAGGATTGAGTCCTAGGTTAAGTATCCAAATCTCTATAAATTACATATACCTTTATGGAACTTGTTCCTGGGCAGTCATACATACGTAAGCCCCACATCATTTCTTGTGACTGCATATTTTATGGAACAAATCGTTAGGTTTATTGATACCTCTTGTTTCTCACACTGAGCATGACTCACATGAGCTTAGAGTCTAAAATTAACCATGACACATCTCTTTGGGCCATTAATCATACGTAATCCCCACAATTCATAAACCGAACTATGTGTAATTTGATCTCTACCTTAAATGTAGAGTACTGAGGAAGCCTTTCTGAGGTTCAATCCCATCACCCATTAATTATAATCATTCCCATATGACGTTAAAATATATCTTAATTCCCGAAATATGTGGGTTCTAATTCCTTTTCTAAACAAAGATACGTAGGTAGCCCATCTATGGGTACGATCCCAACTCTGAAATAATCCATGTCCTTCTGAACGACAATAAACTTCAAGTTCCCACTGAGTGGCTTTAAAACTAGTATGGTCATCATAATGACCATGATATTTATACATAATTTATTAAAGGATACCATTGATTAATAATCCCTAACAAATATAGATGATTCTCTATCGATGAAGTACCTTAAATACATATAAAAGATTCTCTAAATATCATACAAATCAATCATTGATTGTCAGATCTAAAGGAAAGCTCATTTTTCATACTTGGTAATTTAATAAGGATTAATGAACATAACTTAAATCTTTAAAGAGAGTCCCAGAGTAGACAATAATTTCCCCCAAAGGGTGTGATGATTCCAACCTCCCATCCTCTCAAACAATGCAAATTCTTAAGCCTCATATGTCCACAACTAATGATCACCTACCTTTGGAAAGTAAGTCCAAATGGATAGATATTCATTGGATGTTTCTGGTTCTATGAATAAACTCGTTAGAAAATGAAAGGAATGTTTGAACCCTAAATGAACAAGGTCATCCCCATTTCTAGAGGAAACAAAAAATGGTGAACCCGATGTGAATCCTTAACCAATTTAAATGATGTTTTGATTATTTGATAGGCCCCTATTTAACTTAATGTGAGGGCCAACAAATAAATCTATAAACATATGTGCTCATCCAAAAGATGTAGTATCTGTATCTTTATTATGTCTATTATATCAAACAGACACTCATTTTCAAGATCTCTATGTGTTATATAAATGGATTCTCTAAAGTTCACACCTGTGAATGCATGTACTGCTACTCCTGCTGGATCCTCATCCACTCTGAGGACGACATCACCTACTCAGCCTCTTCAACACTGGGCCTCAAATGCACTGGTTAAGGAATATTTTCGACACGGTACCATTTCCACTCCGGAGGCTGCTCGACAAGCCCTCCAAGTCAATAATTCACCCTGGTTGTCCGGACAGCAACGACCAGTGATCAAGAAACAGGTGGTGTCAACCACCGTCTCCAACCGCTTCGGGTCGTTATCCCCAAAACGCAATCACCATTACCTCCCATATTATTAGGAGGTGAATGAGAAGGTCACTCAAGGACTTAATTCAAGGAGACAAGAGTCTTTCCTGAGGGCTCCCATCAACAATCGCCGCGAGACTCATGCGGCAGTGCGCCCTCAACATGATGAGGGTATCACCTTTAGGGGTTCGCCTCAGGTTCCTCAGACCCCAGCACGCAAGACGAACCACCAGAGGTGTAATCTGGTCAACAGGGATAAGGTTATTATTTATTACCTTCTGGAGAAGTCCATCAATCCAACATGATGGAAAATAGCGAGCGGGCACATACACCCATCCATTCTAATTCCGATTTCCAGCAGACTCATCTGGCAGAAACCCACAAATCCCGCCAGGAAATTCCGGTGGAGTATTATAGGCAGGCATATACACCTGTTTATAACTCATCAGCTAGTAAGCAGACTCGTCTGAGTACAACCAAAGAAGCTTGCTAATCTAATATGGTGGCAAATGATAAGCAGGTACATACACCTATTTGCAATCAACAATTCTATCAGTAGTCTCGTATGCCAGTATTGAAGGAAATTATTCAACCATACTTGATGAAGAATACACTGCAGGCACATACACCTTCCAATTTTCATCAAGCCTGCTAACAATCTGATTTGGTAGCACTCAGAGAAGTCAGCCAGAAAGCTCTGATGACAAATTTGGAGCAGACTCAACTCTATGCCCCCACACATGAGTACTGTCAGAATTCACTAGCAGGAAAAGGAGGAAAGTAGAAGGAACACACACCTACTCCAAGCACAGAATCGACATATATTCTCGTTCTGGCAGCTGAAGTCACCAAGCACATTCTGACGATGGTGAAAGAGCAGAAGCAAATCCCTGCTCATATTCTGGATGCCTATCAAAATATTATAACATCTTCAGCAGCATCACAGGGAAATAAATGCAAATCTATCCCTACCAGTGGAGTGACACATCAACATATCACTCTGGAAAAGATACACACCTCTGTTCTAGTCCAAGAGGGTTGTGGGGCATACTCCCCCATATCATATAGAAAATCATATCAGGAACATACACCTGATTTGAATGGAGATAATCAGATGAACTTGACTATTTCTACAGAGCAGGCACATACAACTACCCATAAAAACCACTTTTTTCAACAAGTGGTTCCCAAAGTGAGTAAGAAGGCATCTATGAAAAAGAATCGTCCAGCACAGTCAAGAAATCAAGATCCAATCTGTAATAAGGCCTTCCTCGATGCTGGAGTTTCCGAAGCCCTTAAACTATTATCTGTTGTAAATCAAGATTCTACTCTCTCATTTCCCAATAGTGGGAACATTAATTCTGAAGTTCTGCATCAGACACTTCCTCATGAAGGCTTTCTTCATGACAGTTCGGTCGATCTCAAAGTATCATCTTTAGATGAGAGTCACGATAACCCTCTGCGTGGCCAGAAGATCAAAGAGAAAAATGTTTCATCTTTTACTATAACACACCATGGTGGTCCTCCCCATGATGATGTATTTAGCTGTTAAAGTCCTCTCCGCATTAGTAATTCGCATTTCCTAGAAAATTCTTTAAAGGACAATGCATTAATGAGAAAGCCCTCTTATCTTGAGGCACTTGAAAATGTGAATCCAGTCATGTATGATGCTTTACCGCTAGCAGGTGAAATACTTTCTCAATCAGAAGATATCTTGGGGTGTAGGTTATTCTATGAACCACCCCTGCGTCATTCATATTTTTGTTTGATAAATGAATTCTCTACCAATCTTGTTGAATCTGATGAAGCAACAAGGAAGAACCAGCTCTGGTCTAATTAGGTAGAATAATCTTCATCGAATGATAAAGAGGAAATGTTGAATATGAGGGAAAAACTGATTAAAGGTGAAGTACCAGTCATGTTTTGGCCTTTGGCTGACTTTTAGTATGACATTCCAGAAATGTTGACAGAAGATTGTATTCACGATATTCGTCTCAACATGTAGAAAACTCCTTGTCAATTGAAAAATAAAATATTATCTTATGATGAATAGGAAAATCATGTCAAGATAATAGAAGGGTTACAATGCCGAATTGATTTGGCATCTCTCTCAGTTTCTCGATATCTAAAGGGTGAAAAGAAACAGAGATCCCTTAAACATTCATGCATTTGTGCACTAAAAAGATTGCACCAATTAATTGCCAAGGCCTCATCTGGTAATCATAACATGGGATGCGGTGTTCATGGAGCACTGCATTTCACTGTACTCTCCAGTAAAAAAATCCCACCAAAGGTGGTATAATGCAATGTTATTTCCCAGAACTGGCCACATCTAACTGATTTTGTGCATATTCAAAGGCTTGCTCAAGAACAAGCCTCAACTAGTTCTTCTCAAAGTTAGGCATACAGAGAACAAGATGTAGAATTACTCTTGCATCAGGAAAATGAGAATATCAAGCAAGATTCTCATTTATAGAATGCACATCATCACGTGACAGAAGTGTTAGAAATCATCTAACAGTCTTCTGAGCCAGGTGATTTGAGTGGATATAGGTTGATGCATCCAGCCAATTTTCAGACTAAAGTTTTCAAGATCAGGAGAGATTTTAAGAAAGTATCAAATGTAGAAGCTCAAGAACCACCCCAGCTTGCCAGGCTAGGGACTCTTTTAGCCCATCCCTCAGAATCAACAAATAGGATTAGATTAGTTGAGCAGGAATAGAACTTTTTCAAATCCAAAATCTCTCCCTCAGAGAAATTCAGTCTTCTCTCAATTAGGGAAGAAGCCACAAGAGAAACGAAGAGCCAAATTATCAAGAGATTCCCCCAAAATTATGGTTCATCAAGAAGTTCATGAGAGATCAACTCAATAGAAGGAAGTGTATCATCAGGGACATGGAAGAAGACAGTATCACAGAAATGCTGATAGAAGGGATGCAATGCGTTATGCATCAATAAATGACATCAATTCCATTGTTTCTGATCCTATAGAACACGAGGCTCACTCAGAGGGATCAGATGAGGAAGTACCTACTCAAGAGGCTATGCACACAGAGGAAAATGTAGATGGTGTTCGTACACAAAATTAAAGGCTTACCCAGAATGTAGTTATTCCTTCAAATAAAAACTTCCCCCTATCCAAAAGGTGTCCAACAAGGGAAAATGAAATAATCAGGTTACATTCCATCCTTCCTCTAGAGAAGGCCAATCACTCTCAATAGAGAAAAGATTCTCACAACAAGAGGAAGAAATGAAGGAATAAAAGAGGTTGAATGCAGAACTACTTCAAGGCAGTCTTCCCCTTAAGCGTGATGGAGTCAGTCAGCCAAGATATTTTGTTGTAGTTACTAAGATTTATCAACATTATCCTCTTTTTCCAGTGCACCCTCATAGGTCTAATCCTATGGTTCATGTGCAACAACAATCGTTGGTTCTACCGTCAGTTGCAGTACCAATCGCCACACATTTCCAAGCTCTAGTTATTGCACTTGCTCAGGTCCAAGCTCAACCGGACGTTTCTCAAAAGTTAATGACTACCATTGGGTCATTAATAGCTCGATTGGAAGCTATGGAGGTAAAACACTCACAAATTCAACCAGAAAAGAGTGCTTACCCTGAATGGATTGATGCAATTCATCCCCCATCAAATTTTTCAAGTACCACATTCACAATCATTAATGGTTCAGGAGACCCAGAACAACACTTAACACATTTTTTTTCTCGTTCCGATCCTATGATGAGAACTCCTCATAAACAATAAGTGGTTAATCTCAGGTGTTTTGAACAGTCATTACAAGGGCCAACTTTTGTCTGGTATACAAGCTTGCAATCCCAGTCAATCACCGGGTGGGAGGATCTCTGTCAACGATTCCTTCTTTAATTCAGCTCAACTTTTCCAAAGACAACAGTTTTTTATCTTAAAAATTTTAAGAAAAGAGAGAATGAAAGGGTTTCAGATTTTATTGCTCTCTGGAAGGGATTAACATTTTACCTAGGCTTGGCACTCCCTCAAGAAGAGTTGTTTCCAAGATGAGTGGCAAATTTGTGTGATGAATTACACACACCGTTGATCCCTGTGAAATAAACAGGAGGGGTTTGAGACCTTACTTCGATTTCTCAGAAGATCGAAGAATCTCTTATAAATACTAAGGATAAACCTAATATAATTCCATTAGCTCCAGGAAAGAGAATGGGTAAATTAGAGACTACTACAGTTATGCTTAAACAAGCACCTGTACCTGATTCTACTTCAAAACCTTCATCTTTTCGAAGAGATCAACCTCTTGAGTGTCAACAATAGAGGCCATTTTGACAAGATGATCAAAGAGATCAAAGATAGAAACAATTTGAGGATCTGAAGATAAAATTTTATTCTTTTCGGAATTAATAAGTTCCCGGTTACTTCATTTCGGCTCTGGAAAATAATTTGGTTCAGTTTCAAAGGCCTAAAAGGCCGAACAAGGAAGGAGATGAAGACCGTCCCAACTATTGATCATTTCATCAGATGTTGGGGTGTCCCATTCATGAGTGTTTTGTCTTCAAATACCTCCTATAAAAGATTGTAGACTCGGGATAGGTGAAACTGAAAGGTTCTTCAGGTCAGGTATCATGTGTTACTGCTACAAATAAAGAGGAAGAAGGCAAGTGGAAAGAAGTCAAAAGAAAAAATTCCTAGAAATATGATGATTGGATGGTCATAAAAATGATCATCCAAACTCAGGAAATTTTATGAACAAAATTTAAGAAACCAATTGTGTCTTCTTCTATGAATTCCACAGCAAAACCTCCTTCAGCAAAAGAAAAATCCTCAAAGAAATGGCATAATTCAAAGAAAGAGGAACAATCAGAAGAAGATGAGATCATGTCAAAGCCCAAGTTATCTTTGACTCTGGAAGATTTTATTCCATCTACTTCAAAGCCACAGGCACCATACCACCAAATAGCACAACCTAAAATGGCTAATCAGGTAGAGTCTTCATCAGATGAAGAGTTGATCTTTGGTTATATTAAAATGATTCACTTAACAGATCTTTATGCCAGTCACAATTGCGATCTTGATGAGCCTGAGTTCCCTATATCAAACAGAGGAATTAGAGGGAGTTTCAGAGGTCTGGGATACAGAGGAAGACATGGATATCCTAGAAGCCACTATTCCAATTCTACCCCTGCAATAACTATATTTACAGCCAAAACTCATGGTAGAGCCCTTTAGCAGGCTCAACAAGAACAAGAAAGTTCTTCCACACAATGAAGATTCAGTCCTGACACAATTATTTTTGAGGATCGATTAGAGGTTACACCTTCTCCCTCTCTTCAAGTAAATAGACCTATTCGGTCTAACTTTCCAAATACGGGAGTATTTACAACTCCTACCCGATACAAGAATCATCTACTTCCAAAGCATCAAATTATAAGGTACCTACAAAACCACATGTTCCTGTTGGGAAACACAAACCTTTGGATCAAAAATATGATGTCTTGAAACATTTGGACCATGTACCGCCCAAGTTATCAATTCTAGATGCCTTGAATTCATCAAAGGATCTTTTGGATGCACTCATTGAAGCTTTGTTAAGTCCTCAGAAATTCGCAACTGAAATTATTGTGGCTGAAGTCTACCATGTAGAGAATGATCCTGCATAATTCCATGCAGTGATATCTTTTATAAATAAAGATGAATATGATGTTGTGCATGGACATATTAGACCTTTATATTTATCTGGAAAGGTCAATGATGTAGACATCTGAAGATCTTTAATTGATAATGGTTCAGGAGTCAACCTCATCCCCATTCGTACACTTCGTTGATTGGGCGTCACCGAATCTAATTTATCTTTTTCTACTTTGATGTTGTAAGGATACGATAAAGATGATCATGAACCTCTAGGAGTGATCACACTCAGAACTCAGTTTGGAGATCTTGTATCCAATTCAGATTTCACGGTTGTTCATCCTAACACAGCCTTCAATATTTTTCTTGGAAGACCATGGCTACATCAACATGAAAATATCCCTTCATTATACCATCAATGTCTCAAATATTGTTTCAATGGTAAAATTGGGACATTTTGTGGTGATAAATCCCCATTCAAAACATGTGAATCTCAATACATTGAAGCATATTTCTATCACATGGAGGGAAATTAGAAATCCACAACAAGGGAGGTTACCAATGTTAATGATCCATATGGTTGGAAGAGATTCTAGTAAACCCATTCCTACATGTGAGTATAGATTATGTGTTGCCTATCAGTCAAATTGACAGGATAGACCCAAATCCAAATACTCATATGTAAACTTCCATAATGTAAATTACGATAATCAAGCTAGACACCACAGGAGAAATTGGTGATTCACCAAGCAATGATGAAAGCTCAAATGGAGATGTCTTCATTTCATCCACTGAAATTAAGCAATTCTATACTTCGCTAACTAGGCCAGAAGAAGTTATAGCAATGTCAGAGATAAATGATGATGTTGATTCTGAATCCATCATCTCCTCTTTATTACCCAAAGAAGACCCTTCATCATCAATAGGGTCAGAAATGGAAGCTTCTTCCTCATGATGTTAAAATTTTAACATCTCTCCTGATTATGGAAATTATACTTCCTCATTTACCATGTAAGTAGAAATAGAATAAATTACACATGTTGAAGAAGAAGAGGAAGATCTCAGGGAAGCTCCTCCAGCTTTTGAAGAGGGTATCTCTACCACTGTGGATGAACTCAGAAAAATAAATCTATGTACAAAAGAAGATCCACGCACCACTTTAATTAGTGTGGACATGACTCTAGAAGAACAAGAAATGTATATTTCATTTTTAAAGGAAAATCAAGATATATTTTCTTAGAACTGAACAGAAATTCCAGGGCTTGAACTCGATGTTGCTACTCATCATTTGGGTTTTCCAGAAGAACATCGAGGATTCAAGCAAGCCACAAGAAGAACACACCCAACATATGCTTCCAAAATTGAAGTTGAAGTGGATAAGCTTATCAAATCTATATTTGTTAGAGAAGTTCAATATCCCAAACGTTTGGCTAATATTGTCCCTGTGAAAAAGAAAAATAGAGAAATTAGAGTTTGCATTGATTTCAGAGATCTTAATCAGTATTATCCGAAGGATGATTTTCCAGTTCTGATCACAGAACTCTTAATTGATGCAACAACTGACTATGAAGCACTTTCTTTAATGGATGGATATTCTGGGTATAATCAAATTTAAATGGATCCAGAAGATGAAAAATCTATATCTTTCAGAGCCCCTCATGGTGTGTTTTGCTATCGGGTAATGCCATTTGGCCTGAAGAATATAGGCGCAACATATTAGCGTGCCATGCACCGTATCTTCAAACCCTTTTTAGGGAAATTTGTTGAATATTATGTGGATGATTTGGTGGTTAAATCTAGGAAATGTTCTAATCACTTAGCTAATTTGGAAATCATATTCCACAAACTTTGACAACACAATTTGAAGATGAACCCCTTGAAATGTGCATTTGGGGTAACCTCCGGAACATTTCTCAGCTTTGTATTATGCCATCGTGGTATCGAAGTAGATCCTGAGAAGAAAAATTCAATCCTTGGTATGTCACCTCCTCAAAATTTGAAAGAATTGAGAGGAATTCGAGGACACTTGGCCTATATTCTGCGTTTCATCGCCAATCTTGCAGGAAAAAGTTTACCCTTCACCAAATTGATGAAGAAGGGAGTCATTTACCAGTGGAATGAAGAATGCCAAGAAGCATTTGATATTCTGAAGAAATATCTCTTTAGTCCACCAGTATTAATGCCACCTGTTAAAGGAAGACCAATTATTCTTTACGTGGTAATCAAACAAGTCAATGGGGATTATGCCATCAAAAAAAGAAGAGTTAATCTTTTTGTATGATTAAGTCAGAGAGTTAATGGTGGAATTTCCTTCATAACTGATATTTTCTTATGTCCCGCGATCAGAAAATGACCAAGCTAATGCACTGGATAATATAGCCACAGCTCTGGCATATCCAAATCGGGACGAGACAATCATCAGTATTGCCCACCGTTATAAAATTTCACCTTATGTTCAAATTAGAAGAGAGGAAATCAATGAAATTATTCTCATTTCTGAACCATATGGTCATACTGTAGGATGGATGAAACCTATCAGGGAATACCTTCAAAATGGAACACTTCCACCTGATAGAGAAGGGAAAGAACAAGTCTGGAGATGTGTGGTCAATTTTACACTTTATGATAGCCCAGATCACTTAGAAAAAATTCTCTACAAAAGAGGTTTTGATGGAGTTAGCTTTAGCTGCATTGATGGCGAAGAGACAATGGATGTCATGAAAGAATTACATGTAGGAGTCTGTGGTGCCCACCAGTCTGGACATAGACTATCTGCTCAAATTCAAAGGCTTGGATACTTTTGACCTTCAATGATACAAGATTTTGTTGATTTCACTAAGAAGTGTCATTTTTTCCAAGTACATGCCAACTTCATTCATCAACCCCCAGAGTTTCTTCATAAAGCTAAATACTCATGTCCATTTTCCATATGAGGAATGGATGTAGTAGGACCTTATCCTTCGGCTACATCCAAGCAGTTTAAGTATATTCTTATTGCTACTGACTTCTTTTCCAAATGGGTAGAGGCAATACCTCTCAAAGAAGTTAGTTCTAAAAGCATTGTTAGCTTCATAAAGTCTAACATCATTACCAGATTTGGTGTCCCTCATACCATATTGATGGACAATGGCACTAACTTCTGTTCATCCGAGGTAAGGAAGTAGTATCAAGAGTACAACATCAAATCCAACCATTCATCTCAGTATCATGCAGAGGCCAATGGAAAAATAGAATCCTTCAACAAGACTCTTTCAAATATACTTTAAAAGATGGAGGATAAAGATAAAAATTCATGGCCTGATAAACTTTTTCATGCTTTAAGGGATTATCAGACCACCACCCGCACTAAAACGCAGTCAACTCCATATTCATTAGTATATGGAACAGAAGCAGTCTTTCCCATTGAGGTTCAATTACCCTTGCTCAGAGTATCCATTTGTGATTAGTCATCTACATATGAACAATCTCAAAAGAAATTGGATGAATTGGAATGATTAGATGAGAAAAGATTGTGCACCCTGCACCACTTTGAAGTCTATCAGAATTGAATAGCACGATCTTTCAACAAAAAAGTTCATCTTCATTCATTCATTAAGGGAGAATTGATATTGGTTCTCGGAACTCCAATGATACAAGGAAAGAAACCTCCCAATATTGAACCAAAGTGGGAAGGACCTTACTCAATGCATAAGGTCTACTCCAATGGAGCTTATTCTTTAATCTCAATGGATGGAGAACTCATTAAAACTCTAACCAATGCTAGATTATTGAAGAAGTATTTTGTGTAACACAAATACTTATGTCCAGCAAGACATTAAATTTCCCAAGACTTCCTAGATACATGACACTAAACTTTACAACACTCATACGTCCAACATGATGTTAAATTGTGATGTCCTAGCTATATGACGTTAAATTGTACAACACTCATACATCCAACATGACGTTAAAATGTATTGTCCCTCTTATGTCCAGCAAGACGTTAAACTATGTAACCATCATCCTAGCTATATGATGTTAAACCGTGCACCTCTTCGTCCCATATGACATTAAACTGTGAAAAAAGTCCCTAAATTTTCCAACATGACGTTAAACTATGTCCCCATTGTCCTCACTACAAGACATAAAACTGCATAGTCCCCTCTTCATCCAACATGACATTAAACTGTGCATCGTTAGGGTTATTTCTACCTATTCTTTCTCACACTGATTTTACTCACATGAGCTTAGAGTAAACTTCAACCATACCACCCTCTTTGGGCCACTAACCATGTGTAAGTCTTGACACTATTTTTTAGGTCGTTGCCCTCAAGAACAACTTGATCACAAACTCATTATTTAATCAAACTACGTGAACTTTGATCCTTGCCTTCTAGGCTGGGCACATAGGAAACCTCCTAAGGTTCAAGCCCAAAACCAATCTCTTCACATCAGTTCACCTCCATCTCATACGATGTTGATTTGTGAAGCCACCCCCAGAACCAATATTTTTGACATTGGTTCACCATCGTCCTTGTTATATGATGTTAACTATTTGAACTTTTTGTCCGGTATGACAATAAACTACAACATTCTTTGACACCCTCACCTGAGAGAGAATCATTATTTACATTGATCTTCAATCATGTTATATTCTAAATACTATGTGCATACATGGAAATGCCCAAACTTTTAATCTTGGTTCAAACCATAATTGCACTAAAGTCCCCTTTCACCCTTCACTTGTATGAACACAATCTTTGCAGATGGTATTTTAAGAACTACGTGAGGCTTGATTCTCATCCTTATGGGATACATAGAAATGTTCGAGCATCCCTCAAATCTAGCCCCAAGTATTTGGGCCTAACCCCAAATTCCACTTTTAGTCTCTTAGCTGAAAAGTCCCCCTGTCAAAACATGAATGTGGTATAAAAACCCTGGTCTTCATTCACATTAGGTTTATAAAACACACAATGTGTATTCCTTATTATGGTCTGAGCTCTATGAACCTAAACTAAGATCTCCTACACTCTCGTCCCACGTGATGTAAAAATGTATTTCAGGAACTACGTATGGCTTGATTCCCATCCTTATGGGATACATAATGAAGTACAACACCTTAATCCAAGACCCAACCACAACATGATTATGGTTAGCATTGGTTTTTGTATCTCATTCATGCATTGGAGAGTACTCATTTTCATGTGTCATAATCCTAACCTTAAATACTGCCAGATCTCCATAACCATTTTCTTTACTTCTGGTCACAAAATTTTTAATACCCAAGAGTTCTTTTGCCTGACTATGCATCATGTACCCTTAGGTGGCATTGTATAAACAGTCTATATAACAGACTTGTCAACCAAAAGATGATATTATTTGACTATGCAGCCAAAGCCCTTAAGTGGTCCTGCATAATTCAACCCCCTAACAGGTTTGTCAAATAGTTGTAACTTAATTCTTGGTAGGAAAACCTCTTATGTCCATATTTGTCTTAATGAAAATATGTAGGGATCCGCAAAAATATTCATCCTTAACATATTTGTCCCATAATATTTTTTATGATCTGAAAGTATTCAAGTATATGGTTTATATTTCCCTTCCTTACATTTAGGCCAGACCTTCAAAGGAGTGACATTCATTCAATTCTTTGATAATCATAATTGGAAATATCCTCTCCATATTCAAGTACCTCTCTCCATACAGCAGACTCTGTTCTTCAGAAAATTTGAATCTCCATAAACATTCACTGGCTTTTTTAGGAATAGAAAAGTAAAATTTCTGAGAATTCTTTTGCCTGACTATGCAGCACGTTCTCTTAGGCGGCCTTGCATAAGTAGTCTACATAACGGACCTGTCAGACAAAAGATGTTATTATTTGACTATGTTGCCAATGCCCTTAGGTGGCCCTGCATAATTCAACCCCTTAATAGGTTTGTTAAATAGTTTTAAATTCATTCTTGGGAAATAATTCTTCTAATGCCTTTTAGCCCTTTTTCATATCATTCCTCAGATTTAAAATTTCTTAAGTCATAGTTTACATGTTTTCCCCCATACTTCATATTGGTAATATGTTTTCAGATATATTATCAAGTAATTGAGTCAATTTTAATCCATTTGGTCAAAGCTATTCGACTTTAAACATTAACCTTTTTATGTCCGACGTTCATGAATTTAAATTGCCCACAAAAGACAAGGGAAATCTGAACAAAAGTCAAGTCCCAGCTCACTAAACATACATTTTGTACGATTTAGGTAATATTGAGCAATTAGAAGATTCAAAGTTTGTAGGGTTATTTTTATAATCCTAGCAAAAATAAAACTATGCTTACTCGTCCCATTGGCTTAAGTAAATTTTTTTAAGCAGGTAGCAAAAGAATACAGAAAAATGATTGTAGATGAAAGTGTCATTCATTGATGCACAAGAATTAAAAGTACATCCATAGACTAGAGTCTCTTATCCTTTTTAGGGATTACAAGAGACTTTAAACATAAATATTTATTTGATTTACGGAATCCCGAGATTCATTAGCAGCCACATGAAGCTCATGCACTCGACCATATTCACTCTTTTCAGCTTGATAGAGTGCTTTATTATCATCTGCAATGGCTTTCATACCATTCGTTTGAACTCCTTCTAGTGAATTGTTAAGCTGGTTAAGTTCCCCAGTAACAGCATCTAACTGTTGCTAGAGATGCATCTTCTGGAAAACTTTCTGCTTGATCTTATGCTTCAGCTCTTTTAACTTGGTAGCACGATCAGCCTCAGCTCGGTACACTACTGATATTGGCCAACAACCTCACTCTGGTCAGGTCTTGACAGTACCTCTTCTAATGTTCCCTCCTTAAAATGACTTGTTTCACCACGGCATGGATCTCTTGATAGCCAAAACCTCCAAGTCCCAACATGAAGAACAGAGATGAAAGTCGCGGGATCTTCTAAGACATATCTTATAGAGGAACTTTAGATATGATCTTCCATATGTTATTCCATTCCTTGTGACGTGAAAATTGGAGCGACTTTTGTACTTCTGGATCTGACTCAGCATCACTGTCATAGGGGGGGGGAATATAATCTGGGATTAATGCACTTAGAGAAGTGCCCTGTTTTGCTACTTCCCTCCTGACCCTTGTTATTTCACTTTCTATTCCCGTTGGGTCGGAGGCTGAGGCTTCACCTCCAGATCTAACTACTGAAATTGATAGCCCTGCATAGTCAATTGAAAGTTTTGGTTAGTTTAAAATGATAAAAAAAGTTGATTAAGTTGTCTTGAAAATTAATTTCGGCCACAAATATTGTTATATCTTACCCAATGGTTGATCAACAACATGAGAATTCTCCTCCCCATCTTTCCTAGCTTCAACAAGATTTTCAAGATGGGTTTCAGGAAGCTCTGTCGGGTTAAGCTCCACTTGAGCTAGTGTCTCTGCAATAGTAGGGTTGTCTATACCCCTTTCAGGCATTGGCAATACAACAGCTTGCTCATATGGAACTGCACATTTTAACCAATCATGGTTAGAGATGTAATAAGAAGTTATTTTAAAAGGACAAAGGATAACACTCACATCCGAAATATTCTAAATTACATGGTAATTTAATATGATCTAAAATGTCTTCAAAAGATGCACCAAGTTTCATAAATTAATCCAAAGATATCTCAGATTTCTAGTTAGTCTCACCGGTTGGAGAATTCGATGTATCTTCTTGGAGACCCTCATCCTGCAGCCTCTGACCCCAGACAGTTTCTTCAGATAAAATTATGACATCAGTTGTAGTGGCCACCAAATGTTCTGGTTCAGGTGTTGAACCTAAAGTATCACAAGATGGAATTCAGTTGATGGTTTCCTTTAAAATCTTATGAAGCATTGTTAAATTACCAGAAGCAAGCTCTTCTATTCATGCAGCAGCAGTAGGAGCGGTAATGGGAACTGAAGTTAGCTCTTTTTCAGGAGCAGCCAAGTCAAGATGAACTTGTGATTGTTCACCATCACCATCCATAATTCTCAGAGGAGGGTTAATCCTCTCCCTCGAAGGGTAAATTGAAGAAGCCCCTACAATCCCAAGAAGTATGAGCAATATTTTCATGGGTTAAGACTCATGATTATCTTAAAGACTTAACACTACTAATGAAGCATTTAGCTGTGGACTTCTTCCTTCGATGCCTCTGCTTCTTTGGATTTTTAGGAGTCATGACATCATCATATCTAAATACATGAATTGGAGAATGAATATCTATGTCTAACTCCTCGTCCATGGCTTTGCTTTCCTAGAGATATTTCACCCAGATCACGAGGAGATTCAGCAGCCCTGATGGTAGTACCACCAGGGCTATACCGTGGTGAAGGAACCACATCAGTTCCTTTCTTTGCAAGCTTCAGAATGAAGAAAGTAATTTCCATGAGTAAAAAATCATTAACTAGAATCACATTTCAAAGAAAATAAAGAAATAGGCTTACATATTCAGGAGCCACATAATCATGCCACTCCTCATCTCCGGAAGCACCAGTCCTCTCAGTGGTTCCACGGTCTATCATTTGCTTCACCTTCTTGGTGAGAGGAATGGAATCATCAGTGGCATATATGAGCATCTCCAGCTCTCTGATGTAATCCCTCACTTTATCAGGGTTATCCTTGAAATAGATATCAGTGGAAGCCTGAATATTACCTACTCCAGGGATGTGTAGCCCTTTGCATAAGTCCAACCAGGAAGTTTTAGCATCACAATATAAACTCTTCCATGTCTGGATAGACTCTAGTCGTAGATATTTAGTATGTGTACCAGAAGGCTGTGAGGAGGGTCCTACAATCTTGGGCGTCAGCTTTTTTCCAGCTCTTACAATCACAGATAAAGGTTATGAAATTAAAAAGTGTTGCTCTATAAAAAATGGAAATTAAATTGCCTCAATGAAGTAATTCACTAGGATTCAATGCAGTGGGTCTCTTGATTCTGACAAAAGGATTATATCTGTCATGAGGCTACTTTGACACATGTCGTGCCTCATCATCCTCATCCTGAGAATCCGGTGAGTTATCCCTAGGTGAGGAACCTGGTGAATCAGCTTCAGGTGTGGAAGAGTCACCTTCTAGATAAAGGGTTTCTTTCTCAATATTTCCCTTCTTCTTCCCCACCTAATGAACAAGATGATTCAGTACCCCTTCAGGGTGTGATGCTACTTAATTCTCGGAATACCATATAGTCAAATTACTCACCGCTTTAGCAACTGGTAAATCAAACATTTCCCCCATCTTCTCCATAGATTTTAGCAACCATAGTTGTTGGGAAACCATCAGATACTGCTCTGACCTGACATGCACAGGAGGGGATACAGCAGTCTGCTGCAGACACATGAATTGGCGTGCAAATATGTATGGAGCATAGGCCTCACATATAACCTCTCTGTCAATACTGGTGGCCAATACACCATCTCTACAAGCCAGCATATATGACCTCAATTCCAAGCTGGCTTTTCCATTATCAACAAACTGCCCGGTTGGCGGGTTTCCATAAGGAAAGAAATTGAATTCCTTGAACATGCTCATCCTCGCCTTCATGTCATAGGGGTTGAGGGCTAATGGAAAAATTCCAGAATATGCCTGCACTGATGGCCAGAAATAACTTCCAAGAACCTTTACTCTGTTCTGTACAGCATATGTCCGGAAATGAGTATCTATCCATCACCAGAAAACTTAGAATGGTCCCACTATTCTCAAAGGAGACTTACCCATAAAGACATGGAGTAAGCTCCTATGAATATTTTCCAAAGTGGGGGTGGACAACCCAACCATTTTCCTCTCATCCAACTTGGATGAAACAACAAAGGTCCCTGGCCTAACGCATCCCTTCGAATCCCTAACTAGAAAAAGATAAACACTAAGCCACAAGGCTAAGAATCCCTCCAGACGGGTCTTTTTAGGGATTCTTTGATCCACTTCGTACCCCCACTTCTCAAATTCTCCTCCTTCCAAGGTCGGCTAGAATGTTCCCAAAGAAACCCTCTTCTCTGTTCTGGGGCAGGTAGTAGGACGAGTACAGTTGGGCCCCGTATCCTTCTTCTTAGTAAGAAACATATCCATCTACTTCTCTGGATTAAAATCCTTTCTAGAATGATTTTTGGAGGTCTTTGAGTTCATGAGCTTATAGAAAATTTCCAATAATTCCCGAGCCAAAGACGGAGTCTTCTCTGAATCATTACAAGTTTCCTTGGGATGGATGAATTCATCATTCATATCACCCAAAATTGGAGCCCCTGAGATCTTGTAGACATCCCTCAAACTGATGCCTTCTTCTCCATGAGTCAGATGGAAAGAATTGGTTTCTGGGCTCCAGCAGCTGATTAGCTCCAGCACAAAGTCATCATTCCTATATACATACGTCTACCCAGCCCAAATGACTTCATATATTGCAGCTCCTTTTAGATCCTCAACAAACTCTGCACAGGTTTGTTGCACCCAATATTCCCACATCATATTTGGCTTCACACCTCCTCCAGGATGGACGTCCCAACTCTTCTTCCGAACTTTGGATTGATCCATCTGAGAATTTTGGAATATTGAGGGATAACAATGTGGTTGCATCTTAGGCTTGTGAGGTTTCAGATCTGGGGCACAAGGGCTATAATGAATTTTGTAGGCCTTCTCCACTATTCTAGCATTAACAAATGATCCTCCAACTGAGACATTTTCTGAAGCAAAATTGGTGTAAGTCTGAAACCAAGAATGAGGGAGATATTTATTTGCCTCTATAATTTGGACTTCTAGCAGATAACCCTAGCCATACAGAGGTAGGTAGATACTCTGTGGGAAATTTAGATGATACTTCTTCAAGTACTTGGCTAGATCCGGGAGAGTGTTGTCGCAAATATTATAGTAATCATGGCCAACGATGCTCATCATGTAATCAATCAACTTACTAGCCAGTTCATCAGTCATTCCAATTCTTCTAGGAGGCATTGAATCTACACAAAGGTTGAATAATTAACTCTTAAGTAAGTTGATTTTTCATAAAATTTGTAAAGAAAATTGGAAAAATTTATATGGAATTAAGGCGTGAAAGTCCTTTGTTGGCGCACAAGTCTAGTGTGGTCACACAAGTTTGAGTGTTCAGGTATCACTGCGCAAGTCCAAATACCTCTGCAGAAGCGTAGCACGAACAGAAACAAATAACCGCGGACAGCAGCACTTGCGCAGACAAGCAGAAATCTGATCAACCTGCGCGACGAGGGAAAACATGCGCGATGTTAGCGGGAAGGTTTGAAATCTGGTTGATTTGAGTGAGAATGGTCGTATATTTATAGGCCAAGGCTGTACCCAGCATGCCGTACCCTGCGCGGCTCTCACCTGCGCTCCTCCACCTGCGCACTCAACACCTGCGCACCCAAAAGTTTCCTTGATTTTATCCTTTTTCCTCAGAGTCAAATCCTCCTTCCTTTCAGATCCAACTCTAGGGGGGGACTTTTGTTGAAACTCCTTTTCATCACAGATTCTAATGACTGAAAAAGGGTAATACCTTAGCATAAAGAGATTCATCCTTTTAAGAAATATAAAAAATTAACAAAGGCATGAACAATGATTTGTTTAAAGATGGATCTCGCAAGTTTCATCATGTTCGCGCAAGTATACTTGCGCACCACATATTGGTCATGCAGGTGACTTGCATGCACTATTTTATTTTCTCCCAGGGTCTTTAGTAGCCAATAAATACCCCTTGTCGGCCCCCCATTTTAGTGATGAAAAATTCCAAAAGTCAGATTTAAGCTCTCAGCGCCCTATTCTTTTCTTAATGTCTTCCGGACACATCTAAGGTAATTTCTTACATAGAATAGAAGATCTAAAGAGGGGAAACAAGGCCTAAGCGTTGGAATTCATCAACACTTACATGCCTAAAGGTCCAAACATTAAGGGAAAATGGCCACACTTGTGTGCCGCCTTATCCCTTCAATAGAAATTGCACGCCACTCTTTTGGAATCCTCTAGGGATAATAATAAGGGCTCGAGCCAAGCCTCACCCAAGTATTACCCTATGGGTTGACCGTCGCTCAAGTATACATGTGTCGCGCAAGTATACTTGTGTGACCAAGACTTGTGCGCCCAAACAAGACTTGTGCACCTGCCTCTTTTTGGGTGCCCCTTCTATCTATTTAACTCTTTTCTTTAAATCCACCTATCCTCTTCAAGATTTAGCCTTTAAAACCTTATTTACAGTAATTTATGACATGGTTCTTTTGTTGGCTTCCTTATCTGAAAGTAATTATGTGGAACATCTATTAGAACCTAGTGATTTTCATATCTTTATGTCACTAAGGTTAGAGATTTTCTCCATTCAACCTCATCCTCTAAGATGAGAAGATCTTAAATATGGGAATGCTCCTTAGGAGTAATCCTCAAGTCTTAAATTCTTTTGATATGGGCCTCCTTCACAAGAGTAAGTCCCAATTATAATTCCCTAACCTGGGCCTCCTTTTCAGGAGTAAGCCCCAGTCCAAGATCCCAAATATGGGCATCCTCTTTAGGAGTAAGCCCCAAATTCTTCAAATTCCCTAACTTGGGCCTCCTTTTCAAGAGTAATCCCTAGCCATAATTCCTCTTAACCACTCTTAATTTCTTTTGATTTAGACTTCCTTCTCAGGAATAAAACCCAATCGTAAGTCCCCTCTAATTTGGGCATCCTTCTCAGGATTAAGTCCTAAGTTAAGTATCCAAATCCCCATAAAGCACATATACCATTATGGACCTTGTTCCTGGGCATTCATACATACATAAGCCCCACATAATTTCTTGTGACTGCATCTTTTATGGCACTAATCATTAGGTTTACTAATACCTCTTTTTTCTCACACCGAGCATGACTCACATGAGCTTAGAGTGTAAAAGTTACTATGACACATATCTTTGGGTTGTTAATCATACGTAAGCCCCATAATTCTTAAACTGAAATATGTGGACTTTGTTCTCTACCTTAAAAGTAGAGTACGTAGGAAGCCTTTCTGAGGTTCAAGACCATCACCCATTAATTCTCATTCGTCCCATATGACGTTAAACTATATCTTAATTCCCGAACTACGTGGGTTCTGATTCCTTTTCTAAACAAGGATATGTAGGTAGCCCATCTACGGGTACGGATCCCAACTCTGAAATAATCCATGTCCTTCTGAACGACAATAAACTTCAAGTGCCCCACTGAGTGGCTTTAAAACCAGTATGGTCATCATAATGACCAAGAGACTTCTATATAATGTATTGAAGGTTACCATTGACTAAGAATCTCTAACAAATACAGATGATTCTCTATCGATGAATAACCTCAAATACATATTAATGATTCTCTAAATCTCATACATATCAATCATTGATTGTCAGATCTAAAGGAAAGCTCATTTTTTATACTTGGTAATTTAATAAGGATTCATAAACATAACTTAAATCTGTAAAGAGAGTCTTAGAGTAGACAATAATTCCCCCCAAAAAGGTGTGATGAGTCCGACCTCCCATCCTTTCGACTAATAAAAATTCTTAAGCCTCATTAGTCCACAACTAATGAGCACATACCTTTGGAAAGTAGGTCCAAATGGATATAGAATCATTGGATGTTTCTAGTTCTATGAATAACTCCATTAGAAACTAATTGTAACATCTGAAACTTAAAAGAACAAGGTCATCCCCATTTCTAGAGGAAACACATACAATTCATGCTATCGAGGAAGGTCTCTCTTGCGTGTAACACAAGCCAAGTCATTGTTGCGTTTAATGAAATATTCCTTTGGTGTTGTGTATAAAATAATCCAAACATAGGTCTTTCATACATTGAACTAAATATATACTCAATCATGCGTGAAATAAATTCTATCAAAAGAACTTCAAATTTTGTGTAACACAAGCCAAGTATAGTGTTGCGAATACGGAAAGCTTATACGGTGTTGTATATGGCACAACATAATCTTGGTGTAGAGTACAACACAAGACATCAAAGAAATTAAAAATAATTTATATCATAAAATCTTGGGGTGTTACATTATACCCCTCTTAAAATGAATTTTTCCCTTGAAATTCATCAGGGTTATAAAAGGTTTAATATTTGAAAGTTTATTTCATAGAAACCTATATCGTAAAAAAGAATACTAAAACTTCATTTTAAGAATGAAAGTTATAAAAATAAATGTTACCCAAAGTAACTCATCACAGGGTTTCCACATCGGATAACATAGGTGGGAATTTAATTCATGGATATAGAAGAAATATCTAACCATCGGGGTTTGATGGATAGTGATTGAGAACAATGTTTGAAAAAAGTAAACAACCAGAAAGACATAAATCTATTATTAATTATGGGACCCTATTATTCATTAGATAATAAGGTACTAAGATAATATTTTCAGTTTTGAAGACCCTTTCCCTAAAGTTGAAGAATTTTTCATGAGAATAAATATTTGAAAGATTTTGGTACAATTTCACCATTGTTTGTGCCTTGAACAATTTCTATTTCATCTATTATTTAAAGAAATAAAGTTGAATTTTTCATTTTTCAAGTGTTAGAATATCATACGATACAATGATAGGTCATTCCATCCATGTCAACAAAAAGGCTAGAACATGTAACAAATATGAATAAGTCCACCAATAGTGAGATAATACATTAATCTAACAAATCTCAAATGGAATATAACTTATAATTCACATACATGGATAACATTACCATCCTTACAAAAACAAAAAATATAAAAATTTAGAAAGATGTGAACTAAATCAGCACAAAATTTATCTCCCGTATCTCATAAGTTAGTTCTTGGTTGTCACATTCTATACATGTGAATACCTTAATCATGTATTCTCTGAAAACATGATAATAACATGAATTAATAGAGAACCTTAATAAAAACATGTATTCTGCAAAACTTCACTCTTTCCACACATCAAAAATTAATGAAATTATATATAATCAAACCATGATATCACTTTTCCCTTAAATCAATCATGAGCTCATTAATATTATCAAACATCTCATTATCTCCTTATCCCTTCAGTATGCGCATATCATGTTCTTTCCAAAAATATTTGAAACACTTTTCATGTTTACCGGTACCATATACTTATGGAGAAGTACAATGGGCCAATACATAGATATTCTAATATTCCATAATACTATAAAAGATATTCAACAACACTATTTTAAAAACCCATTACATAAACACATAATCATTCCACGTCTGCACTATCATACTCAATATCAGCAATAGTGATCGCATGTGAATTTCCCTTTTTATTGACCGTAATAGGTTGTTGGCATCGATAATTATCCATAACCCTTAGATTAGGGAATTTTTTTGCATAATTCCCCATTTCTTTTCACTTGTAACCCTGATTTGTGGGAGGATCACTCTTTGGATATTTCTTTTTATTCCAATTACTTTGGAATTAAAATGATCAATGACCTTATTTCCCACACTTAAAACATTTTGAAGCACCCTTAAGACAATTTCCTTTATGTTTCCTTCCACACATTGAGTTAAAGCAAATATAATATTGTTTTCTCCGTAATTTTTATAGTTTCCTTTGAATTATATACTTATTTTTTTATCATAACCATGAGATAGATGAGAAACTACAATCTCCTTTTTTTTAAGAAGAATATGATGAAGGTACATATTGAAAATATGTTCTTGAACTCATCCCAATCAATGGAGCCAATTGTATCTTATTGAATTGTATTCTTGATACTGTTACACCACATATTCGCTTTACTTTCCAAAAAATAAGTCACTAACTTAACCTTTTCAGGTTCTCAACAACGAAGAATGAAAAATATATTTTCAATGTTACAAATCCATCTCTCTGAAACTAGTTGATTGGTCATTACACAAAAATAAGGTGGTTATTTAAGTAAGAAATATTAATGATAACATTTTTCCCACCTCTGGTCATTTGGGATCCTAGAAGGATTTGTTTTCCTGGAAATAAAATTATTTATTTGAGATCCCATAACATTTGGTTATTCAGGAGGATAATCATTTCACTTCCATTCATATCTATCATTAAAGTTGTTCCTTTGGGTTCCATCCATTATCTAAAACCCAAAAATAATAGTGTGAGAGGCAAAAACCATACTAGGAAAACAACATAATCAAAGGGGTACCTTAAATATCTAACATCTTAGGTTTAATCGTAGGTTATTCATGATTTCTACCATAATTATAGGATTGTAACCTATTTTTAGACATACCCTTAGGGACAACCCTAGGAATAGCTCAAAAATATGTCTAGGGATCTAACTAATCTTTTCACATCCTAGATTCCAAAGGTTAACAAAGCCTTCACTCTAATAACAACTGTAATGACCCAAAATTTACGTACATGTACATACATTTATTTTTCAGAATATATAATACATTACACAAATATATGCCTAAAGATGTATTAGTTTAGTGTATTTGGGAAATTGTAACATAGTCTTATATCTTGTTGAGAGGTCTTAAACTTCTCCCATAAAGATCTTCTAAAATTTTTCCTACCTAAAACATTTATTTATATCCTAGGAAGAATAAAATATAAAAAGTGTGATCTAAAATACTCAATAAGGGTAAACATTGGGAACATAAAACAAACAACAAACATAAGAATGTAAAAATATGAACATAATGTTTAAATATTAAAATAATGAGTCATGAAATAAATTTTGGAATTACATAAGGTATAGATCATAAAAGAACATTAACCATGATAAAATAGCATTACCATAAAACATGGAATTTTGGAAAAAAAAATAAGCACCTAATATGATTTATAGAATATCCAAGGCATTACTTCCAATACCATCATAGTGTAAAAAGCCCATTACTAAACCAAGTTTAGTTTTTGTTCTAGCCATGTATTACTGAAATGGATTTAGATGTCGTTTTAGCCCTATATTAGTAAACTAGATATACTTTTCATTTCATTCATGTCTATCTCATGATATATTTATCTTTACCCAATTAATTGGAGGGAAATATAGGTCCCACCCTTCTTATAATGAAATCATTCTTAAAATTTCCATAAAAACATAAATCATTCATCATAGCCTTACCCATGAAATAAAATGGGATTTTAAACATCATTCCATCATAACATAATCCATATAAAATATCATTCCATAATTAACACAATCAAATCATAGTAATAATAGGGATAAAAACATAACCCTATTTAAGAGTGTCAACTTGGATAGAAAATTATTTTTATAAAACACTTGAACTTAATTTTTGAGGAAAATATCATTTCTTCTTCAAAAACGTTTTCTTTTCTCAAAATTCCCTGAATATTTAAAAGAAAATAATTTAATTAAAAATAAACTTGAAATAGTTTGGAGGAAGTTTCAAGGAAATAAGGTGTCATGAAACTGTAAAAAACCATTCATTCCATATAAGATAAATAAAATTATCCTTGTACTTTTTATAGAAAATTAAAAAAGTAACACATATGGTAAAAAAAGAAATATTTCTTCCATACCATGTAGTAAAAGTCAAAATGGGTAAAAATGACTTTAAACATACATAGAAGAATAGTAAACATATTGTAAAAACATTTTTAGAAAACATGGACATGGATGATAAATATATCGCCAGTAAATACTTACATATAAACAATATTGTATAAAAATGAGATTGAAAAGTATCCTTTACCTTAGGTCCGATTTATTCCACATGTGTCTGAAACTCGTATTTTTTGGGTATCTCCTTTCGGTATACACAAAAGGACTCCATAAGATGGATTTAATCCCAATGGGTGGCCTCTAGGATGAAGTGAGGGAAGTTGGGAGGAGATATGGCTCGGTTTTGGAGAGCCAATGGTCTTTGGAGGTGTGATTAAAAGATAAGGATAAGTTCCCTTTTATAGGGGAGGGGAGGGGCACCTTTGGAAAGTCTTGAAATATTAATTTATTATAAATTCATTTTTAGTTTTTAATGCTACCAAACTCATTTATTTCAAATAAAATATGATTATGGGCCTCAATCCTCTAAACCAACAAAATATAGACATGTTTTGGTTTTATTTTAAACCATATCATTTTGATTTATCATTATTTAATCTATTTTATTTTATTTGTGGTAATAATATTCTAAATATTATATAGTGTTAAATATTACCTATTTTTTTCAATTGTATATAATTGGACACTTTATAACATTTTAGACTATATAATTTTTACTTTATAAATTTTAAATTTTTTGTGATTTTTAAATAATTTAAAAATATTTTATTTTTGTAAAATATCAATAGTGTCAATTTTGACACTATTCATTTTTTTTACATGAAATAAAATCGACACCAAAGATGACTTTAAAAAAAATATTCAATACACTACTAACATGTGATAGTGACCTAAAAATTTTGTGTAGAACATTAATTAGTTCATATTATAATATTTTTAAAATCATTTATTTGATGTTTCTATCAATAAAATAATTTCTACATCACTATTGTGTCATCATTAATGGTAACTATTTAATCTTTATAAATTATAAATAAATTAACATGATGTATATAATTTCATTATATTTCTGTAGACTATTTATGTTTGATGTTTTATCATGTTTATCATAATATTAAAATTATTATACTTATAATATATATGAGAGTGACAAGTTCTCACCTTCTTTTAATTTAATTATAATTTCATCACATTCATGGAAACAAAATCCATTAAATAAATCAATTCCAAACCATAGGTGATATTGGTTGACTTTAATTCATCCCATAGGATTTCAGTAGGTTTTATGGTAATTTAAATATCTTTATCATATTGTTAGTTACCCTAACTTACCTGATTTACCTTTAACTATTGTAAATTAAAATTACTGTAGTTACTATTCCAAATATCCAAAAAATAAAAGTAACCTATTAATATAATTTGGACCCACTGATTACAAATATGGAACCCATTTTTCATAATTCAAAACAAATAATTTGTGTAAATTAATTTAAAATTATTTCATTTTTTCAAAAACCAAAAAACAGTTTGTTAATAAGTAATATCTTATCAAAAGATTGTCTTGTATTTTTTGTCCAATTTAAATGTGAAATTTATTTCAATGAAAAAAATTGGATTAAATGATAAAAAAATAATCTAATAACACTTTAAAACCAATTAATAACATAATCTAACTATATATATAAATTAGATGAAAATTCAGTTTTAAATTAAAATGCATTATTTTTCACTATTAAAATATGAATTCTATCAGAAAAATACCAATAATTAATCCAAAGTAAATTTTTATATCCCAATTAAAAATATGAATTTTATTTTTTCAAATATAATATATAAAATTGTTAAAAACTTGATTTAAAATGAGTGTTCCCTCAAAAAGTGGCCAAACTGCAAATTTTGAAAAATAATTCTTTTATCTGAAACATTTAATTTGTTCTTATATCATGTTCTCGATAATACATAATCTAAAATTTAATATTATATAAAATTAAAAATTGGTTTAATAAAATTCATAATGGTATGTTTATATCCCATCAGATAATTATATTTTAATAATATATTGTTGTTTAGTGAAACTCGGTATTGCGTACAATGTATGCTATCGAGGAAGGTTGCCCTAGCATGTAACATAGGCCAAGTCATTATTTTGTTTGGTGCAATATTACTATGGTGTGTCTTATGACATAGTTCAAATATAGTTATTTTATTAATTAAAAAAAATAAATACTCAGTGTATCGTGAAATTAATTATATCAAAAGAACTTGAAATTGTTTGTAACATAAGTCGAGTACAGTGCTGCATATATGACAAGCTAATATGATGTTGTGTATAGCCTAAGATAATATTGGTGTAGCATAAAACACTAGACATAAAATAAATTAAAAGGAATTTATCTCATAAAATCCTACGGGGTTATAGTGTGGACACCACACACATCATGTACCACTTTACGATATAACACGAGATGTTCTGGGTGTGATGCCTACCCAGGGCAGCACCCGATGACTACAAAAGTGATTTTTTGAGAGGTACCATACATCAGGGATTACCAATGTTCCTAGATGCTTTTTTGAGAGGTAATATCTAGCAGGTATGGCCATTTTTTCTCGATATGTTTCCAAGAGGTACCATCCAGTAGGGATAGCCTGTGTTCCTTAGTGCTTTTCAAGAGGTACCATCCAGCAGAGATGTCAAGAGTTCATCGATGATTTTTTTAAGAGGTACCATCCAGCAGGGATGTCCAAAGAAGTTCTAGTTTTACCTCCACCTAGGCTGGGATGTGTTCCCTAATGGCAGTTCTGAGTCTACCTCCAGGTGGGCTTGGAAGTGGTCCCTGATGGGAGTTCTGGGCTTCCCTCTAGTGGGGTTGGGTAGTGGGTCCTGTTGATGATTCTTTTCGGGAAGTACCCTCCGGTGGGTCTAGGTAGTGGGACCCCATCGACTTATGGGTTATGACCCCCCTAACGTACTAGGGAACATATACCTAATGATTGGTGGAATCCTTCTGCAAGGCTCGGCATGGATCCTTGACTTTTTCACGACCTGTCAACTATGTGACACTGAAGAGGCATTCTTTGATGTACCTTTGGACTCATGAGGAAGAAGTATCCTTCTCCCACCAATAATCATCCATGTGAGTTAACCTAAAATAGTGAGGGAAAGATAGTGCCACCCAAAGCAGATAGTATCAAGGTGCAATGATTGAGTCCCTGTGACTTTCAGTTCAGGGAAGACATGTGGGATGTTGGGAATTGATGGTAGTTACTTCTGAGACTATTGGCAACTCACTTTCTTAGGCTAAGATGTGATATATAGATCCCCTTACTCTCTCATTTGGTATTATTTGATTGAGCATATATATATATATATATATATATCCTATTCTAGTGCCCACTCCTTGGGTTTTGGTTACTCTCCTTCCAAGAGAGGCGAAGTTGTGTGTGGTATGCCATGTACATTCCATGTCTAGATTCTCATGGTTGGATGATTCTACTCTCCTAATATAGGTAGAAAAGAATTGAGGATATGTTCATCTTCTCACTATTACATGATCCTTGTGTTTGGACGAGTCTACCTTCATTATCTTGTTGGGTTGAGCTATAATCTCTTTTACTATACCTTGTTATGTCTATTACTCCCAACTTTAGTACATCTTTTTATTCTCCCTTAAGCCTTTGGGGTATCCTACAGAGTATTTTTATACTCACCCTACTTAGGATTTTTCCACACTTAGTGAGCCCTTGTAGATGACATATAGGTTGATTATGACATCAAAGGATCTTAGGGATACAAGGTTCTTGAACCATGTGAGGTGGTCGTAGCTTGGGATCTAGGAGAGAGGATCTCCCATATGTCTTATTTCATCATATGTTGCTGGTTTTTAGAACTATTCTGGTTGGGCATGTATTTTACCCCTTTTATATTTCAGTTTACATTGTAGTACATGTACTTGTAATGTTTAGAGGTAGATGCATGCTTTTAGTTTACTTGTAATGTTTATAGGTAGATGCATGATTCTGGTTTACATATATTGTAGGCGGGCTTGGGGTAATTGTGGTTCGAGCCCCAGTATTAGTCAGGTCATGACAAAGAGGTATCAAATGTGGTCCATTCCTTGGTAAGTTGTTAGTACATTCCCTAAAAGGGAATTGGTTCCGATTTAGGGAAACAATGTCAATGTATATCGAGAGTGGCTCTTGTTCCAGGGGGTCCAATGAAGGGGCAGCGGCCAACGTAGTCATTCACCGTGACCCTGATTACCTGCTTGTTGACTCAGCATGCTCAGACATTTGTCACAAATAACATTGGTACATGCATCATATAGGATTGAGTATCTTACAATAATTTTTGAGTCATCTCCCCTTGTTGTTGATATGTATATATATATTCTCATTTGACTGTGGTAATCCTTGATGAATTTAAGATTCCTCCATGAAAATAGTCATCCAGGATACCAGATTTGTTTCATGATGATGTTACCATGATCCAAAAGCCCTTATTTTAGGATCCATCATGTGATCCCCTTACTCTAGGTAGGAAGGTGGCAGAACCTCTTCCTTTTGAGCAGCAGATACTCCTAGAAGAGTAGGCTGATGAAATACGTAGGCTGAGAGCACTCTTCTAATTCCATCACTAGAGACTACTGAGGTTCTACGGTGAGCTAGATACTCAGGTAGTGGAGGTTTGACTAGATTTAGTGTTCCAATTTTCTAGGATTTTCAGAAACTAGCAGATTCGATGATGACTTTGGTATAAATTGTTTCCATGGAGCAGATGGATGTTGGTAGAGTCTTGTTACATATATGCACGATGAGTCAATACTCACATGGGATAACTTCTAGAAGTTCTTCTGTGAGGAGTGATACCCATCCTGCTTACACTTCATTCAGATTCAAGGATCTTCGTGAGATTTGATAGGGTGGTATGGCATAGGAAGAGTATGCAACTAGGTTCACAGACCTTACATGCTACTCTCTAAACATGATATACGATGGCTGCTTATGAGCATGAAAGTTTGAGTAGGGACTCAGTAGAGAGATCTGTGTCAACTTAGATCCCTTTTTTATCCCCACCTATGCCGGGGTGCTTGATATGGCACTATTAATAGAGATATTTCTATTTTTGAAATGCCAGTTTGCTAGTTTTGGAAATGGGCATGTAGGAGCTGAGACATCTAATGTGACAAAAAAATGTTGATTGGTAGGGCCTCGATGTTGGAGGACTTCCCTTGATCAGACTCAGGACCATGTTCTAGGAAAGCATAAAGAAATGGTGTAGCACAGGGAGGGATACTGTTATTCTTATGATGGGTGAGATCACATGGCCTAAGAATGCCCGACCAGACGTGTTGAGCTTCTTAGAAAGATAGTAAATGAACTTCCATAAAAGATATGATGTCGTGATTAGAGATATCCTAGGTGAGGATAGGGTTGTCCCTAGGGAGATGGTTTTGGCATAGGATAGGTAAGAACTGTGGTTGGTGGATGATGTTGTGAGGTCATTACACCACCACTACGCGACCCACATTAGGCTCGGGGAGCTAACGGTCAAGGCTGCAAGCAGCTGCATGTTATTAATTTCTATAATCATACAGTTATTGATATGATAAGAGATACACCATGTCTCTTTTCTATATTTTTGATGTAGAACTTTTTAGACACTAGGTGGGTTACTCCTTTCTCCCTGCTTCTCACTTGAGGTTTTACCAGGGTGATTCATGGTGTTAGTGTAACCATGTGTCGGTGTTGGTCGATGTAACATAGAATGAAAAAGAAATAGGGTTCCTTATCCCACATATACACATTTTTGTGACGTGATCAAAACTGTTAGGGTGATTCCGTGTTTCCAAATGTAGATAGTATTAATGTGTAGTGAAGGAATCCCTCTAACCTGTGCATTCATGGAGGGGTTGTGCAGTGGAGTGCTGGAGAAGGTCCTAACATTTCTAGTGGAATTTGTTTACATAACCTCTTTTTTCAATGAATTCCACTAGTGGGTCTGGTGAGGTTCCTATTTTAGGGATTACTCCATTTCTTAGGGAAGAGATAAAATATGGGTTATGCCACGTGATTTCCATGTCTAGCCTCTTATGATTGGATGAGTTTACTCACCTTCCTTATTCGTTGGTACCATGTGTGCTCAACATCATGTCTTGATATTGTAGTTATCAAGTATATATTGAGGTGATAGATACCCCACTAAAAGAACTATGTAAGTCACTAAGGGGTGCTAGAAGAAGTAATATTCACCCTGAGAATGTGGAGGCACTATCTTTTGGGAGATAATCTGGTAGTTTTTAAGACCACCAGAATCTCATGTGTACCTTCCCCTAGAGATACTGGAACCTAAGGTGGAGAAGTTGGTTAAACCTCCTATTGGAATATGACTTCGAGATAGTCTATACTCTGTAAAAATCCATCATTGTAGAAGATTCCAGTAGTAGGAAGTATCAGGGTCACCTAGTGCGAGATTTTTTAGAGAAGTTAGCTTCCCTGTAGCTAACCATAGTAGAGCATGAGGATACCTTTTTTCTTCAGTCGATAGTGGTGACTTCTTCTTTTCTTGATAACGCAGATACTCCTAACTGTGAAACATAGACTGAGAGATATTGTGTGAATCAGATATTCACAGGCGATTTACCTGATAGATATTCTGAAGGAGGGAATCATGAGACCTTGTTTCAGAGAAAAATTGTGGTTCCAATTACAATGCAGATGAAGGACAAACACTGAGTTCTAGACAGCTATTATATCCTCTTTAAATACTAGAGAGGAAATGGAATGGCATATCCATGAATTTTTTCACATGCCCTTCACACAAAATAAAGGTCCATGAATCCATCTGAGTGATAGTATATTGACACACAAAGTCGGCGCAATTCCTTATTATCAGCGAGTAATGATCGGTGGTGTTTGGGGAAGTTGTACAAGAAAGATATTGTCCACCTTCTCAGGGTGCCCTTGAAGATAGTATCTGATCATGACATAAGGTTTATGTCACGATTTTAGAGCGGTCTGCAGAAGGAATTTGAGACACAACTGTAGATGAGTGAAACTTTAACCCCCAGACCAATGGGCAGACTGAGCATACTATCCAGGTATTGGAGGATATGCAGAGGATTGTAAAGGGTTCCTATGGTCTTACCATATCTCCTCAGTTGGAGTGGGTGCATGACTTGTTCCTTGTGTCGTAGATGAGAAGATAGATGTGTGATCCTATACACGTAATCGATATGATTGGACTATATATGGAAGGACAATCAGTTTGGTTCTCATGATGTTCTAGCATGGAACTGTGAATGAGAGTTCCTATGAGCAGGAGATCCAGGTATGAACTTGGTATCCCAAGTAGTTTCCACAATTTTATTTTTTAGGATGCAATGCATGGAGGGGATTATGTAGTGACCCATTTTTTTAATTGTAATACTTTTGAATATTTCTACATTTATTTCCAAAACTAGGCACTGAGACGACATGCAATTATAGGGCATAGTGTGCCCAGAATAAATTATACAAAAATATTTAGTATATTTTATGTAATACACGCAAAATAAATGAGATATCTATCAAATGGTAACGCAGATCAGAAATATGATGCCATGGTTGAGTCTGGAACATAGAGTTTACCCTAGGTGTGGTATAACTTTTTCCAGCATGGTACTTTTGTGAGAAAAGTCACACATGGGTCAAATCTTAAATAAAATAATAAAAAATAATTGATTTTTCTCAAATGCTAAATCAAATAACTTTTTATCGGGGTCTTGAATTGGAGATCTGAGACTAGTATTGAGTTCAGAATGGGGTATTTTACCTAGGTGCAGCATAAAATGAAAGGGTGTGGGAGTTTTGGATTCTGTGACCATTGGTGGAAGTTTCAGTGTTTTTCGATAATTAAACACTTAAGAAATGAGGATTATGGTTAGCCCCAAATTATTTCTCTCCACCATGATCTCTCTCTATCTTTTCCATTCTTTAATGGATCATGGAGGAAACTCTGATGAAACACCAGAGGGTCAAAGTAAGATCACAAAAAACTTGTCGGTAGTGATAAATGGATCGATCCAATGTAGGATTATTCCTTTGTTTATCTCTAATTGAAGTTTTAAATTGATATTATTTTTATTTTTATTTTTATTTGTTATTACATAACAATCAATAATGTCCAAATTAACATGACCGTTGATCTATGTTTGAATCCTCTTTAAATTCTAGTTCTTCACTCGTTCTTCACGTTAGTATCCATGTTACTTTTTGGCACATCAACCCGTCATCGGATTATCGTGTAGAGGTTGGTATGGTGAGGATCCTATCACAAGGATCATCGATATGTTTTCAGATATATTATTAGGAAACTGGGGGTGTCGATGCAGTAAGGGGAAGGTGGAGTTGGTCCGTGTGGGTCAACCAGGATGGGATCTGGTGGCGGAGGGTCTCCGGTGAGGTGAAAAGGGCGGTAGCTAGTGGGGTGTGGTCAGGCAAGGCTGGTGAGGTCACGGTAGCTCGCATTAGATCCAGGGAATGTGAGGCAGCACCGTGGCATAGAGGGGCACCGGCGAGCAGGGTAATGAAAACAAGAGTTTGGGACGAAGCTCCAGCGAGGAGGCTGGTGGGCGGCAGCCGGGTGCATAGGGTGGTGCACCACGTGGAGAGAAGGGGGAAGGGGAAACCCTATGCAGAAATAAAAATAAAAATAATAAAAATAGTACTAATACTATTACTATTATTTATTTATTTATTTAAACTCCCATAAATCCCTCGTGCAATATCCATTTGACATTCCGTCAGTGGTTGTGTAACCCCATTTACAATATGGACCTTTTAATACTGTTTCTAAGAATTTACCTTGACCTGTACTTAGGGCCCATGAAATGCTCATGAAACATTATATTTAATATTATTATTAAATCTTTCACTCGCCATAACTCATGTGTGAGACATCCGATTGAAGTTCCGTAAGCGGCCTTGTCACCCTGTCTTTAAGATGGATGATTCAGGACAAATTATGGATATTTAATTCAGGTGCATGGTTTGGGTCCATGAAACACCCAATAATAAAATTATTGGTATTCTTGTGTAATCATAAATCTGTCATAACTCTTCCATATGACATTGAATTTTCAATCCCTCAGTGGCCTCACAACCATGGAATAGATTCAGATGTTTCAAGAATTATTTCAAATGCTAAAACTACAATTGAGGTATAGGCCCCATGAGGCTTGGTTTGTGCACGTAACTGTGAAATGTATATTTTTCACTGGGTATCTTTTTTGGATGAATGAATAGTCGATATTGTCTGTTTTTTCATGAGGATTTTAATAGAACCATCCATATAATTGATTTCAGGATCAATGAATGGGTCCCATAGGATTTCATTCTAGCACAATGTGTCAATATGTGACATTTCAATTAGAAGCCTGATTGGGTTGAATGAATAGTAAAACTTGCATGTTTTTTCCAAAAGGATCACAATAGTGTGATCAATTTGGATAGGTAGATCCTTTTTATGATCTCATTAATTATACGAACATGAAAGGAATATCAGATGAAAATTCATCTATTGTGTTTGAATAAAACACTCGACTTAGATTAGTATTCACTCTTATGAGAGTGTAGAAGATGTATGAAGAGATGTGGTGAAATGTTATTGGGTTTTTTGATGGGGTTTGTTAGTGAATTACATTTTTGGCCATTTGGGTCAACGACATGTGTCGTGATCTCATCAGAATTTTGACTAGATGTTCCATGTACTCTGGGAATATCAAGGAATGCCTAGGGGTACTTGTTCACAATATAGTACCCGAGAATGGTTAGGTACACAGTCATGCGATGAGGTGGAGTCACATGTTGTGTGGGCCCCACATGCATAGTGTACTACTTTACGATACAATACGAGATGTTTCGGGTGTGATGCCTACTATAGGAGGCACCTCATGACTGTAGTGGTGCTTTTTCGAGAAGTACCATTCAGCAGGGATAGCCAGTGTTCCTTGATTATTTTCAGAGAGGTGCCATCCAGTATGGATGGCCGGTGTTCCTTAATGATTTTCTGAGAGGTACCATCTGGTAGGGATGGCCTGTGTTCCTTGTTGCTTTCCAATAGGTACCATCCAGTAGGGATGTCTAGAGTTCCTCATTGATTTTTAGAGCGGTACCATCCAGTATGGATGGCCAGGGCGGTTCTGGTTTTAGCTCCAGCTAGGCTGGGAATTGGTACCTAATGGTAGTTTAGAGTTTACCTCCAGCTGTGCTAGGAAGTGGTCCCTAATGGATGTTCTGGGCTTCCATATAGTAGGGCTAGGTAGTGGGTCCTTTCGATGATGCTTGTCAGGTAGTACCCTCCAGCAAGGCTAGGAAGTGGGTCCCCATCAACTTCTGGGTGATGATTACCCATAACGTACTAGGGCACAGATACCTAATGACGAGTGGCAACCTCCATCTGATATGGGCATGGATCTTTGACTTTGAAATGACCTATCGACTTTGTGATAGTGATGAGGCGTACTTTGACATACGTTTGGACTCATGAGGACAAGGGACACATTTCCCACCAAGACACATCCTTATTACATGACCTAAAACTATGAGGGTGAGACAGTTCCACCCAATATGGATAGAATCAAGGTGTGGTAATTGAGTCCCTTTGAATTTTAGTTTAGGGGAGATGTGTGGGATGCTAGGAATCAATGGTGGTTACTTATGGGACTATTGGATACTAAATTTCTAGGGTTGAGCTATGAGATGGAGATCCCATTACTCTCTCTTTTAAGCTTCTATGACTAAGAATATATATATATATATATATATCTGGTTCCAATACTCACTCCTTGGGTTTTCGTTACTCTTATACTAGGAGAGGTGAAGACACGATGGGAATTCCATATGATTTTTGTTTCTACATTCTCATGGTTAGAGAAGTCAATTATCCTACTAAAGGTAGAAAAGACTCGACTAGGAGTTAATCTTCTCATAGTTTCAAGCTCCTTGTATTTGGATGAGTCTACATTCATTATCTTGTTGGTTTGAGATATACTAACTTTTACTATACCTTATTCTATCTATTAATCCCCACTTATGTACATGTTTTGGTACTCCCTTGATCCTTCATGGCATCCTAATGATTATTTTTATACTCACCCCAGCTTGGGCTTTGCCTGCACTTGGTGTTCCCTTGCAGATGATGGATAGGTTGATCATGACATTAGAGGAGCATAGAGATATGGGGTGTTTAGACCTTATGTGGTGGTCATATCTTGGGATCCAGGAGCGGGGTTGTCTCAAATGTTTTACTTTTCCACTTGTTTTTGAGTTGGGGCACTCTTATGGTTGGGTGTGTATTATTCCCATTTGAAATTTAGTTTACTTTACAACACTTTCACTTTTACTGTTTAGAGGTTGATGAATTTTTGTGGTTTATAAATTTAGCAGTGTTGTGTCTCATTTCCCTTTTCCTCTGCACTTTTTCATTTAGCTGGTTGTGTGTGTACAAGTACTTAGGAAAAGTATTCCCTGAGGTTTTTTTGCCTTCGGTGCTTGTCACCACCCCTGGCCTATAGAGGCGGCCTTGGGGTACTTGTGGCCTCAGCCCCAACGTGGGTAGGGTCATGACACTAAAAAAGGAATTATCTTACAACCCATTTATAAGATTCTACATTAATTTTTAAGGAAGAGTCATTAGTAAATAAAACTTATATAAATGGAATAAACCCTCTTCCATTTGATGAAAACTAATTCTAGAAGTCAAAAACCCAAAAATTTACCCCTCTTATAGAAAATAAAAATATTTTCAATTTAGCTGTGCATAAATCCACCACTATGGTTTAAATAAATAGTTAATAAATAATTATATTCATTTTGCACCATAAACATCATCATATAAAATTATATCATGCTTTCCTACTATTATATTTTTTGTAAATTAAACAATTTAATAATTCAACACATATTCAATAACAACCCCAGAATTCAATTTATATCATCAACCATAACTTTTCTCTTCTATATATATTATTATAATTATTTAACATCATTTAATTAATCTAAATTCATCTTTTAAAACATAATCCTAAAATAAAAATTATTTTTAATAATCCATGTATGTTACTTTTCATCAAATATCATATCAAATTTAGAAATATAATTTCTTTCCAGCTTTTTAATGGATTATCCACCCATTCTAAAATAAATATATCATGATAAATTCATAGATATTAAAATAGATGAAGGTCGTGACTTACCTACCTCAATTAATTGAATTTTTATTACTCATCAATCATCATTATCCATGTATCACTCCACATTTATCTTCCATTAACATTTGATTATATTATGATGAGAGATTCAAAGAATTCAGCACTGTAAAAAGATAAACTTATTATTAGTTGAAAAAATGAGAGTTTCTTGGTAATAATTTATTGATGTTAAATCCTCCTCTAACATCAAATCATCTACCATGATGTTATTATAGTTATCATAACCCAACTTTGAATTTCATCCTTTGACTTTCCCAATAAATCTGATCATAAATTTTATAACTAGGTCACACCACATCTCATTAAACTAAAGGAATGTTACTTCACCATATTTTGTATTATTTTCATGTCAACCATCTCTATTAAATGAATATTATCTATATTTAAAAATAAAAAATTACTTTATTACTTAATTAATTAATTATCTCAAATTTACAAATTTATTTAAATATACTATTATCATGGAAATTTATCAATATTTTATCTAAGGTTAAACATCATATTGTGAGATTTATGAAACTCACATAATTTTAATATGAGAATATTAAAATTAAAATTTTACTCTTTAGTGTAAAAAATATATAAATAATCTAGAAATTTTCTTGAACTCAGAGAAATGAAAATATTTTCCAACAAACTTATATTCATTTTTTGTCACTTATAAACATTTTCACCATCCCTTTTATATGTTCATTCAGACCTCCTCTTCATTACTCATACTAATTATTCAATTAAATTTCAAAAAAACATTTAAATTAGTTTTCAAAGAAAATTAATTAAATTAATGTATTTTAATCCCATGAAAGATTTTAAAAACGAAACCAATTTTCCATAATTTCACATTTTTGTGAATTTCCATAAAACTAAATTTAACCAAATATCATGATTTATTGAAAAATATTTCTTTTCCAAATAAAATCCTAATATTTTTTAATCCAAAAAAATTAATATCTATAAAAATAAAAAATTAGTTTTTTCAAAATCAAATCCATTTATTTTTAAATAAAAAAATCAATAATATCCAAATACATTTTTCATAAATAGATAATCTATGATTTATTAATTCTGTTTCACATAGAGATTCATTTGATAAATTTAATACCAGGGTAAATCAAAACAAAATCACATTAAATCATTGACCAATGGGTAAAATAAACATAATAAGGAATAGAACCCACATTAGATAGATGGTGATATTCATAATTCAATATATTTAAGATTGAAAATATCACCCTTGATCTATCCATCTGATTCTTATCATCAAAGATATAACATCTGTTTGGATTTTAATTTAGTACTACATAAATAATTTCTAATTAATTAATTATGGTATTTCATAGGAAATGAAATTATTCTATAGATTAATTAATTAATTAATTATGGAATTTTAGGTACTAATGTGATATGAAGTATTAATAGGAAGATATTAGAGGAATTAATTTCATAACATGGAATTTTTATAATTTATGGTTCATAGAGAATTCATTTCAAAGATACAATTTTATATAGTTAACTTCAGTTTTGATGATGAATTTTTATAGGATTTTAAATAATAATATTAGTTAAGTTTTAATAATGGGTTTTGTTAACTTTGGATTTATGATGACCAATAAAATTAAATTAAAGGATTTATGGGTATTTTGACACCGTGGATATTTTTTGGAATTAAAGGATGTAAATTGGAAAAATTTACTTGGTGGAATTAATTATTGGATTATAATTAACATGATGACATGGGATAAATCATAGTGTGTTAATTGAGGGGATATTAGATATAGATTTAATACTGTTCTATTTCATTATATCTTGAGATATGACACTATAGAGATATTATGAATAAAATTGGAAATAGTAATTGGATGTTTAACTTTGGTTTCATTACGAAGGAGAATATAATTATAGTGGTATTTGAATAATTTAATTATTAAAAAGTTTTGCTTTTAATATTTACCATATAGAATAGAGGATTTTGGTTTATAAATATAGTATTTCTAACACACTCTCATCTTAGTATCCTTTTTATACATCTCCATCAGTGGTATTAAAGATTTTTTAGGAGGTGATCAGAGGAAAGTTGGTTGGATGGATTGTCGGTGGGTTTTCAAGGTATGTTCTTGAGTGATGTTAAATTTTGATTAATATAATTATTTTTTATATAATCCATCCTTATATCATAAAACACTCATTTTTAAATTTCTCTCTCTAAAAGGTGAGAGTGGTGGATTTAAGAAATTTGGGATGTGTTCATTTCAAATAGAAATAGGGTCATTCCATTATTTATATAATATCCTCTGACCCTTATTATTCCGTAATGCTAAAGTTGTGAGATACATCATCATTACACTCATTAGAGGTTGTTTATTGTGAAATAAAGAGTAACATGAGGGTCATACTAATTCATCATGGGACCATTCCAAATATGAAAATGTCATTCCAACATATCATAAATAATAGTTTAGTTATTTGAATTTAATGAATATAGTTCATTAATAATTTGAATCACAGGCCTAGGTGGTTTTATTTATTCAGATTATAATCTCAAGAGATTGTAGATAATTCTAATGGATGAATCTAAGGTGGGTGGATTATATTCTTTCTTTGGTTGGTTATGATTATATAAATTATGATTTATGTCATTTTGGAATGATGGATTTAAATTAATATTTTATAAAATAATTCATATGAAATTGATTTAATACTATCTTGGTCTATTGATTGTTGTGATAACCATAAAAATGGTGGTTTTGATGAATATAATAAATAATATCCTTTTAATACATAGTGATTGGTTTATGGAAAAGGGGATTTTATCTTAAATTGGACATAAATTTAATTTATATTGATTATGGTAATCGTGGATTGGGAAAATATTTTAAAATAAAATCATTATTTGTAATCTAGTTCAATGTTATGAGTATAAATAACTCTATGGTTGGAAATAAACATGTGGAATGGTTGAAAATAACCATGGTCATGGTGGAAATACTCATACGAATTCATATGAGCAGGTGGAGATTCACTATATGCCCATTGTGATCAAATTTGGTTTAGTTTAAGAATAGATGCACGTTTTATTACTTTTATATTTCTCATGACACCTTAAATTATAAAACAATGGTTTATTCTAAATAACATATAAAAATTTTGGTATTTTTTTATATGTGGTTTTATTGGGAATCATGCTTGGAATTTAGTGTAGTTTGTAAAAAAATTATGTATGGATTGTAAAATTAATAATTGTTTATTTATTTTTGAAACGTCATTGGTTACATACTATGGAATATATCAAACATAGTAATGCATTAGAGTAATTTTTTAAATAATTCTGAGTAAATTAGTACTCACCCCCACCCACACATCATGCTATTCTTTATAGGTTGTTTTTAGAGCATGATGTTTCTTGCATCACATGTCAATGATTTATTAATTTTACTTCCTGGTGTGAAGGAAACACCTTGGTGGAGACTAATATGTCGGGTCATCTCAGGATCATCCTATAGGGTCCCTTCAAGACATTTTAGTGGTCCTTCTTACCCAAAGTGGTGCTTGAATTATTCCCTTGTTTGGTGGGTATCAAATTTTTGAACATATATTGACTATGGTGGTAGGGGTTCAGATAGCTTCCATGTTAAATGTGTTTCATCATTGGATGGAATTTTTGTTTTGTGGACTTCGAATTCAAATATGTTGTTGTCATTCATTTTTTGTTTTCTAGTGGAGGAAGTTCTATGTTTGGATTCTTCTTGGTTATATTTATTTATCAAGGTTTTTTTGTTAGTTAATCGATGGACTCCAAAGGCTTTGAGGATGGCGATCCTCTGGAGGTTGGCGGAAACTAGTTTGTTTTCAATGTACTAGCTTGTTTACATTGGAATCATTAGTCTATCCTCCAATCGGTAGAATTTATTTTCTAGGGTGTTGATTCGGTAGGGTTTTACTATTGTGTTGTTTGGTGATAGTGTTTCTAAGGATGAAGATGGTGATAAAGTAAATCATTTGGTGATTTAGTGATAATAGAAATCAGTGATGAGTTTTCATCAGATGTGAATAAACCTCGGGTGTAGCAACCACAATGATCAATTCTTAGTAGATTCCCACCCACAACCTTCATTTTCACTCATTCCATCATTGGTGATTTTGAATTTTGAACCTTCATTATTGTGTATATAGTTTTTTTAACCAACATATTTCATTATTTTAAAATTTTAATTTTGAATTCTAATGTTTTAAGGGTGTACACTAAACCTAAAAAAGGGTTATTTGAAAATAAATAAACAAAGGTTTTGGGTTTCTGGTGATGGTTCTTTGGAACTGTATTCATGGAGATATGGTACAATATCTATTTTTGTTTTATTAAAGGATATTGGATTTCATATTGGGATATATATTTTTTATCTACCTTCCGCAGTCATGACTTGGTTATATTGATTTATTTCAATTTCATTATTTCTACATGGTTTCTTTAATAGTAATTTTCAATGATTAGTTATGATTTTTATAAAAATAAACCAGTTTTTATATATTACGTTTTTTATTTTTTGATGGATAATCATTCCCCAGTGATAATGTGCTATCCCTTGGCACTAGTTTTCTGCCTCAGATGATTGAGGAGTGAACTTGAGACCTTATGATGATCTTGTTCGGGTCTTAGGATTTTGTTTCAATGGTCAATTCTTTAAAAATTCGTATTGGATCATGGTTTAAAGTTTATTTCTGAAAATTATAGTAAGTATCGAGATAATGGTTTCATAACTCATGAGGGTCCCATAAAATGGTATAACGAAACTCTTTATTGAAAAACATGTGTTGTCAGGGATTCTAGTTATGAAAAGTGATTTGTGGATCTATTATAAAATGTTTTTCGCTGTAGTTTTCTACAACCATGATGGGATGAAATGATCAGGGTGTTAATACATCAAGGTGCATATGCATGGTGATGATATACACATGTATTGGATTTGAAAATGAATTCATTAATTTGAATTTATTTTTTTACATGGATTCAAATGAATTTCATTATGTTTTTTTCAAAAAAATAGATTTTTATTATTACTTGTGTGGAATTAAAATTGACGAACAATCGGAAAGTGGATAGATCCACTAATATGTAGAATTATTTCTATGATTATAGTGGTAAAGATATTACGGTAATAGATATGGTATTTGTTTCTTAACACAATGGTTAATCCCTAGTTTTATGGAATTATACAAAATCCTCAATATATAAATACTATTCACAATCAAGAACTTAAGAACATGGAAAGTGTTTATGAACTCCAATATTTTATTTTCAAATGATTTATATTATTATACGATACATGAACCAGGAGAGGCCAAATGAAGTAAATTAGGATTTAAGGATTTATAAGTATAATCCTCTTATAATTATAGTATATGGTTGGGTACTACAAGATGGATATTTATTGGAAATAAAAAACTAAATATTTTAATTATTATATACTCATAGGATATAAATGATAGTGTTTATGCATGCATTATAAAGAGATATGCTTGTATGTTATATGGAATTGTTGAGAAAATAGATTTTCATGAATATCTAACATGGGATGAATTTCAAAAGATATTTAGTGAGCAGTTTTAACTATTTAATTTGAAGATATAGGAAGCTTATAATTTTATATTGTAAGAGAAGAAAATGGATTCCTATAAAGGGTATCTTAAAGATATTTTTGAGCCCAGATATATATCATCATAAAATAAACCATTCATGATACTAGGAGTTGGTATAGTTTAAGTATTTTAATGTCATTTTTTATTTCATTATGTTTAATGATTGGAATATATTGAAAGGATTTCTTGTATTGGAGGTTATTAAATATGTTTGGGTAGTTATAAATGATTAGATGGTAGGGTTAAAGGCTTATATTAATTTTTGTGGATGCAGAATTCATTTTATCTTACTAAAAGAGTGTGTTCACTATTTTTAGAGAGAGTAGGATATTTTTGATGGTTGAGCGGTACATTTTGTTAGGGACAATAAAACATTAACTTCTTTAACTATCTAGGTTAATTATTAGATTATTGTAAATAAAGTATAGACCATGGTTTTCACTGGTAGTGGAATATTTCATAGACATGTTCAACAAATATTTTTCTAACTGCCACTAGAGAGGAATATGGAGTTATCGATGGACTTGTATTTAGGAAAATTTATGATGTCCTTGCATTTATATTTTATAACCCTTTTAGATTAATGATTATTTAATGATCAATTAGAGTATTTAAAGGGAAGAGTATTTATCTAATTAAGTGTATCACCTTGGGTAGTTCTATATAATGTTTTAATAAGTTTGACGGTAGCCTATGATTGTGCATCAATTACAGCAAGTTGAACCAGGTGATAGTGAAGAATAATTATCCTTTACCTTGAATTAATAAATTCGTTGATCAACTGAAAGGAGATAAGTGGTGATCAGTGATAAATTTATATTCAGGGTATTACAATTTTAATGTGAAGGGTAAGTATATTAAAAATATCGCAATTTATAGTAGTTATGAACATTATGAGTTTCTAGTAATCATTTTGTGGGTTCCAATTATACTATTGATTTTATATCCCTGGTGAATAGTATCCTTCACAATTACCTTATTAGGTTTTTAGTGGTGGTTATGGATGATGTTTTTATTTATACGGTTTTAAAGGAAGATCATAAAAGAAATTTTGATGATTTCTTGGAAATGTTTTGGAAATACTAGTTATATTCAATGTTTTCTAACTATTAGCTTTGGATGTAAGAATAAATGTTTTTAGTAAATGTTATCATTGATAGTGTAATTTTGATTGACATGGAAAAGGATGAAAAAATTATTTATTAGGAATATCCCAAGAATTAATTTCAGATATATATCTTTCATGGATTATTTAGGTATTAAATTTAAAATAAATTTTACTTTTGAATTTTTTTGATCTTACCTGAAACTTATAGGGGTATTTAGTGTATTATGATGAATTGTGATATATTTTTGGTTGTGTTCTCATAAAATGGGAAAATTTAGTGTTGAATGGATCAAGAAAAATATAACACCCCAAGATTTTTTCAATTTTGTTTTTCAAATTAATTAAAACTTTTCTATATTTTTCATTTCACTCAACACTGAATATAGATTGTTTTATATGAAAGCACTAAGATTGGTTTGAGTTTCACACAACATCATGTTAATAGTTCACTACACAAAACACTTAGATTATATTTTGGTAAAATCAACACTATTCTTTTCATGTATTGCACACAATTTTGAGTTCTATCAATATCTTATGTTAGAAGTAAGACAAAGATTTACCAAACACATAGTAATACTAATAATTTTATTAAAATATTTTATATTTGTCACATAGCCATTAGAATGGAGTTTCTGAATAATATTAATTAAAATATGTAAATGTGGTTTACACATGTAAATAATACGAATTATTTGGTGACCAATTACCGAAAATGAAAAGAAAACTCTATGAAAGTATATGAAATCTTTTGCTGGAAAACTATATTTATGCATCCAAACATTTTTTAACTTGATAAATTAATTAAATTACTTTTGATAAATATTTTTAATTAATTAAATAAATATGTATGTATATGTATATTATATTCGGTCAACTATTTAACATTTATCTTTTGTGTTTTCTAAACAAGAGATAAGAATTAATCCTATTTTACATAAAAAGATATTTTTTCTCTAAAAGTTAATTTTACCGCCTTTTAATGGAGAACCTATTTTAAATATTATTTTTGATACTATTATAAATTTCACTGGTAAAAATAAAATTCTTTTTAAAATAATAATATAAATATTTACTTTGGGTAAATTTTTGATATATTTCTTAGAAGATTCATTTTTTGATGAATAGTGATAAATAGTGAATTTTATTTTAAAATCACAATTTTATCTAATTTATTCATATATTAAATTTAAATTTAAATTTTTTAAGTATATTTAGTTAAATTATATTTATATTTATACAATTTAGTTCATTTTATGCAATTTATCTTTGAAATTGGATATAAAACCATTTTAAACCTTTGAACATTTTCACTTTAAAAACTCATTGGCCCATCCCATCCCTGGGATTAATTTTAAATTAATTTATGATAATTATGTGTATATAATTTGGGAATATTTTTTCTATATTTTCTATTATCATGATTTATAATTTCTATTAAGTTCAAATTAATTTTTGACCACAAATATTAGTGAAAGTAATTTAAAATAATTATAGTGATTAAGGTAAAAATCAGTTTACTTAGTGATTAAAATTGAAATTAAGGGAACAAATAGCCTATAAACATGTAAAAATGACATTTTATGGAAATATTTCTACCATATCCTCCCTTGGATATAAAATGGACCATTACTTGAGGTACGTTATGTAAGAGAGGCCTCTAAATAATGTTTTCCTTTTTATATTTATAAGAATGACACAACTCCTCCACCATAATAACCTCAGTATCCTTAGTATAATTAGATTTTTTAATTTCAATGGTTATAGCTAAACTCAAACACACATCAAAAAAATTGGATACACAATCATCATTTGTGTGTATGGTGAACTACCACCTCGTATACCGATGTCGATCGTTCATCCATTACCACCTTTCAAGGTTGTGAATAATAATGGAATCACTATTTTTATATGATACATATATGACATTTAATATGTAATAATTCTTAAATAATTATTATATAACATATACCCTAATGATTTACATTTTTGTTGATTAAGACAACTTCGTTTGTGGATGTGTGGACTACCGCCTCCTCAAAGCAATGAGATTCATTCACACATTACATAAATTGTATTAATGATGTGTTTAGAAAAAATATATGATATATATAAAATAATAATTATACTATAATTATAATATATATATATATCATTTACTTTTTTTATTTCAATACGACAATAAAACAGAAACATTATTCATGTGTACATATGACCTACCGTCTCCATGAACGATGTATTCAATTTCATATTTTTATATTTTATAGATTATTATAAATAATTATATACTTAATATATATGATATTTCAATCATTTCCTCCATTATTGAAATAATTAAATCATGATCTGAGTAACAGGATGAAGAATAGAAGTACAAAACATATACAAAAAACAAAGTTGTTATTACCTGAAACGTTTGTTTAACATGAAATTGTTAATAAATGTGTAATATAAAGTAATAATAAAATCATATATGGTATGATATATAATAATATGGTCATGTGTTATATTTATAATAAAATTATATTTATTATACAACCGGACTGAACTCGTGTGAAGAAGGTCAAGATTTAAGGTAAGGGTTTTCTTATCCCACTTTAATTTTTGTGAGATATATGCTATATTCACTACTTATTCTTATTGTGTAGTGTATAAATATTCCTATAACATATTATATAATGAATTTAATTTGTTTCGTGATATTAAAAGTTTCAATTTCTGTTATTATTTCATGGATGAAATGATTAAAGAGATACTCAAGTATCAAGGGGATTTATAGTTTCACATTTATTTATGTCAGGATTATACTATATTCACCACTTGTTTATTTTGTATGGTATATATACTGACAAAGAATTCATTCCATGATTCTTATCCTTAAATTAATGGGTATTTACATATCTATTTTATGATCCCTATTTCAAGGGGTTTATGGTTCAAAAGTTACAAAACCGGTAAAATAATTTTTTATCAATTTTTTTCTTTCAGACACAAATCATGTTATGAACCTATATTATTTTAAAAGTCATATATACAAACCTTTGACATGTTATATCATGAATATACTTCTTTTTTGGATATTATAAACTTCAATTTATGTTATTCTTTCATGGGTATTATGATTCAAAGTTAATAAATTGGTATAAGTTTATTGTTACAATCTCATCATTTATCTAGATTGGTTAAGATTATAATTTCATTCATGAAATATTATGATCCATATCACAAGATCTATAATGATTTTTCTTATCCTCTGGTTATTCCTTATATCTTTGTATAACATTGGTACTTAAGATGTTTAATAAAAAAACTAAGAAAATCCGACTTTATTTCTCTCTTCGGTCTAAAATATATTTAATTCACAAACCATATTTTCTAAAAATTGTTTATTAAATTTTTAAAAATTATATATTAATCTCCTTTTCAAGAAAAAATATTTAAATTTTTTTTCTTTTCAAAATGTTTAAAATTGTTTTTAAATATTCCTTTTTATGTTTTCAATGTTATTTTCAATGAAAATGGTTTTCAAAATATTCTATGTATTAAAAATAATTATTGAAAATAGAAATTATATTTTCCTAAATAAAAGTTTTAAATTATTTTTAGAGCTTACATAATAAGTTTTCAATGATTTTTTCAAAGAAAATGATTTTGAAAATGTTATATGATTTTAAAAGAAAGTAATTTTCCTTAAAAATTGTTCCAATTTATCTTTTAGAATCCTTGTCCATCTAAGATGACATAAGTTGATATAGTTATTATTTATTAGAGATATTATCCAACGATACCATTTATATTATTTCTCTATATGATTTATTTTTGGATGAAATGATTTTTATTTAAACTATTTATTTTCTATGAGTAATAGATGATTCAAATAGTTTTTATGAATCTTGTTCAAGGGATAATAAAATTTTAAAGAGATTTACATGAAACCCAATTATTTTCCATGGGATAATCAAGATATTAAAATGTAATTGTTTCTATGTGTTTTTATGATGACATTAAAGCTCTTTATACTGTATTCAGGTTTTTGTTCATGGGTGCATCTTATATGATGGGCTCTTCCAGATGGTGTAAGGTAATCCCCTTATAGATTATATGATGGCGTGGCCCAGATAACATTAGGAGAGCCCTTTATATCTTATATGATGGTGTGTCCCAGATAGCATCAGGTAATCCCATTATATGTTATATTATAGGGTGGCCCAGATTGATCTGGGTAAGCCTGTTACATCTTATATGATTGGGAATCCCAGAGGGCACCGTGTGAGCTCGTTATACCTCTTTGATAGATTGGGTAAATATTTAAATCTCATAAGATAATTATGGGAACAATTTCATTAGCTTGATCCACTATGGGAATAAAGTGTAACCTGATCCACTCTAATGAAAGGGATTCAATTGGGTATGGCCGTGCATCATTCCCAATAGGTGCAGTCCCCATGAAGTGCCTAGATAAGTATTGGCAATGAGACTGGACTGAGGTAATCATTTTGTTTGGAAAAATATGATAAGAAATATTATCATATTCAATTGTTGTCTTTTTCTTTCAAGGAAATATATAATAAGAATAAATCACCTCATTTTTTTGGTAAAATTTTTACTGACCATCGTATTTAGAAAATCAGACTCATAAAATTTAAAAAAGTTCATCAGAATAGGAAAATTTTTTCTTGAAGAAAATGTTTATTAGACTCACTTTGGTTTCAAAATGAAAGAAAAATCATAATGACGTGATGCTTCAGAGTCTACCTGGCTCAGATGCAAATATTGAGAAGATTTTTTTATTTTTATTTCACAAATACCATAATTTATTTGTAGAACATGTGATGAATGTCTTATGAAAGAAAGGGGGATAAAAGGTACTACCAATCATATTCATGTTTGATTGGATAGAAAGATGTTTCTAGAATAAAGGTGAGTTAAAATACTTTCTATAGAAATTTAGACACCATTGAAGCTAATCTTTAATATTTTCAAAATAATGAGGAAGTCATAATATAATTTATAGTTTGTGGAAGAATAAATTTCACTAAAGAAAAAAGTTTATGATCTCAAGTTCATTAGTTTGGGATCACCATATTCTGAATTTTTTGAAGTTTGTATGAATTAGAGCATAGTATTATGAAGAATAAATAAGTTGCTGATGATACTAGTTCATCAGACATGGTATACCACTAATAATCAGGGTTACTTTGAATCCGTTAAGTCATTACATATATTTGGTTTCCTTATGAAATTATAGGATTATTTATAAGAAATTGTTTATGAAGAAGATTTTTTTTGTGAAGAATTTTCTTGAGAGATGTTGGTAACATTGAATACGAAAAGTTTGTTGAGACTGAGATCATTAAAAAATATTTTCAACCATTTCTGATCAAGATTATTTGTTGATTAAGAAAATTTATAAATAAATTTGTAATATCTCTAAAAAGTGGGTCAAGAGAAAAGAATAAAGATGAATAGTCTTGTTTGATGAATTCTTTAAACTATTTTTAAATGGGGGAAAGAAGATTTATTGAAGTTCCAAGAATATTTTTACCTTTGTTTTTATCAGTTGGTACGAAACATTGTAATGGGATGAAAAATGTTTTATATTTCTTACAATTGAAAGAAATAAACATATTGAAGAAACCGTTGTCTTTATTATAATGAAAAAATTGAATTGAGAATATTTTTTTCAATTGATTCATAGAAACGTTATGAGATGTATTCAGTTTTGATTTGTTTGAAAGTTGGTCAGAAAAATCCAAGTGACCAAATTCCATTATCATTTTAAAGATATCATATTGGAAAATTAGAATCAAGAATTGATTATAGACTGATGTTTTTTAAGAAGTCTTCAGTTCCATATTTACATGTGGGTCAATAAATTAGGATGACCATCATAATAGAGAATCATAAAGGGAAAATTGGAAAAAAAATATTGTAATCAGACTGAAGATCTATTTGAAATATTGAAGGTAGATAAAGTTAAAGGAACATATGAAATTCAAGGATGGATGAAGAAGTCAAATAATGATATGAATATAAAGGGTGATTGAATTATTTTAAGAAAGTTATGGATTTGAAAGGGAATTGAATGAGTTAAATAATGATTCGATATTAAAGGAATATTAAAGATTCATGAGTTTTTGTAAAGTGGGAAAATATTTTTAGGATCCTGCTTAAACCAGTCTTATGAGCCTATAAATATGAGTATAGTACTTCATGTATTCTATGAAATTAATTATTCATGAAATTTGAGAAATAAGCTCTCCAATTATAGAAAAATAAGTTTCCAGTTTTTGCTTTATTGAAGTGGTTTTTCAAATAGAAGAACAAAAGGAGAAGAGAAAATATCATAATCAGGGATTCCATATTGGGAAATAGGACTTGGATTTCTGGACTGAAGAATATGTATGTTCATATAGTTTCAAAAATATTATGATAGAGTATTATTTATTTATTGAGAAATCAGACTGGGAAATCATACTGATTGTAATTACGAAGACCATGAAGCTCTTACCTACTCCTTGGTAAGAATGTGAAGAATTGCTTTTATAACATCGAGATATTTTTATTAAATAATTTATTTAAATAATTTTAATTATCCAATAGATTTTATTACATGAAATAGTGAATTTAAATAAACAAAAATACACCCTTGTAATAAAATGACCATTATAACCTAGCTATTAGGTTAGAGGGAATAAATACTACTAACTTATGAAAATGTTTGGTGAATTCATTAGATACCAATTATTTATGAAAAATATAAAGTAATTATATATTTTTAAAATAATTAAATTTAAATTAGTAATTTATATTAATGAAATATATATGTTATATATTTTATAAAATATTTTTTATATTCATCCAATCAATATTTCAGTCATAGTGTATGAATAAACCCTATATGAAGTATAAAAATCTATATTTTTTCAGAAAGTGTAATTTTATTGGATTTATAAATTAAAATTTTGACAATTTAATAATTTTTATATAAAAACATAAAGTTCTTCATAATAAATGGGATACAAATTTACTTTGGATAAATGTTTGATATTTTTTTGATAACTTTCACGTTTTGATGAATAGTAAAAATATACTAAATTTTAAGTGAAAACATATTATTTCATTGAAATAATTTTTATGCTTAAATTATTTGATTAATTTTTTTTAATAATTAATATTTTATATCTTTATAAATTAATATAATGTTGGCAATTGGCATTAATTTTATATTGAATTCTGATGTAAAAAACATTTCAATCTTTTGTAATGTTTTAACATTTAAAACACATTTTCTCTTTCCGACAATGAGTGGAATTTTATATTAATTACTATAAATTCTATGTTTCGAAGTATAATAAATTGATTCTATATTTGGAATCAGTATGTCCAAATTATTTAAATATATTTCTTTGATTGTTTGTCATTATTAGTAGTAACTTTGGTAAAAATTATTAATACGGCGAAAGGAAAATCTGGAAATTAAGGGTAAAAATAATGCTATAAAATTACCATAAAAATTGTACATAATCATTGTATGAGTGTTGTTTTACCTAAATAATCATTGGGACTAAATGGTATCTTTTATAATGCACTTTGATGTGATTATGACATTTAAATTATTTTAGTTAAAGAAAAATTAAATATATCTTACTCAAATTTTAATAACTATATCTTTTTTAATATACAGTTCATACAGAATATAAGTTATATTATAAATCCTAATTTTAAGGATAATATATTTTAATTTTTCATGTAAATTTATTTATAATTTTTAGGAAATAAATAATTACCTTAATAGCTTATAAACTAATTATGCAGAAATTATTTAATAGATGAGAAATCAATAATATTTTTTGAAAATAAATGATAATGACCATTAAAATACAATAAAGAGTTACAAAATATTATTAGTAAAGTATATATCGACCATATTCATTCAAGGGATTAGTTATTGACCATTTGGAGCCATTTGGAATATATTATGATACATATAATATTTTATATAAAGTGATGTTAAAGTTTTCATATTCAAAATTTAAAAAATATATAATTTTTAATATAGTATTTTATAGAAGATATATTCTATTATATGTATTCCAATTAAATATTGAACAATTATCTTTTTATGGTATTTTATTTTTAATTTTTAACCAAAAAATATGTATATTAAATAATTACACAAAACTGACATTATAATTATTTTATTAATACAGTTAATAAATAAATGTTATTAAAAATATAGAAATAAATATAATTTGGGATAATTATTATATAAAATGAATTTTATATATGAATTTTACTTTTTATTAATATAATAAAACATTTTTTTTGAAGTTAACATGTTATATTTATATTTTTAATAATAAATTAATTATATAGTATCAAAACTGACACTATTGATTATATATCAAAATAATGTATTATTAAATTATTTAAAAATAATAAAACATTTTTTAAAATGTAAAATAATTATGAAATGGTTTAAAATATTCTAAATTATTCATTTAAGTTCTAATTGACCTAATATATGTAAATATTGAACCCTTTTAATAATTGAAATATTTGTTTCCATAGTTAAAATAAATAGAATAACTAAGTGTTAAATGAAAATGATAAGGTTTAAATGGACATAAAAACATGTCAAAAAATATTGGATTATGATATTACAACCTTATCTCATCTTTTATTAGCAACTAGAACATTGTTGAGTTTTTTGGATGTGGTTTGAATTTATTATAAATTAATATTTTAGAAAATTCCAAAGGTACCCCCAACCTCAACTATAAAAGGGCACCTCCTACCTCATTTTTACTTCAATTTGAGCTACAAATTTATTACATAACCTGAAAATTTCTCTTATCAAATTCCCTAGTCACATTCTATTAGTGAAGGTCTTCTCAAAAGAAAAACCATTGTTTCTTTTAAGATGATATCTAGAGGGAGCTTTCCAAAGAAGAGGTAATCTCTTTTACTGACTCTCTCAAGATCATTTCTTCTTCTACATCCTCTTCCATTTTTGTTTCCATTATTATGTAATAAATATAGTATCACCATTATAGTGAGATTCAATTATGGTTATGGAACAACCTTATTCCACATTTTATCCATTTTATGAAAAATAAAATCACCACATGTGTGTACATACGACTTACCATCTCACATCGTCGTGTAATCTGTTTTTTAACAACCACGTTACTTTCAAGGGTATGATGATGAAAATAATAATTATCTATGATTATTATAACATTTTATTTATTTTTTAATAATATATATACCATCTACTTCAAAAACATTACATAATTAATGGAATTATATCATTATTTGTGTGTATGTATGGCTTACTGTCTCCACGATGCGATGTGATTAATTCTACAATATATCCATTAAATCATGATTAAATAATTGTTTAGAATAAATATATATTATTTATATTATATTAATATAATTCTAGAAATGGTATAATTATAAACTATGAGTATTAATCCAAACATATTCGATGAATCATGCATAAGAAAATGAAGTCGTTTATACCTGAATAATGAGTAATAATGAAATCTTATAAAAAAGGATGATAATATGATCATATATGATATCATAAAAATTAATATGATTTTGGAGTAAGTCAATGAAATTATTTAATTATTATACAATAGGTTCAGATACATACAAAGGATATCAGACCTATGTTAAGGGATAATTTTGCAATCTCATTATTACCTGAGATTGTTAATACGTAAGTATTTACTAGTGTACATTTATCATCCATGTCCATGTTTTCTAAATATTTAAAATTATTTCTATTATTCTATAATTTTTTAATGTTAATTTTAACCATTGGTGAATTTTAATTAAACTATATGAAAGTAATATTTTGTCATTTTTTGATAGGAGGTACTTTTTTGAGTTATCCAACAAACGTACAAGAAGAATCTCATCCTTTAACTTATAAATCATGATGAATTTTATCATTTTAATAACACCACATTTAAATGAAGATTACTTTATAATATTTTAAGGTTATTTTCAAATAAATTATTTTCTTTAAAAAATCATGGTATTTTGTGAAAAGAAAATGTTTTTGAAGAAGAAATGATATTTTTCTCATGAATTAATTCCAAGTGTTCAATAAAAATAATTTTCCATCTAATATGGTATTATTTAATGGGGTTATGTTTTAGATATAATATAACTATTATTCTTATGGTTTGATTACGTTTATTTATGGAACTATGTTTATTAAATCCATTTATTTTTAATGAATTATCTTATGATGGAATGATATTTAAGAAGCCCATTTTATTCCTTGGGTTATACTATAATAAATTATCTATGTTTTTATGGAATGTGTAAGAATGATTTCATTATGTGATGGGTGGGACCTATATCTCCCTCCGATGCATTGGGTAAAGATTTTTTCCACATGTGGTAGACAAGGCTGGAATGGGAAATGATATTGGTTTAGTTATACAAGGACATATTGAGGAGTGAGCTTGGTTCAATAATGGAATTTGTCCTCTATGATGGTCTTGGAAATAGGCCTTTACTAATATGAAATAATTTTATATTCTTATGTGTATGCCAAAAAATTTCATGTCTTATGTTATGAATTTTGGGATTACGTTCATTGATTCTAATGAAGTTTTATGTTTTATCCCAGGACATGAAATCATGATCTTTAATATGTAAGATAAGGTTTTCAAATGTTAATGTTCTTATATGTTATGATTATGATATGATTAACATCTCCCTCTTTATCCTTACTATGCATCTAAGCTCACCATTTCTTATGTTTATTTTCCCCTGGTCATGAAGAAGGATATTAAGTAATATATGTCACAAAGGGTTCTAGTTATTAAGGAATAAGTAGGAAAAAATGTAGATGTCTTATAAACCTGTTGTTTAAGTTTCTTAGTTTCTAAAGAAACTAAACCTATAAGGTCCTATCATAGTTTTTTTAAAATTTTGTTATGAATATTCGTAAATTTTTAAGTAATATCTATGTATTTAAAGTATGGGTAGTTATAGTTTTTATTAGAGGAAAGGTATAGTTATACTTTGGAAAGTAGGATAATAAAAAATTAGGAATAACTCTAAGGATATCCTGATGTATAGGTTATAATCCCTGTTTTTTATTAATGATCATGAATAACCTTGGAAAAAACCCAAAGTGACCAAATTTGAAATTTTATTCATGATTATGTGGATTTCCTATTATGATTAGTGCTTCTCATACTATGATTTTTGTTATTAGTTAGTGGATAAAACCTAGAGGATCCATGTTTATAATTAATGCGATGGGAAATGAAATGATTTTCATCCTGAGTAACCGAATATTATTGGATATGTAATGAAAAACCTTATTTATATGCTTACAAAACCTTCTCAAGTTATGAATCGTGTAGGATCTATAAATTAATAAAGGAGGGAATAATATTCTGTTGATTTCTTCATGAGGCACCTCCCACCTTCTTAGTGGGTCTTCTAATCCACTAATGGTTGAACAATATATTATTACCCTTGAAAATATATTTTAAGTTCTCCAATGTTTAAAACAAGATAAATTCATCTTAGCATTCTATCATTTGGAAGGTGAAGCAGATCAATGGTGGAGCCTTATCAAGAATACTAGGTAAATATATAAAATTGAATCCATAGAATGGGATGAGTTTTAGAAATTATTTTTTAATAAGTACTTTTCCTGTATTCTTAGAGCGAATATAGAGAATTAGATCCTTAAACTTAAAACAAGGATGATGAATACATTGTTACCTGCAAAGAAAATTTTAGAAGACCTGCAAGGTATGCTTCTATAATTATTATCCAACATAAGAGTAAAATTGATCAATTATTTAGAGGCTTAAAACAAAATATAAAAATGTAATTATCCATATGGTACATCAAAATATATAAATAAATCATTCGATGTGCTCTCAAGGTTGAGATGGATATTGGAGTAACCCATCAGTCCTATGGATTTGATAAGAAGAGAAAAATGGAATTCAAGGGAAAATCAAAATACCACACTTAAATGGAGATAAGTTTTACCTTATTCTCAAAGTGTGAAAATGAACATAGAGGAAATTGTCCTAAAGGGACTATTATGTGTTTTAAGTGTGGTATTAAAGGTCATCAGGTGGTTGAATGCTAAAGTGATCAGAAAAATATGTCTAATGGTGTGAATAGAGAAAAGACTACATAGAATGCACCTCCTAAACTTCAATGATACAAGTGAATGAAAATGGGAAATTAATCTAACCAATTACCTAATCTAAGGTTTATTGATGATGATTGACAGCAAATAACTCTTAAGGCCGAAGACAAAGGCAAGTCACATGAAATCACTATCGGTGATGTGGAGTATGATAATGAATTGGTGAAATGTACACTTACCATCCAATATAATGTATAAATTTTTTTATTTGATTTTGGATCAACTCACTCTTTTATTTCTGAATAATTTTCTAAGGGTATCACTATATTTTCTCAACAATTATATGTTGAGTTATCCATGACAACTCCTAATGGCATAATCGTCACATAAAAAGTCTATAATTATTATCCAATTGATTTTTGTGGGAAATTTCTTCATGAGAACCTTGTGATCCTTCCTTTACTATAATTTTATGTGATTATTGAAATGGATTGGCTTTAACTATATGAAGCTAATATAAATTTATAAGGAAGGAAAGTCACATTTCATATTTTGGATCAATCTATGATCATCTATTGATGAAAGGATGAGTCTGATCCTCCAGTGGAATTTTTTTCCATCCTATGGGTCTTTATTCCTATAAATGAAGGTTATCTATCTAAAATGGTTGGAAATAAACTCACCATTAAGAATACACCAATTTTAGGGTAATTTTTGGATGTCTTTCTAGAATAATTTCCAAGTATTCCACCAAATTATAAAGTTGAGTTTTCAATAGAACTCATATCAGGTGTTATTCCCTTTTTAAAGACACATTATAGAATAGACCTAATTGATTTTAAGTAATTGAAGAAGCAACTCTAATAGAATCCTAACAAAGGATTCATACACCCTTTTGCGTCACCTTGTGGTGCACCTGTTCATTTTTTTAGAATAATGATGGATGATTGAGAGTCTTTATTGATGATCAATAAAATAAAAAGATCACTCTCAAGAAAAAATATCATCTTTTCCGTATTTATGACTTATTTAACCAACTATATAGAGATCAACACTTTTCCATGATTGTTCTTTATTCAGGATATCATAAATTAAGGGTTAAAAAGGAGGATATACCAACGTTGACATTCTATACAAGGTATGGACACTATGAATTTATAGTGATGCCTTTTAGTCTTACTAAGGCCCCCACTATCTTACTGGATCTAATTAATAGAGTCTTTAGAGACTATTAGGATCAGTTTTTGGTAGTATTTATATATTATATTCTTTTATATTCAAAGATAAATTAAGATGATGAAGATCACTTTAATATTGTACAGAAGACCCTAAGAATGTAGAATCTTTATAAAAATATTACCAAGTGTGAATTTTGGATTCATAAAGTTTCATTTTTGGGTCACATAATCTCAAGATATGTGATATCTATGGATCCCTCAAAAAAAAGTTATTTAATGTTTTCCTAGACAAACAACGGTAAATGATATTCGAATTGTTCATGATTTGGCTAGATATTCTCAATGTTTTGTGAAATATGTTTCATGATTATCTAATCCACTAACCAAGTTGACTTGGAAAGGAGTTATTTTCTTGTGGATAGAGGAATGTAAAAATAATTTCAATGATCTAAAAAAAAGGTTAATCAGTGGACTTATGCCCACACTACCTTGTAGTGATCTACAGTGATGCATCTAATAAGGGACTGGGATGTGTTCTCATGAAAAATGATATGGTGAAAGCTTATGCCTCACGAAAATTGAAAATTCATGAATGGAATTTAACAACTCATGATTGGAAGTTATCTTTATTAATATTTTCATTAAATGTATGGTGATATTAACTTTATGGTGAAAGGTGTGATATTTATACTGATCACAAAGGTTTAAATTATATTTTCAGACTAAATGATATCAATATGTTCCAAAGAAGATGGTTGAAGTTGATTAAATATTATGACTACTTGATACATTATCACCCTATGAAAGAGAACAAGGTGGTAAATGCTTTGATTCAAAAGGACCTGCTAGCCTGTCCATGTTAAGGATCACTAAATATCTACTATTTATGGATTCTCAAATGATAGATCTTTAAATTTTAATGTAAACGGATAAATCACATCTTTTTAAAATTAATTTTCAACCATATATATGAGTTAATATTAAGGAGGAATATAAAGAAAATGTAGATCTAGAAAAGAAGGTGAGAAATGTTCTTGAATTCAACCTTGATTGAAATAGAATAATAAGGTTTAGGAACTGTTTTTCTATTCCTCCTATACCAGAATTAAAGGAGTGGTTCGATGAGTCTCATAGTTCTTCATTATATATTCATCCTAGAAGTAAAAATATGTACAGGAACCTGAAAGATTAATTATTGTGGGATAACATTAAAAGATATTTTTCTAAATTTTTATCTCAATGTTTGGTTTTTCACCAAGTTAAGGCTGAGAGACAGAAGTCTAAGGGGATGTTACAACCACTACCCATACTATAATGGAAATGGGAAAACATAACTATGTACTTTTTCATTGTACTTCCCAAAACATCTGAAGGTTGTAATTATATATGGGTTATAGTTGATCTCCTTATAAAGTCAGCACACTTCATTTCTATTAGAAGGTATTTATATCTTGATCAGCTTTTCAAGATATTTGTAAAGGAAGTGATACGATTTCATGGAGTACCACTTTCAATTATACCTTGTTAAGATCTAAGGTTTACCTTGAAGTTCTGGATTTATATTTAGGTGTCTCTGGATACAGAGTTAAGTTTCATTACTTCTTATCATCCTCATACAGATGGTCAGTCTTAGAGGACAATTAAAACTAGAGAAGACATGTTGAGAGCGTGCTCTATGAATTTCAAAGGTGGTTGGGATCAACACATAACATTTGAAGAATTTTTTTATAATTATATCTTTCACTCCAATATTCAGATGGATCCTTATGAAGACCTCTATGTAAATAAGTTTATAACTCCAACTTACTAGAATGAAGTTGGGAAAAGAAATCAATTAAGACTAGATCTTGATGATGAAATGGTAGAGAAGGTCATATCTATTCAACAACAAATAAGATCATCTCAAAGTCGACAAAAAAATTATACTAGAAGATGAAGAAAATACATAGAGTATAAAGTGGGTGAAAAGTTGTTTTTATTAATATCTCTCTAGAAGAGAGTAATGAGATTTGTAAGGAATATAATGTTGATCCCTAGGTATATCGGTCCTTTGGAAATAATAGATCATGTTGGGAAGGTAGCTTATTGATTGGCACTACTGCTGAATCATTATCATGTTCATGATGTGTTCCATGTATCACTCCTGAGATGCCCAATCCTTCACATGTACTAAACTCAGAAGTCATACCACTAGAGAAAGATCATTCTTATGAATAAAAAGAGATAGAGATTTTGGATCATAGCGAAAATGAAATGTGAAACAAGACCATTATCTTGGTTAATGTTTTATGGTGGAACATCTGATTCAGGGAAGAAATGTGGGAAATTGAGGATCTTATGAGGAAGAGGAATCCTCTTCTTTTTGTATCCAAGTGATGAATTTTGGGGATTAAATTTATTTTAATGGAGTAGAGTGTAACACTCGGATGTTTTTATGAAATATTTTATTTAAATAATTTTATTTGCAAAATATATTGTATTTCATGCAATCATGAGTCTAAAAAAACCACAAGAAGGACGGCCTTCTGCTCCCGATGCTGCCGATGATCCCTAGGTTTTCCCCGATGGTGGATCGGGATGAAACCCTAGTTTGCTGATGGCGGCTGCTGTGCCCCCTCCTCCCGCAGCGAGGGGAGGGGTTTCTTCGTCGTCTAGTTTTGCGCGTAGAGGTATGCCTGATTACGGTTTCTTCATGCCTGAGATACAGGTTTCTCTGAGTGTTCTGGGATGTGTTTCTGGTCATCCCATCGTACCAGTCTCAGTTCGAGAATTTTCCGAAGCATCTTCGATGCTTTCCACAGCCTTAATTGCAAGGTTTGTGCGGCGACGTCCTTCATTTGAGGATTTTGGAAATATGGTGAATGAATATTGGGGTTTGAAAAACCAGGCGTCGTTTGGGATTTTTGGGCCTCGACAGATTCTCATCTTCTTCTCTGATGAGGAAGATTTGGGTAGGGCGTGGTCTAGACCAAGGAATTCCCACTCATTCCAGTTGCTAAGATGGTCTTTCGATCATCATTTGAACATGGACTCTCCAAATCTTGCCATCTGGTTGCAACTACCGGGGATTCCCCTCCCATTTCAGAACCCTGGGCTTTTGAAGTCGATAGGAAACTCTATTGGGTGTTTCATCTGCGTTGATCAGAGGACAACCTCCATGGGAAACCCTACATCTGCACGAATCTACGTGGAGATGGACCTCTCAAAGAGCCCACCTGATACTGTTTGGATCGTAGTGGAGGGTGAGTATAGGTATGCACAATGGATTTTCTATGAGTCTTGGATGCCATTCTGCTCTTTTTTTCCATAAGCAGGGACATGGGATGGATGTCTGCCGAAGGAATGGTCGAGATGCACGGGCAGTGGAGGCCTGCACAGCGGTGGCTGATCCTACTCCAGATGTGCAACAGGTTGATGATTCTCTTCCGGTGCCCACTGCTATCATGGACCAGGGAGTGACACCAGGGGATGTGTTGAATGGAACATCTCTGAGTTACAGATCTGATCAGGTTTCAATGGATGATGTTGGAGAAATCCAACTGGCCAATCCTGGAATGGATGTGCCTCAGCCTAGAGATTCAATTCTGATTGAATCTAACAAAAATATGAATATGATTGATAACTCAGTCTCACATATGGAAGAATCTGGAATACCTGAACCCAAGGTTCAACATGAAGTGGCGGGGTCAAATGATGACTTTCAGTACATTGGCAGGGGGTTTGCATTGATGCAGGATAGTAGTACACCGATGGAAATGGTGTCTGAACAGGAGAACACACCTGATTGTATGGTACAGGTAAATCCTAATGACTTGATTAATTATTCTGCAAACAGGTTTGCAGTGCTGGGTGATGTTAAATCAACTGAGGCAAAGGTGATTGAAGTGGAAGAGGAAGTTGGAGGGAAATAAGGTCATGTGAACCTAGACAGAGTGAATGATGAATATACAATTCCATGTGCTGATGACACAGTCAAGAAAACTCAAATGGAGGGTGGGAAGGATGGAAATATCATTTCCCCCATGACCCTTAAGAAGTGGGGGGATAGAGTCGAGTGTGAAGAAGAGATCCATAATCACAAAGCATCCTACACTGAGGTGGTAAAGCATGGAATTCATGAGCCCCTAAGCACGGAAGTGGAAGGGATAACCCAAAGTAGGAGGAAGACATGGAGGGACTATACGGACCTACCCAAGCCAATGGCGACGAGGTATGCTTGCAAGAATGTAGGGTCGCAAGAAACTGTTCATGCAAATGGGAACAGTGGCAAGTGAAGGGGAGGGTCTCTGAAGGTGGATACTGGGCCCGGTGGGAAACGGTCAAACAAGGAGAAGATGTGTGAGGAGATGCTTAGGAAGAAAAACATGTATCTTGAGATGATGCGGAAGTATGGATCTTCAGAATGGGAGTCAGTTGATCCTGGTGATGAGTTATCTGATGATAGAGAGAGGGATGAGTATGGGTTTGATGTAATGTAGCACTTTTATTTTCTACTGTCTATACTTGCACTTTTTTCTTAATAAATTTGTGGGATCGGGCTTTCTCCTGGTTCAGACTTTTCTGGTAAAAAAACCACAAGACACCCTTAGTAAAAAATTTACATTATATCCTATCTAGAAGGTTAGTGTAAATAAATATAACTAACTTATGGAAATATATGTTGAATTCATTAGGTACCAATTATTTATGGAAAAATATAAATCAATTATATATAATTAAATTACGTAAAGTATTATTATTAATTTTAATTAATTAGGTATATATTTTATATATTTAATAAAATATGTTTTTATGTTTATCCAATAGATATTTTAGTCATAGAGTACGAATGAACCCTATACGATGTATAAAAACCTATATTTTTACAAAAAGGTTAATTTTATCACCTCTTTAAATTATAATTTTGACACATTAATAACTTTTATATGAAAAAATAAACTTCTTATTTGGAAAATGGATATAAAAATTTACATAGGATGAATTTTTTATATTTTTATACTAACATTCTTATTTTTATGAATAGTAAAAATATAATATATTTTAAGTGAAAATAACTTTTTTCATCCAAATAATTTTTATGGTTAAATTATATTATAAAATAGTTTTTAAGTAAAAAAATATATTATGTTTTTATCAATTAATAAAATTTTGGTCATTGGTATCAATTTTACATTGAATTCAGATGTAAAAAATATTAGAATCTTTTGTAATATTTTAACTTTAAGAAATCATTTTCTATTTTTTACAATAAAATGAATTCTAAATTAATTACTTCAACTTATGGGTAGTGAATTTTGAAAAATGGATTTATTATTTTGAATAATTAGTTAAAAATTATTTAAATATATTTATTTTAATTTTTGGCATTATGAATAGTAACTTCTGTAATTTTTTATTAATAAAGTAAAAGGGTAAATCTTGTAAATAAGGGTAAAACTAACGTTATAAAATTACCCAAACAGTTGACCTAATATCATTTTATGAGTGGGTTTTGACCAAAATCATCTTTGGGAGGAAATAGTGTCCTTTGGAAGCCACTTGGATGAGATTTGGACATTTAATTTATTTTATATAAACTAAAGTTAAATATGTCTTGCTCAAATTTTAATAACTATATCTTTTTAATATTTGGTTATATAAAATATAAATTCAACTATAAATACACATTTGAAATCTAAGATATTTTTTTATCATGAAAAATTATTTTTAATTTTTAGAAAAAAATAATTACATTAATAGATTATACATTAATGATGTAGAAATCATTTAATTTATGAAAAATCAATAAAATAATTTTTATTAAAATTATAAAAACCATTAAAATACAAGAAAACTTGACCAAATATTATTGTTCAAGTATATATTGACCATATTAATCCAAAGGATTACTTATTGACCATTTGTGCTTATATGGAAAAGATTATTACATTAATAATATTTTATTTAAAGTGATTTTAAAGTAGTCACGTTCACATTTTAATAAATATAACATTTTTAATATATTATTTTCTAGAGAATAGATTATACTATAAATATTCATAAGAAATCTATATGAATTATCATAGTCATGGTATTTTATTTTTAATTTTTAACCAAAAAATATTTATAATAAATAAAATACAAAACTGATGTTGTAATTATTTTATTATTTGAGATAATAATTAAATGTTATTAAAACATTAAAATAAATATGACTTGAGATAATTAATATATCCAACTAATTTTATAGATTACATTGACCTATTATTAATATAATAAAACAATTTTTTTCTGATTTTACTCGTTATATTTATATTTTTATTAATTATTAATTGTATAATATCAAAATTGACACTATTGATTGTTTATCAAATTAATGTCTTATTAAATTATTTAAAAATCATAAAACATTTTTTGAAATATGGAATAATTATGAAATGGTTTAAAAGGTTATAAATTATCCATTTATTTTCTAATTGAAATCATATGAGTAAATATTCAACCATTTTAATATTGAAGTATTTGTTACCATAGTTAAAAATAAATAGAATAACTAAGTGTTAAATGACAATGATAAGGTTTAAATGGACATATAAACATATATAAATTTTTTATGATATTAAAACTTTTTCACATCTCATATTTTAAAATAAAGACATTTTTTAGGTTTTTGGATGTGGTTTGAATTTATGATAAATTAATATTTTTGGAAATTTTAAAGGTTCCCCCAATATAAACTATATAAATGAACATCCTACATCATTTTTTTCATTCCCTTTAAACCTAAATATTCACCTTTCCCCTCCCAATTTTCCTTATCATCTTACCTAGTCACATTATATAGGTTCTGGTCTTCTCAAAACCCAACAATAGTGCCTTTAAGAGGAGATCTATAGGGAGCCCATCGAAGAAGAGGTAATCAAATTTAGCGAATCTCTCAAGATCATTTCCTCTATTAATGTATCTTCCATTATAGTTTCCTTTATCAAGAAATAAAAAAATTATTACCTGTATAATGATATGTTATTATGGTTATGGAACTACTTTATTTCACCTTCTATCCATCCACTAAAAATTGAAATCACCATGCGTACGTACGTACAACTTATCATCTCTATGTTGTGGTGTAATCTGTTTTTCACCACAAAATTAATTGGATTGGTATAATGGTGGGAATAATAAATATATATTATTATTATAAAAATATCTTTATTATGGAACAATATTTATACCACCCACTTTCAAACCATTTCATTATTAAAGGAATGATAGCATCGCTCATTTCTATGTACGACCTACCATCTCCACAATGCAATGTGATTCATTATATAGGATTTTCATTAAATAATAATTATATAAAATTTTAGAATGAATAAATAGTATATATTTTATATTAATATCATTCTATAAATGATATAACTATATCCTATGAATAATTAAGAGAACTTATTCTACAAAACATAGATAAAAAAATAAAGTCGTTTATACCTTAATAACAAGTAATAATGAAATGTTATTAACAAAAAAATGATAATGCGGTCATATATGATATCATACGAATGACTATAATTTGAGAATAATTCAATTAAATTATTTAAATCATTATATAGGAGGTTCATTTACATATAAATTATATCAAACCTATTATAAGGAATAATTTCACTATCTCATTTTTATCAGAGATTGTTTATACATAAGTATTTACTAGGGTATATTTATCAAACATGTCTATGTTTTATAAACAATTAATATTATTTATATTATTCTATAATTGTTTAAATTCAATTTTACCCACTGGTGAATTTTTATTAAATGGTATGGGAGGATTTTTTTTTCATTTTTCGATATGAGGTACTTATTTACTGTCTGAAAAATGTATGAGAATCATGTTTTCTTTTAACTTATACGGCATGATGGATTTTAAAATTTTCATAACACCATATTTCCATGAAACATAATTGAAAAAATTTCAAGTTTATTTTCAATGAAATTATTTTATTTTAAATTTTTGTTTCATTTTAAGAAAATAATTTTTTTTGTGAAGAAGAAATGATATTCTCCTCAAGAATTAATTTCAAGTGTTCAATCAAAAAAACATTCCATCTAAGATGTAATTATTTAATATGGTCATGTTTCAAGTATACTATATATATTATTATTATGGTTTGATTGTATTTATTGATTTAATTATATTTATAAAATCCATTTGTTTTACAAGTATTATCTTATGATGAAATGATGTTTAAGAAACCCATTTTATACTTTTGGTTATGATATGATGAATTATATATGTTTTTGTGGAACATGAAAGAATGAATTCATTATAATATGGGTGGGACCTATATCTCCCTCTAGTAAATTTGGTAAATATTTATATCTCATGATATAGATAGGGTTTGAATGGGAAATGATCTCCGTTTAGTAATAAAAAGATGGAATGAGGAGTGATCTCTGTTCAGTAATGTTCTTTGCGTGCTATGATGGTATTGGTAATGAGCCTTGACTAATACGAAATGATTTTATATTCTTGTGTGTATGCCATAAAATTTCATGTCTTATGTTATGACTTTTTTTATTACATTCATTGATTCTTTTGAACTTTTATTATTTATCCCTTGGTACGATATCACGATCATTCATATGCAGAATAAGATTTTCAAATGTTATGTTCTTATGTGCTATGATTATGATATGATTGATATATCCCTATTTACCCTTATTAAACATTTGTAATAACCCACTCTTATGTTTCTTTCTTCAGATCATGAGTAAGGGTACTAAGTAAGATATGTCAAAATGGGTCTAGTTGTGAAGGAATAAGTATGAGACAATGTAGATGTCTTATGAACTAGTTGTTTATGTTTCCTAATTTCTAAAGACCCTAAACATATATGGTCCTATCATGGTTTTGTTATATTTTTGTAATGAATATTATATAATTTGGAATTAATATCTATGTATGTTCATTATGGGTTGTTATAGTTTTGAAATCTTATGTTTATGGGAAAGTTGATCTAGAAGCACAAAAATTGTATTTCATCAATTCATGTGACATATTTCATTAAAGATAAATCTACATTAGTGTAAAGGAATATCCTAATCATTTCATTCCAAAAAAAGGATTATAATTTATTGTATTGTGTGTAATTTTATTATTTTCACATCTTACCATGGAATAACTACTTTTATTGAGTAGTGAACCTTTTAAATTGTTATGTTTATATGGTTGTGTGTTTGATTTGTTTTCAATAGAGAAATAAATCCTTAATAAAATGTGAAAGTTCTTTTTAATGTAAGGAAACATAAAACAAAAATATATCACTGATTTACCCCGTTACCTCTCATTGATCATTGAATCTTGGATCTATAATCTCAATTGGTATCAGAGCTGAAGGTTCCCTTCATTTTTTTGAATATTGGAAGTAAAGTTGTGATGGAGAATCTGAATTGTTCCAATAGTAAAGAGATTCAAATCATCGATGGAAATAACTATCATATATGGAAATATGGAACAATGTCTTATCTTATGTCTCCTTGGTATGATGATATTGAAGCTACAAAAGATGGATTTCCTCCCATTTATGATAAGGTTCCTCTTACACTTGTTAAAAGAAGAGTCTTGATAATGATGGATGAGCTAAAAATGGTTTACTCTCATCACTTTTTGAAAGTGATATTTTATGAGAGAAAGGTGTTTTCACTACCAAAGGTATCTATGATAAGTTAAAAAACATTTATGAAGGAAATACAATGTAAATAAGGAAAAGATGGAAATATGGAGGGTAAAGAATGATGATTTAAAGACAGATGAATATGAGTTCCTTTATGAATTACTTACCCAGTCAAATTACATTTTCATCACTATTGTATGGCTTGGTTAAAAGTTATAAACTCCACAGTTGTTTAAAATATCATTAGAATTATTCCTATTAAGATTGATACTAAAGTATCCTCATTATAAGATATAGATCCTGAAACTCTATCATTGAATGTTCTTCATAGTACTCTCATTACATATTAAATTATAATGGAGTATTTATAAATGGAAATAAATATTATAGATAATTGACATTCAAAGATGCAAATAAATAAAATTTTAAGAAGTTTCTTGAGGAAGATGGTTTTTTTTTACTCTGACTCCGAAAATTATGTATGTAAAAACCATGATGAATTTGTATCCTTTCTTTCAAAAAAGCAATTACAAGATAAATAGGTAAATACAAAGAGAAACATCCCTTCAAGTGTTTTGAGTGTGTATCCCTTGGGAACATTGCAGGTAATTGTACTCAGAAAAAAAGAAATAAGAGGATAGTGATGAAGAATAATAAAGACCAAGAAGGTTATGGAAAAATTTTGGTGAAAAAGATAAATCTTTTTCAAAAGGGAAATATAGAAAATTCTTCAAAAACAAAATAATAAGTTTCTTATATAAAGAAGATGAATATGAAGTAAGTGAAGCTAAATCTGAAAAATATTTTGAAAATTCAGGAGAGAATTATTTTATTGTAATAATGAATAATAAATATTTCAAAACCATAATTTTTAAATAAGAAGAAGAAAATAAATTATAATTTGACCTTAAAGAAGAATTTAAAGTTTCTAGGAAAGAATAGAATGTATAGAAATAAATCAAGAAGCCGAAGAATGAACAATCATTAATAAATAATATAGTATTTTTACATAATGATAAATTCAATATTATGAATGAGATTGATGATTTGAAAAAAAAATTTGAGAATGTAAAAAGATTATACTGAGAATCTATAAGTAAAAATGAAGGAAAAAAGAAAATATTTATAACATTTCCAACAAAAACTTTCTCAAAATGAATAGAGATGTACAAGTTTTAAAATCACTATCTCTGAAGTTGGTGAAATTTATCATAAGGATAAACCTGATAAGGATCAAAAAAAGATACCTTCAAAGGTTTAGGATAAATTTGATGTTGTTCCTAAGTACAAGAATGTTTGAAATGATTATGAGAATAATAAATCTTTTAAAGTAATATATGTGTCCAAGACCAACAAACTTGCGGATTTTTAAGTTTCTAAAAATCTTGGGTCTAAATAATTTTCTATTACTTCTAGTTTTGATACGTTTAAAATGAAATATGAGCTGAAGAATAATGTTTCATTTGAAAATAGAAGGTTTTTTGTTCAAAAAAGTTTTGTTAATAAGGTATTTGAGAAACATACTCACACCACATATCAATTCAAAAGTTTCAAATGAAAATACTCCTTTTATGGATATTGTTGGTAATGTGCTATATTTGGACATATATAAAATATGTGTTGGTTCAATCAAAAAAAATACTACTATTACAATGTTTATGGAAAGAAAGTGTTGAGGGGGGTCAATCCTCTAAAAATAAGAAGTTAGGGAATGGCGTTTTGAAGAAACCTAAGAAGGTTGGTGTAAAAGTTTAAAATAGTTCCATATACTTGAAACTATTTGTGAAAGATTTGAAAAACCATGACTTTCTGCTAAGGGATGACTTTTTTTGTTACTGTACCAACAGATGCTTCGTAAAAATTCTCAAAAGCTGTATGTGAAGAAAGGTTATGGGAAATAAAATGATTTTGTTTTCAAAACTGCTCAAAAATATACAAAAGGATAATGACATTTGATTATTGATAGTGTTTTTTCTTCTTATATGATAGGAGGTATAAATTTTTTGAAGAATGTGAAGTACTTTAAAGAAAGAATAATGACATTTATCAATGATGAATCACAAATAATTGAAGGTGTTGTATCAGCCATCATTAGGAAAGAGAAGATTAACTCCATGAAATTTATATATATTGATGGGATAAAACATAACCTGTTGTGTGTTTCTTAACTCTGTGATGAGGGTAACAAATTTATCTTTAGAAAATATTTGTTTTTATTGAAATGAGGGTAATATGGGAAGATTGTTACAAGAGGTCAACGTACAAAAGGAAACTTTTTTCAAGTTGGTGAAATAAAAAACTCTTGTTATTTGGGTATGTTAGAGGAAAAATATTTTGTGGAATAAAATACTAGGAAACATGTGTCAAATCAAAAAGAGCATGATATCAAAGCGAGATAGTGTGTGTTAAATTATTGATATGTTAAGAAGAATAAGATATTAGTGTTGCACTATTTTTTAGAAAGGAACAATTAGAAAATCAGTGCCTTTTAAAGTAGATATTTGTTCAAAACAACTCCTAGAACTTATTCATTATGATATATATGGTCTAATGAGAAAATAATCAACTAATAGAGAAAGGTACTCCATCACTTTCATTGATGACTTTACTTGCATTACTTTTGTTATTTATATGAAACATAAGTAATATTATTTGAAATTTTTAAAATGATTCGGGAGGAAAGTTGTAAAGGAATGTGAGTATTCAATGAAGATGTTGAGAACTGATAATGGTGCTGAGTATAGAAATTAAGAATTTGAATGTTATATTTATATTCATGGAATTCGGCGTGAGTTGAGTTCACTATAAACTACTTAACAAAGTAGAGTTATTGAAAGGATGAACATAATCTTGGTATAAATTGGGATAACTATGTTACTTGAACATTGTCTTTCTCATTACTTTTGGAGTCAAGCCATGATTACTATTGTTAATATAAAAAATGATTATTTTAAAGCCCAAGTAAATATTTGACCCTATATGAAATATTTTATTGAAAAAATCTATGTTTGAAATACTTAAGAGTTTTTGGGATTCCATGCATCGCAAAAAAGAAAAGTGGAAACATTGAAAAGTTTGAGCAGAGAGGTGAAATTGGATGTTTTTTCTTAGTTATGATCTAGAAGGAAAAGGATACATATGTTTCAACAAAGATATAGGAAGACTTATTGATTCTACTAATATGAATGTTTTTTAAAAGACTGATGAAGGAAAACATACTTATGCTGATACAGAAGCTATGAGAGATTAGGAAAGTTTTTTTTAACAATTTTGATTAGGATGTCATCAGTGGTAATACTACTCTAGAAGAATGATTGAACTCGTCTATTTTATGTGATGAAGATGAAACTCAAATAAATCATCTTTCACAAACCGAATCAGGTAGTCGTCAACCCGATGCCCAACCCAGCCCATGGAATGGCCCGAAGGGCATTCCTGATCCCCATAGGCTGGCACAAGTGCCTGAGTATCAAGTTGAAATTTTGGGAACGATTTACCCATATAAACAACCAGTAATAACCACAAGTAAACTGAACTCAAGAACAATGTTGAAACCACAAGTCTTTAGACAAAAACAGTGAGTCTAAAAAATAACTACAACCCAACCACAACATACTCCAAAAGGGGTTACCAAAAACCAAGTCAGCAACCATGACCTGATGGAGGGACACCACCGTCCGGCCTTCACCACTAACGCCAAGTCCGAAGAAGAAACTAACAACTGGGACCACCACTCTCAAAACCTTTGCCTTTCCCTACATCAGACATAATCATATCTACTTACACCCGAGGGTGTAAGTAGGGTGTGAGAAATCACTCAATAGGTTGGCACCAGAGAAAAGATTCCACATGTAAAGGTTAGGTGACCAAAACAGTTTGGAGGTTTAAATTATAGAAAATAAATAATGCACTAACAATATAATGAAAAAAAAAATTTAAGAAGGAAAATTTTATATAGGAAATGGGGTTTTGAAACTAAAAGAAATTGAAAATATTATTACTTTTTTATACCACATAAGTCATAAAATCAACCAGTGATGAGTATATAATAACACAGGAGCAATAAAAGTGGGAGATTCCCTAAAGGGACTAAAGTTGTGTGGGGCCCTAGAACCTCACGTCTTTGTGTACCAAAGAATCCATAGCATACGTTCCTGTGCACGAACCACTAGTATGGAAACACCTCCATAACCTTATGGTCTCCAGTCATCATCCAAGGTTTAGTTAGTGTTGTAAACGTCAATCCATCTAAGTGAAACTGGGCCGGGGCCACTCCCAAATCACTAGCACGCTAGTCTAGTCCGTCCACCTAGTACCTAGGTTTCCCCTTTTGTGCTCAACGTTCAATGTTCACCCTACTCATCAATGTCAAGACACAATAAACCTGTAAGTCCACTAAGTCAAACACCATACACCTAGAATTTCAATAATTCAACCATCACACTTACACATTCAATATAAATGAATAAAAAAATGACCATCAAAGTTATTACACACAACAGAGATCCTCAAAAACAGAACACAACGTGAAAGAACTACACAATTTCAAGAACCAAACTAAAATTTATCAAACATTTGAAAAACTGGTTTATTATTTTTAAAGAAAATAAAACAATACAATCATCAGTGCTAAAACTCACTCGAACGAAGACTAAGACTGTAACAGGAATCAAATTTCAACTGCTTCATTTGTTCAAAAACCAAAGGCACAACACATTAAAAACCAGACAACCTAAACACACCACTGATAAAAATAAAACATCAAATTCTACCAACCAAAAGCAACAACTCACAATAGAAATTAAATAAAAGACATGTTAATTTAGTTAAACCAGCAGACTAATTGATCAGATAACTGAAGCATGTGAAACCACCTACCTCAAAGTAGGTATGAAAAAACGATACATCGCAACACTCCCTATAACACCCCGAGATTTTATGAAAAATATTCATCTAAATTTTATTTATGTCTTGTGTTGTATGCTACACCAAAAGGAGCTTGCACTACATGCATCCCTAACTTGTCTTGTGTTACACCCAATCGCAACCTTCCATGATAGCTTGAGTTGTACGCAATATCGAGTTTCACTAAACAATGATATTTTATATAAACTAGCCATTATGAATAGTAATACACACATTTTAAAATTTTATTAATTTTATCCTTTGAAATGGACTTCATTTTTGGATTCGGAATATCAAAATTAACCTAGGGTGAATTTTTTGTATTTTTCCGAAAACATTCAATTTTTGATGAATAGTGAAAACACTGGGTAACTATTTAAAAACCGACTTTTTATTTAAAAAATTATTTATTTTATTTAAATTTATTTTAGGTAAAAATTGATACATAATACCTATATAAGTTCAATGTAATTCAGTGGAGTCATTTTATAATAATTTTAGATATATAAAAATTTTATTGAACTTTTCACCGTCTTTTACCCACCTCCTAGGAGAATTTGGAAATTCACATAAAACATAATTTGACCACTTCTATGAGTGGAATTTCAAAAATATGAGAGACACGGTTAATATCGAGGACTAAAATGTGGTTCAATGAGATGAAAATAATTTTTGGTTAATAGTAACTTTTTTACTTTTATTTACCATGGTTAAGAGTAAATAGGGTAATTGAGGGTCAACATGATATTATTATTTCCCTAAAACATGTCCTAATTCTATTGGATAAGTGTAATTCGACCAAAAACAACCTTAGGAATAAAATATGACCATTTAGGTCCACTTGGATTAGATTAGGACATTTAATATTAATTTATTTAAAGAAGGGTAAAAATAGTTTAAATCAAAGTTTAATAACTAATTCATTTTTAATATAGGGTTATACATAAGATAATTTTAACTATAAATATTCATTATAAACCTAAAATATTTCCTACCTAATGGTATTTTATTTATAATTTTTAGACATTAAATAATTTAAGTTATTTATGACACAATGGTGATGTAGTAATTACCTAAATAATGAAATATTAAAATAATTGTTATTATAAATACCCAAATAAATGTAATTTGAGACTTTTTATGAATTAAACTAATTATATAGGTTAATATGACATGTTAGTATTTATTTAAGTAACTTTTTTCTAACTAATAATGCTATTATGATTTTCACAAAAATCAATTACCAAATAGTGTCAAAATTTACATAAAGTAGTTCTTAAAAAAAATATTATATTATTAATTGTTATTTTATTCATAAAAATCTATGTTTCGGAAAAATGACTTAGATAAGGATATATATATTAATAATGAACCACTTGGGGTTCTTTTGTCTTGTTATAATATGTTCATTAACCTTATAATGTAAGAAAACAAGAAGACACAGTAAAAGTAAAATTATTTAACTTAAAGTTAAATCTAAATGACAAGGTTAAAATAGAAACCTAAACTTGTCTAAATTATATTGGCTGAGATGATTTAGACCCATAACCACCTTAATTTCAAAATAAATCAATTTTATGCTATTAAAAACCGAATATGACTTTATAATAAAATAATATTTATAGTATTTCCAAAGGTTCCCCTCTCCTCCCTTGTAAAAAGGCACCTCCTCCCTCTCCTCCTCACACCACTTTGAGCCTTAAATCTCGGCCAACCCCTGAAAATTTCTCTTCTAAAATTCTATAGAAACATCCTAGAGGTTATGGTGTTCTTCAAAGACCATCTTTATTGCCCAAAGAGGAGGTTAAGAAGAGGCGCTTCAAAGAAGAGGTAATGTTCGTTACCGATTCTCTCAACTTTATTTATTCTTCTACTTCTTCTTCTTTAGTTGTTTAATTATGAAGTAATAACATCAGAATCACTCATATACTTATATGTTATTATAAGTATAAAACAACCCTATTTCACCATCTATCAATCCTACGAAAAACAAAATCATAGTGCGTACGTACGTACTGAATACCGTCTCCACGTCGTGGTGTATTCTATTTTCGACCACCACCTAACATAGATGGGTATAATGGTGTAAATAAATAACCATATATGATTATTGTAATGTTATATTCATTATGAAATATTATACATACACTTCAATACAATTCCACGATCATGGGAATGATATCATCGCTCATGCGTACGTACGGACTACTGTCTCCATGATGTGATGAGATTCATTCTCCATGATTAACCATTGAAGAATGATTATAAAGTATATATAATGAATAATAATAAAATATATGACATAATAAAGCAACTGGATATATGTATATATATATATATGTCATCTACTTACTTCCATTCAAGTCAATAAAGAAAGGAAAACAGCGTTCATGCGTACGTACGACCTACCGTCTCCATGAATGGTGTGTTTCATTACATTTATCTATCTATTATATATATATATATACTGAATATATATGATATTTAAATCATGTTTTACATTCTAGAATTAAGTAAATCATGATATAAGTAATAATAATATCAAGAACAACAAGTCCAAACACGTACGATAAATGAAACAATTTTACCCAAAATGCTAATTTAACATGGAATTGACAAATGAATGGGTAATATAAATACCTAAGTGAACCATATATGATATAATAACAATGAATATGATTCTGTAATAAGTCAATGACATTATTTAAATCATTATACAGGAGGTTCGGATACATAAGAAGCATATTGGACATAAGGTAAGGGATAATTATTCCAATCTCATTCTTATCCGAGATTGTTTATTCGTAAGTATTTACTGGGGTTATGTTTATTATCCATGTCCATATGTTCTAAAAATGTTTTCATAAAATGTTTACTTTTCTTCCATGTATGTTTATAGTTATTCTTACCTTTTTTTACTTTTACCACATCATATGGAATGAATATTTCTTTTGTTTACCATACGAGGTACTTTTTGACTTTTCCAACAAAAGTATAAGAAGAATATTATTTTTAACTTATACGGCGTGAACGGATTTTTACGATTTCATAACGCCTCATTTTCATGAAGAATACTCTATAAGATTTTATGATTATTTTCAGAAAAATACTTTTCTTTCAAAATTTCATTGAATTTTGTGAAAAGAAAATGATTTTGAAGAAGAAAGGATATTTTCCTCAAGATTTCATTTCAAATGTTTTATCAAAAACATTTTCCATCTAAGATGACGTTATTTCATATGTGTATGTTTCAAGTATAATTTCTCTATGATTTACATGGTTTTACTTCCCTTATGATGAAATTATATCCATTTTTTATATGGATTATGTTATGATGTGATGATGTTTATGAAACCCATTTTATTCTTGGGGTTATGATGAATTTTTTATGTTTATTTTGTGGAACAAGTAAGAATGATTTCATTATGAGATGGGTGGGACCTATATCTCCCTCCAATGCATTGGGTAATTATTTATATCTCATGAGATAGACATGGATGGAATGGTAAGTTAATCTGGTTTAGTGTTACAGGACTGGAACGAGGAGTGAACTCGATTCAGAATGGGACTTTGTCCACTAAGATGGTCTTGGAAGCAATGCCTTGGCTACTATGGAAATCATAACATGTGCTTAATGGATTCCACAATTACATGTTTTATTTCCATGCTTGTTTATCATGACTAATGTTCCTTTATGATCTATTCTTTGTATACTTCCAAGATTTATGATGTTGCTCATGATTTTGATGTTTAGATTTTACATTCAAGTTTTTGCATTCAAATGTTTATGGATTGTTTTATGTTCTCTATTCTTACCCTTACTGAGCATTTGAGCTCACCCTTTATATGTTTTATTTTCCCCAGGATTTAAAGAAAGGTTTTAGGTAAGAAAACAAAAATGGGGAAGATCTTTATGGGAGATGTTGAAGATCTTTCACCACGATTAGAAGATTATTTTCTGACTTTCTAAAGACACTAAACTATTACGATCCTTGTGTGTTTGTTTTCGTTATGTATTAAGTATTCCACAAAAGTAATGTAATTTCCATGTACCTCAAGATTTGGGTCTCTATAGTTGGTATTAGAGGAAAGGTTTAGTTAACCTTTGGAAACTAGGATGCAAAAACATTAGTGAGATCCCTAGAGATATTTCTAAGGTATGTCTAGGGATGTCCCTAAGGTTAAGTATACGTATAGGTTATAGTCCTAGAATTGAATTAATGATAATATAATTAAACCTAAAATGTTAGATATTTAAGGTACTCCCCCTTTATTTTGTTTTTTTCCTTGCATGATTTTTTCCTCTCACACTATTCTTTTTGGGTTTTAGAAAATGGCTGGAAACAGGAAGATTCACGATAATGGAGGATATGAAGGACAATGGCATGATATTCTTCATGAGAAAACAAATGAAATTGGATATGTAGGTCCACATATCGTTATTATGCCTAATTAGAAATATTATAATATGATCAATAATCTCAAATTTGGTAAGTTTCCTGACTCATCTAATAAGAGAAAGATGGAGTTTCATGATGATCATAGAGGAAAGAAAGTTTAGTTCCCCTCATGTAAATCATGTGGGAAGATGCATCATGGAGAATGTTTCAAAGGAACTCGAAGATGATTTGGGTGTGGAAAAGAAGGACACAAAGCCAGTAATTGCAAAGGAAAAGGATTAGTTAACACCATAGACAAGGATAATGGTATTTTTAAGACATCAAGAACGGTTAAATGTTTTAAATGTGGAATGTATGGGCATTATGAAAACCAATTCCCTAAGGGAAAGTCTCATGAAATGAATCATCATGGCCGTATGGGTAGTATTTATATTGATGATGATGAAGAGACTACAAATGATATGTGAGATAAAAGAATTGTTGAATATCGGTCAATGGTTTAGGAAGGTAGTGTAATGATTGTATGTTTATCAAGAATAATGTATTATACTATGGAATAAAAAAAATCTAAGGATTGTTACACTATTGCCTTTTATTGAGTTTTTAAAGTATATGATGAATGATACCGATAACCATGAAAGGTTATTCAAATATTTTTGGAAGGTAGATGATATGTGCATAATGAAAGGATAAGGAGATAATGAGTTGTTTGATAGTATTAATGAGATCATGATTGATATAAGGACTATGTGATATCATGGTTTGAGTATATAGAATTTTGGGGATTTAGGTATGTGGAAAGTGTTAACTTTTGAATGCATTCATGTTTTCACTAAGGTTCAATGGGTATTCATTTTTCAAGAGAATACATGATTAAGGCCTTCGAATGTTTGGAATGTGACCAATAAGATATATCGTATGATATATGGGGGATAAATGATGGTATTCATTTACTTGTTATGTGACCTCACAAGTAATCATTTTCTTTACACTATGAGATTGGACAGAAGTATTTTCGATAAGCTTAAAGGTTGGAATAGATTAAGTTGGACATCAGATAGAATTTTTTAAGGCTATAATTTTTTGATATTATTTATGGAATGTTATAATAAAGTAGTTTTAGAAAAAGGACAACCTGCAGGATGGGCGACAACCCGTCGCGTCGGAAAAGGCTGTGGGAATCGAACCCACAACTGAAGTGCGACAGGCCTTTATTGCCTACCACTGGCCTACAAGAAGACCCTGTTTAGTAGAAACTAGTTTTATTATATTAACCAGTATGATATATGAAGTATAAGTCCCTTTTGGGAACCATATATGATTAATCTCACTATAGATGGACTTTTGTATTTTTGATAACTTTTTCTAACCTTTTGTTTGAGACAGATGGAACGACCCATCATTCTATCACATGATATGCTAACACTTCACAAATGACAAATTCAACTTCATTTTATTAAGAGATGAATTGGAAATTGTCTAAGGAATGACCAACGGTGAGACTGTACCAAAATCAAGAAAGTATTTCTTCTAATTCCAATTTCTTCCACTTTAGGGAAATGATCTTGAAAACCAAAATGTTTTCCTAGTGCCCTTATATTTGATGAATCATTGGTACCTTAGATCATCATAAATCTATGGCTTTGTGATTGTTTTATTTTTCATATCCATGTTCTCTACCACTCTCCATCAGAACATGATTGTTAGATTTCTCTTCCATATCCATATATTCTCCAATGTTCTCCTATGTGGAAACCCAGTGATTATTTACTTTGGGTAACTATTACGTTTCATACTTTAGTTTTTAAATATTGGTTTTGGTATTTCTTTTTACAATGTGGGTTTCTATTAAATAATCTTTCGAGTAGTAAACCATTTATAACCCTGATTAATTTTGAGGGCGAAATTCATTTTAAGGGGGGTAGAATGTAACACCCCGAGATTTTATGAAAAATATTCTTTTTAATTTTATTGATGTCTTGTGTTGTACGCTACACCAAAAGGATCTTGCAATACACGCATCCATGACTTGTCTTGCATTACACGCAAACACGACCTTCCACGATAGCTTTTGTTGTACACAATACCGAGTTTCACTAAACAACGATATGTTATATAAACTAGCAGTTATGAATAGTAATACCCACTTTTTAATATTTTATAAATTTTATCTTTCTAAATGGAATTAATTTTTGGATTTGGAATATTGAAATTAGCCTAGGGTGAATTTTTGGTATTTTTCTGAAAACTTTCAATTCTTGATGAATAGTGAAACACTAGGTTACTATTGAAAAAACGACTTTTTATTTAAATAATTATTTATTTTATTTAAATTTATTTTAGGTCAAAATTGATACATAATACCTATATAAGTTCAATTTAATTCATTAGAGTCATTTTATAATAATTTTTTATATATAAAAATTTTATTGAACTTTTCACCGTCTTTTACCCACCTCCTCAGAAAATTTGGAAATTCACATAAAACTTAATTTTACCGATTATATGAGTGGAATTTCAAAAAATTGAGAGACACGGTTAATATCAAGGACTAAAATGTGGTTCAATGAAATGAAAATATTTTTTTATTAATAGTAACTTTTTACTTTTATTTACCACGGTTAAAAGTAAATAGGGTAATTAAGGGTAAAAATGATATTATTATTACCCTAACACTTGTTCTAATTTTATTGGATAAGTTTAATTCATCCAAAAACAACCTTATGAGTAAAATATGACCATTTATTTCAACTTGGATTAGATTAGGGCATTTATTATTAATTTATTTAAAGAAGGGTTAAAATAGTTAAAATCAAAGTTTAATAACTAATTCATTTTTAATATTGGTCTATTCATAAGATAAATTAGACTATAAATATTCATTAGAAATATAAAAGGATTTCATACCTAATGGTATTTTATTTATAATTTTTAGACATTAAATAATTTAAGTTATTTATGACACAATGGTAATGTAGTAATTACATAAATAATGAAATATTAAAATAATTGATATTATAAATACCCAAATAAATGTAATTTGAGAATTTTTATGAATTAAAATAATTTTATAGGTTCATATGACATGTTATTATTGATTTAAGTAACTTTTTTAGAACTAATCATTCTGTTATTATTTTCAGAAAAATAAATTACCAAATAGTGTCAAGATTGACATAAAGTAGTTTTTAAAATATATATTATATTATTAATTGTTCTTTTATTCCTAAAAATCTAAGGTTCGGTCAAATGAATTATATAAGAATATATATATTAATAATGAGCCACTTGGGGTTCTTTTGTCTTATTATAGTAAGTTAATTAACCTTATAGTGTAAAAAAACAAGAAGACACGGTAAAAGTAAAGTTATTTATCTTAAAGTTAAATATAAATGTTAAGGTTAAAATAGAAACCTAAACTTGTATAAATTCTATTTTATGAGAGGATTTAGACCCATACCCACCTTATATTCTACATAAATCAATTTTAGGCTATTAAAAACCGAATATGAATTTATAATAAGATAATATTTATAGTTTTTCCAAAGGTGCCCCTCTCCTCCCTTATAAAAGGGCACCTCCTCCCTCTCCTCCTCACACCACATTGAGCCTTCAAGCTCGGCCAAAGCCGGAAAATTTCCCTTCTCCACTTCCCTAGACACATCCTAGAGGTTCTGTCCTTCTTCAAAGACCATCTTTAGTGCCCAAAGAGGAGGTTAAGAAGATGCGCTTCAAAGAAAAGGTAATGTCTGTTACCGATTCTTTCATCTTTATTTCTTCTTATACATATTATTATTTAGTTGTTTCATTATGAAGTAATAACATAAGTATCACTCATATACTGATATTATATTATAATTATGAAACAACTCTATTTCACCATTTATCCATCCTACAGAACACAAAATCACCGCACGTGCGTACGTATGGAATACCGCCTCCACGCCGTGGTGTAATCTGTTTTCGACCACCGCCTTAATTAGATGAGTATAATGGTGTAAATAAATAACCATATATGATTATTGTAAATTGATATTGATTCTTAAATATTATACATACACTTCAATACAATTCCACGATCATGGGAATGATATCATCGCTCTTGCATACGTACGGACTACCGTCACCACGACGTGATGAGATTCATTCTCCATGATTAACTAGTCAAGAATGATTATAAAGTATATAATGAATAATAATGGTATATATGATAAACTGAAGCTACCAGATTTATTTATATATATATATATGTCATCTACTTACTTCCATTCATGTCAATAAAAAAAGGAAAACAACGTTCATGCGTACTTACGACCTACCGTCTCCATGAACAGTGTGTTTCATTTCATTTATCTGTCTATTATATATATATATACTTAATATATATGATATATAAATCATGTTTTAAATTCTGAAAGTAATTAAATCAGGATATAAGTAATAATAATAACATGATCAACAAGTCCAAACACGTACGATAAATGAAACAATTTTACCCAAAACGCTACTTTAACATGGAATTGACAAATGAACGGGTAATATAAATACCTAAGTGAACCATATATGATATAATAACAATGAATATGATTTTGTAATAAGTAAATAACATTATTTAAATCATTATACAGGAGTTTTGGATGCATACGAAGCATATTGAACATAAGGTAAGGGATAATTATTCCAATATCATTCTTATCCGAGATTGTTTATTCGTAAGTATTTACTGGGGTTATGTTTATTATCCATGTCCATATATTCTCGAAATGCTTGAATAAAATGTTTAATTTTATTCCATGTATGTTTAAAGTCATTCTTACCATTTTTTTACTTTTACCACATCGTATGGAAAGAATATTTCTTTTTTTACCATACGATGTACTTTTTGACTTTTCTGAAAAAAGTACGAGAAGAATTTTATTTTTAACTTATACGGCGTGAATGGATTTTTATGGTTTCATAACGTCTCATTTTCATGAATCTTACTCTACATTATTTTATAACTATTTTCAACAAAATACTTTTCTTTTAAAATTTCAGGGAATTTTGTGAAAAGAAAATGATTTTGAAGAAGAAAGGATATTTTCCTCAAGAATTCATTTCAAGTGTTTTATCAAAACCATTTTCCATATAAGATGATGTTATTTCATATGTGTATGTTTCAAGTATAATTTCTCTATGATTTACATGGTCTTAATTCTCTTATGATGAAATTATATCTATTTGTTTTATATGGATTATGTTATGATGGGATGATGTTTATTAAACCCATTATAATCTTTGGGTTATGATGAATGTTTTAAGTTTATTTTGTGGCACAAGTAAGAATGATTTCATTATGAGATGGGTGGGACCTATATCTCCCTCCAATGAATTGGGTAAAGATTTATATCTCATGAGATAGACATGGCCGGAATGGTAAGTAAATCCGGTTCAGTGTTACAGGACTGGAACGAGGAGTGAAATCTATTCAGAATGGGACTTTTTCCACTAAGATGGTCTTGGGAGCAATGCAATGGCTACTACGGAAATCATAACATGTGCTTAATGGATTCCACAATTACATGTTTTATTACCATTATAGTTTATCATGACTAATTTTCCTTTATGACTTATTCTTTGTGTACTTCCAAGATTTATGTTGTTGCTCATGATTTTGATGTTTATATTTTACGTTCAAGTTTTTGCATTCAAATGTTTATGGATTGTTTTATATTCTCTATGATTACCCTTACTAAGCATTTTAGCTCACCCATTATATGTTTTCTTTTCCCCAGGATTTAAAGAAAGGATTTAGGTAAGAAAACAAAAAGTGGAAGATCTTTATAGGAGATGTTGAAGATCTTTCACCACGATTAGAAGATTATTTTCCGAGTTTCCAAAGACACTAAACTATTACGGTCCTTGTGTGTCTGTTTTCGTTATGTATTAAGTATTTCGAAAAAATAATTTAATGTCCATGTACGTCAGGCTTTGGGTCTCTACACTCCTGTTATGCAATGGTCACACCGCACGGATCCGTCAAAAAGGTCCTAAAATAGTAGACCAAGTAACCTCAATTCCAACCCAGTAAAACATCGGCGGTCCATAAAAAAACATCAGCAATTAAATAATTTAGTTAACAGTTAAACAAATTCAATAATAATTAAATAAATAAATTTCAATTAAATAAATTGATAAACAACTAAAAATTTTTAATAATAATAAAATAAATTGATTTACACTTAAACATATGCAATAAATTAATTAACAATTAAACAAATAAAAAATAATTAAATAAATTAAAAATCAAACCCCTAACCACGGGAATCATCGGAACGAGGCGCGACCAAGGGAGGGTGGTCGCCAGAGTTATGACTATAAGGTCGTGCAGGGAGGCTGTCCAGCGGGTGGGAGCGGAAGTGTGGGGCGGTTGTCCGATGGGCGCGAGCGGGGGTGCGGGGCGGTTGTCCAGAATAAAGGTTGGCCGGCAGAAAGTGGAGAAGGGGGTGTCGTATGGTCGGTCCGGCAAGAGGATGAGGGAGGTTGGGCGGCTGGCTAGGAGAGGGTAAGGGCAAGAGCGGGGAAGGGAAGAGGACAGGGGAGACAGCCAAGCCGGGAAGAGAGGAGGGGAAGAGAGTGGGGTGGCTAAGCGGGGAGGAGAGGAAGGGGAAATGTCGAGATGGGGTGCGGCGGATGGAGGGAGGAGGAGAAGGGGAGGCGCGTGGGATAAAGGAGGAGGGGAAATGGGAGCACGACAGATGTAGGGAGAAGGAGAAGGGGAGGCGTGTAGGAGGAAGAGAAGAGAGGGAGATAAGGAGAAAGGGGGAGAGAAGGAGAAGAAGGAGAGGATAAAAACGTGTGGGAGAAGAAAGGGTAGGAAAAAAAGAAAGGAGAAATAAGGGGTGGGTGGTGACTAGGTTTGGGATTAGGAGGGGAGAGAAAAAAACAAAGAAAATAAAAAAGATAAAATAAGTAATATAAATAAATTAATAAATAAATAAAATAAAATTTAATAAGAATATAAAGTTGACAAAATAAAATAAAATAAAATAAAATAAATAGGGTTTACTACTAATAATAAAAAAATAATATAATAATAATAATACAATAATAACCAAGAAATCCATAATAAATTTTATCCAGTTATTTGACATTCGTGCATCGGGCACCGCGCATTAACCAGTGAAATCTCACAGCTTCGCCCTTGCCTTGCCCACATGTTGAGCGAGGTAAGGCCAATGCGCACTCATCGGCGCTATGACGGACAACCCACATCAGGTTCATCCCACACTACAACCAACCAATGGAAGAAAACAGGCAATTAACTCATGTAATAAAAATTTTAAATTAAATTTGTACCTTGAGTCGAAGTCCGGGCATGAAAAATTATTACACAAACTTCTTTATATTCAAAAGTCATGCTGAAATATATGGATGAAGATTTTGAGCATCTGGAATGGGTTCAGGTTTTGAATAAAGATCTTCATCAAATAGAAAATAATGATACTTGCGAACCTATACCCAATTCGGATAAAAAAAAATTTATTGACATAAAGTGGTTTTTTCAGAAGAAACTGAATGAAGAAGGTGAAGTGACAAGGAATAAAGAAAGATTAGTGTAAAAAAGGTTACTCACAAAATTAAGGTGATTATTTTTATGAGACATTTTCTCTAGTGGAAAGGTTGGAAATAATCATCATCTTTTTTGTTATTATTTCACCATGAATTTAAACAAATTTTCAAATGGATTTGAAATACATATTTCTAAATGGGGATCATGATGCGGTGGTTTACATTGAACAAAATTGTGGATTTATATTTGGGAAAGATTAAAATTATGTGTGTAAAAAAATAAAGCCTTATATGGGCTTAAAAAATCTCCAAGATCATGGTATTCCAAATTGGATACATGCATGAGGAATATGATCTTCAAAAAAGGAAGAGTTGATAGTAATATTTACATTAATGAAAGTAAGGAGTTTTCCCTCATCATAATTATTTATGTTGGTGACATTTTCTTTGCTGGGAATGATGAATCAACTTGTGAAAGATTTTATGAAGAGATTAAAAAGTTGTTTGGGATGTCTATATTGGGAGAAATGAAATACATTCACAGGTTAAAAATTTTATAGAAAAGAAACACATTTTAATTTCTCTATAAAAGTATTCTAAACAACATCTTAATAATTTCTTCATAGAGAATTTGAAACCAATTTCCACACCGATTTCTAGGGGATCCTAGTTGAATAAATATAGAGAAGGTAAGAAAATCGACTAAAAAATGTTTCAGAATATGATTATAATTTGACTCTATTTGAATGACTCAAGAACAAACATTTTTTATATTGTTAACTTATGTGCAAGATTTTAGATTTCCCCCAAAGAATCACATTTTCTTACTGGAAAAAGAATTCTCAGATATATAAAAGGTGTAATGTTTTTGGAATTATAGATGATAGCTCTGAAATTATTGACTTGTTTAGGTATTTAGATCCTTATTGGGAAGGAAATATTGATGAGAGGAGATGCACATCTAGTGGATTTTTATTTCATGGGAACAATTTTTTTAGTTAAAAAACAAAGAAAGAAAATTCAGTTACTCTTACAATGATTGAGACTGAGTATATTACTACCACTCAAGATGTTACCTAACTTATGTGGATGAAAACACAATTGGAAGACTTACTTGTTAAAGTAAATTTTCCCTTTCTCTTGAGATATTATAATCAAATTCAAATCAAACTTACAAAGAGTTTGGTATAATATTCTCATTCAAAAAATATTTACATAAATTACCACTTCATCAAAGATCATGTTGAGAATAATGAAATGATGTTGGAGTATTTTCCTACATCGGAACAAGTTTATGACATATTCACAAAACCTTTAAAAAAGTAACCTTTATATAAATTGATGTTGAAATGGGTATCCAACCACATTTTCATAAATGTTGAGGTGTGTGTTTTTATACCCTATCTCATCTAATATGTTGATAGTGTTGTCAAGGGGGATAACTGTTTAATAAATCTATCCTTATGGAAGCATGCAAAGGGGGGGGGGGTTGTGGGTAAGCTGTGAGTCCAGCATGTAAGTGTGTGAACTATTCTAAATTTTTGTTGGATTGGTTATATGAAATGTGGTTTTTATATTCCAATGAAGGTGAAGAAGTGGAGAAAAGATGGGGAATAAAGTAGAAGAAGAAATTCTGGGGAATAAATCTAAAGAAGTTTTACTTGAGTCACTACTATTGGACAGAAGGGTTTTTGTTGTCTATTGTTATTATTTCATATAATGATTTTTATTACATAATCATTGAATTATTGATAAGTAATACATTTATTGTGGTTAAAAAGTTTAGTTATTTATTAATCTTGGTGGACAACAACATTTAAAGGGGGATATTGTTAGGAGCAAGATGATAAAGAATACTATCATATTTAGGTATTGTCTTTTGTTGTTAAAGAAATTTCAAATAATAAGAAATCACCTCACTTTTTTATGGTATAATTCATACTGAACATATTATTTTTTAAATCAGACTCAAAAAGTTTAATAAATTCCCTCAGAATGGGAAGAGTTTTTCCGCCAGAAAAGGTTTATCAAACTCACTTTGGGCCTAGAATAAATGGGAAATTATAATAAGGTGTTGCTTTAAATTATAAATAGCTCTGATACTAATCTAATTATTTTATTCTGGTTTTTATTTCAAATATATCATAAGTTGTTTATATATATATTGTTATGGAAGCCTTATTAAGGAAAGGGTGTGAAAATGTGCTTCTAATTGTATTCTTGTTTGATTAGAAAGAAATGTTTTTCTGGAAGACATGGTAGTTACAATACTTTCATTAGTAAGTCAGATGATGTTGAAGCTAATCTACAATGTTCTCAAAGCCATGAGGATGTCATGAAGCTATCAATAGTTTGTGGAAGAAGAAATTTATCTAAAGTAAAATCTTTTTGGCCTCATGTTCATAGGTATTAGATCACCATATTCAGAATTTTTTGAAGTTTTGGTGACTTGGAGTATTTTATTCAAAAGAAGAAATAAATTTATAATGATATCGGTCCATAAGATTTGGTATTTCACTGATAATTAGAGTTACTCTGACACCAATTACTCGTTACATTTTTTTATCCATATGACATCAGAGGCATATTGGTAAAAATAATTTTTTAAAGTAGAAATGTTTATGTGAAGAATTTTCTTGGGAGATGTTGGAACAATTAGATAAAAGATATTTTTTTGAGATTGAGATAAATCAAAAATATTGTCAACTATTTCTCCTCAAGATGATTTGATAACTAAGAAACCAGATAATGAAAGTTTTTAATATCTATAACAAGTGGGTCCAGAGAAAAGAAGAAAGAAGAAGAGTCTTGTTTGAAGACTTTTTGAAAGTTTTGTCAAACTGGGATAAGAAGATTGCTTAAAGTTCTATGAATTTTTTTAATTTGTTTTTTTCATTTGTTAGAGAGCATCAAAATGGGAAGACATATCTTTTACAATTTTCATAATTGAAATAGAACAATGTATTGAATAAACTAATGTCTTCATTATAATGGGGGAATTTGAAAGGGAAGATCAGGATTTCAATTGATGCAGAGAAAAATTACATGATATCTTCAGTGCTAATTTCTTTGTAGGTGGGTTAAGAAAATTTGGGTGACCAAATGCCTTTATCATAATGAAGAAATTTTATTGGGAAATCAGAATCAATAATTGGAATCTGACTGAATCTTGTTAAGATGTAACTAGTTCTAGATTTACAAGTGGGTCAAGAAATCAGGATGACCATCATAATGGAGAATCATAATTGGAAAATCAGAATGATAAATCAGAATCAGATTGAAGATATGATAGAAGGAATTAAGGGAAATGAATTCAAGAGAAGATCCTAAATACAAGGAAGGTTGATGAAGTCATAGAAATATCGAAATTTTAAGGGGAATTGAATGTGTCAAAGAAAGATCCAAATTTCAATGGTAATTAAATGAGTCAAAGAAAGATCTGATATTGAAGGAATATTGAAGATTCGATTGTTTAAAAGTTGAGAAAAAATTTTCAGGATCCTAATTACACCATTCTTGCAAGCCTATAAATATGAGGATTATACTTTATGTCTTTTGTTGCTTGCATATTTCATGAAAGATGATAGAGAAGATCAATAATTATAGTAAGAAGAAGTTTCCAATTTATGTTTTCATGAAGAGGTATTATAGATAGAATAAATGAATGAGAAGAGATAATATCATAATTAAAAATTTAATATTAGGGAACCAGACTAGGATTTATGTATAAAATAATAATAATATTCAGATTGATTTAGTGATATTCTGAAAAAGAATTGTTTTTGTATTGAGAATTCATAGTTTGGAACCGGAATGAGAAATTGGATTGAGTGTCAATAAGAAGACCATGAATTTTTTACCTACTCTAGGGTAAGAATGTTTATAGTCATTTTAAACCATTTTTTTTCTGAAAATTTATTAGGAAGCGCAAAAATTGTATTAAATCACTTTGTGATACTTGAAGTACATGAACTATTGTATTGAACATAGTACTACATGATTGTAAGGAAATATCCTACTCATTTTATTCCACACAAAATGATTGATTTCAAGTGGATTGTGTGGTATTTGATTATTATGAACCATTCCAAGGACTAACTACCCTTGTTGAGTACTAAACCTTATAAATTATTTTGTTCCTATGGTTTTGTTTTTGATTTTTTTGAGTAGAGAAAGAAATATATAATAGAAGGAGAAGGTTTTTTCGAAATTAAGAAAAACTTAAAAGAAAAATATATCACCAATTTGACCCCTCCCCCACTTAGTGATACTTGAATCTTAGCTAGGTAATATCATAGTTTACATGTTTACGTGTATGCCACAAATTTCATGTCTTACTCCTATGTTATGATTTCATGGACTATTCTCTTTATAACATTATGATTCATGTCTTATGAACTATTAATATTTATTTTATAACTCTTTATTATGTTCTTTGATATTAAAGGTATGATCTTATAATGTTATGATCATGTCCTCATATACTTATGATCATATTATGATTTCATATCTCCTATGTTTACCCTTACTGAGTATCTGATCTCATCCATTTCTTATATTTCCTTTCCCCAGGTTATAAATAAAGGTTTTAAGTAGGATCTTGAAAGGGAAAGATCTTTAAGGGGGATTTTGAAGATCCTTCACCAATATAGAATATTATGTTTCTAGGTTTCCAAATACACTAAACTATTACAATCCTCCGGCATATACTTTTGCAATGTGTTGAATATTCCCTTAAAATGATTTTATATCCATGTATATTATGCCTGGGTCTCTATATTTGGTATCAAAGGAAAGGTTTAGTAAACCATTGGAAATTAGGATGAGAAAAGTTTAGTGAGATCCCTAGGTATATTTATAAGGATATGTTTAGATATTCCTCTAAGGATAAGTCTAAGGATGAGTTAAAGTATATGAAAATTCCCTATAATTTTTGTAAATGATAGAGAAATGTGTTTCATAGAAATATATACTTGTCTATATATTACAATTATATATGGTTATGGCATAGATATAAATAGGGGCAACAACCCCAAAAACACTATATTGAGCTAGAATTGATCAAAAACTAGTGCATGACAATGGGCCTTACTATACACATGGTTTGAAACTCTGAGGGTATATTCTTAGGGAATTCAAAAAATCTTTATGAAATAACATGAATGATTTGGATAGATAATTATTTTGAATTACCTATAGTAAACCTAAGGTTTCATAGATTAAATAATTAGGTTTTATGATTTAAGTATAATATGTGTAATTTTTTATGATTATGTGGGTTTCTTATCTGATTAGAGATTCTCATGCTATGAATACTAGTTTTAGTCAATGGTTGGAACCTGAAAGAACCACATTAATATTGAATGTAATGGAAATTGTGATGATTTTTCTCCTACGAAACCAAATGATATGGGAGTTAGAATGAAACATCTTGTTGTTATACGCCAATAAATTTCTCAAGATATGAATCATTTTGTAATTACAAGCATGAAAATGAGTCAACAACATTCTATTGAGTACACCATGAGGAAATTTCAACCTTCTTTTAGTGGTTCCACTAAACCACTAGTTGTTGAACAATGGATCTATACCACTAAAAATATATTTTCCATTCTTCAATTCTTGGAGCATGAAAAAATCATCTTGGTGTCTTATCATTTATAAGGTGAAGTGGATCAGTGTTGTAATATTATTAAGAACATGAGGGAGCATGAAGAAATTGAATATATTGAATGGGAATAGTTTATGAGTATATTTTTTAATAAGTACATACTTCGTATAATATTAAAAAATATGTAAAATAATTACTTGAGATAAAGAAAAAGGAGGATAAATATATTAGAACCTATGAATATAATTTTATAATACTTCCAAGGCATGCTTCTGGTTTCATGATCATCCATGACTGAAAAAAATTATTAATTGTTTCATGGATTAAAACCAAGTCTTCAAAAGGACTTGGATATAAGATACTTTAGTTCTTATGAAGAAATAATTTTATTAGAACTAAAGGTAGAAATGGAAATTGGATATTCCAACCATTCCTCATGTTTTGATATGAAAAGGAAGATTGAGTTTCATGAAACTCAAATGGGGGAATGAAATTCCAGGAATCGGTGTTCCATAAATGTGGGATAAAGCATCAATGGAATTTCTTAAATGGAAAGAGAAGGTTATTTAAATGTGAAAATGTGGTTCATAAAGTCCATGAATGTCCAAATGTGATTAATATGATAGTTAATATAATGGAGATGAAGATAATTCTAACTAATTCACCATATACACTCTAGTGTTTCAAGTGAAAGGAGTTTGGGAACTATGAAAATCTATGGCCAAATACAAGGGATAATTTTGATAATGAGCCACAACAACCTATGATGAAAATGGTCAAAGAGAAAGCTTATGAAATCACAATGGATTAATTGAATCATGATAATTAGGTCACACTTGTACTACACCCTTTCTTAGAGAATTTTGTTTTTGATTTTGTATGAATAATCCCTCTAGAAATATTATTATTCATAATTTAGTGAAGATTAATGTGATTATCTATCTCTACATTGATTATTGAATAATAAAATCATGTTTTATATTTTATCAGTACAAGGATGGACCCATGTTTCCAATGAAATGTTTTTTATGTAAGATATGAGATTATTTAATTAATAAAGGGTGGATTTTATTTTATAAGGGTTATAAGGTTAAACATTTATGTGATGGTTTCTGTTAAACTTCAAATGAGGTTTTATAGATTAATTTATTATCTCTACATATGAGGATTTATGTATATTGAATAAATTTTTCTAACCATTTGTTTGTGACAAATACATATAGAATGACATATCATTATATTTATTGATATCGTGATCTATTAATGCTCCAGGAATGAAAAAATCACCTTTATTTCTTAGAATATGAGATGAAGTGGAAATCGATCAAGGGAAAAAAGGGTGTGATTGTTTGAAAATAAATAATATCTCATTATAGAAACTCTTCAACATTAGGAAAAGGGTCATGAAATTAAATTTTGTCTCGTTATAATCACTTTTAATGATATCAATGACATTTTTCAAAAATATTTGGGTTCTGGATTTGTGATTGGCAATTTTCTCATATCCATGTTCTCTATTACTCTCTATCAGAACATGATACTTAGATTTATCTTACATTACCATGTTTTCACTTTCCAACTATGTTATCCTATGTGGAAACCTAGTTATGAGTTACATTGGATAATTTTTATCTTCCCAAATTAAAGAAGTTTTAGTATTAATTTTTACAATGTGGGTTCCTATGAGAGGAACTTTGAAGTATTAAGCCTTTGATAACCCAGATATATTTAAAAAAATAAATAAATTTTAAGGTATTATAATGAAAAACTCCCAGATTTTGTGAAAAAGTTTGTTTAAAATTAATTTAAACATTTTGATATTTTCTAATTCACACAATAATGAATATAGCTTGTGTTATATGAAAGCACTATGTTTAGTTTGAGTTTCATGAAAAAAAAAATTTAGTCTTATGATACACACAAAAATTAGATAATATTTTGGTATATGAAATAGTATGTTTGAATTGTGTTACATACAATTCAATGTTCCTTCAATAGCTTTTGTTACACGCAAGACCAATTTTTACTAAACTACAATGTAATATTAATATTATTATTTAAATATTATTGTAGTTTTTACCTAGAAGTTGGAATAAAGGTTAAGAATAAGGTGAAATAAATTATAAAAATATTTTTTATCTCTGTATATTAGAATAATATATTTTTTCCAATTAACAATAAAAAAATAAAAACCTTTTGAAAATATAGGATCTATTTTTCTATAAAACACTATTTGTGAAACCAAACATGTTTTACCTTAATAAATTAATTAAAACACTTTTTAGAAACAATTTTAATGATATATATATATATATATTATTCATTCATATATTTATCATTCCTCTTATGTAATTTTGTTTAAAATAGATAATAATAAATCCATTTGTACTTATAAAGATATATTTTTTTTCTAAAAGGTAATTTTACTGCCTTTTATTGGTGCACCTATTTTAAATAAAATTTTCAAAACTTTTAAAAATTGTACTTGAAAATATAAAATTAATTTTTCAACTAATATTATGAATATTTACTTTGGTTAAATTTGTGGTATTTTTCTAACAACTTTCATTTTTTGATGAATAGTTAAAAATACTATGTTTTAATTGAAAACTATATTTTCAACTAATTTATTTCTATATTTAAATTATATATTAAATTATTTTTAAAGTATATTTAGATAAATTATACATATTTTAACATAATTCATTCCATTTTAGTCATTATCACATTGAAATTAGATATAAAAACATTTCAAACTTTTGAAAATTTTCACTTTAAAACCCTATTGTTGCATCCCGTCTATGGGATTAATTTAAAGTTATTTTTTACAATTATGTGTTTATAAATTTTCAAAATGGAATAAATATTTTTAATTAAAATAATTTATAATTTATATTAAGATAAACATTTAATTTTACCAAAACCTTTAGTGAAAGTAATTAAAATTAATTATAACGATTAAGGTGAAAAAAAGTTTACTTAGTGGTAAAACTTTTGCTTAATGGGACAAATAACCTATAAACTTTTCCAAACTGACTTTTATGGTCATATTTTGTAAATATACTACCATATATCTATAATTGATCATTATTGTAGTTACATGATTTAAGGGAGACCTCTTAATAGTATTGACCTTTTTATATTTACAAGAATGTCACCCCTGCTCCACTATAAAAGGGAACTACCTCCCCCCCTCATAAATTCTTCACACATACAAATCCCTTTAGATCATCCAAATCCCACCAAAATAATCTCAAAAATTACATAAAATAATATTGTAATACTCAATTTGTTCAGAAATAAAACCAAGTTAGTCGTTTGGTGCAAACCAAAAGGAATTACCCAAAGAAGAGGAAGCATCCTTCGACAAGCACTATTTTTTTATTTCTCTCTACACCCCCTAAATTATTATTAAGTTATTATATAATAAAATAATTATCCTGAATATAAATATATTTTTTATATTAAGGTTTATTCCTACACTAACACACACATCCAACAAATGGGATACACAATCATCTTTCGTGTGTGTTGAGGACTACCGCCCCGGAACTCGATGTCGTTCGTTATTCCATAACTATAATTAATGGTTGGAAATAATGATTTAATTAGTGTTTTTATATGATATATATGATATATATGATTTATTTATTCTTTTGTAATTATTATATTTTATATACCTTCGTGATATCCATTTTTGGTAATTATGGTAACTTTGTAGATATGTGGACTACCGCCACCTCAAAGAGACGTGATTCGTTCACACTTTACATGGTATGTATTAAGGATGGGTTTAGTAAAAATATATGATATATATGAAATAATAATGATATTATAATGATAATATATATATATACATATATGTCATTTAATTTCTTTCTTTAAATATGATAAGAAAACAGAAACAACATGCATGTGTACGTATGGTCGACCATCTCCTTGAACAATGTATTCCATTTCATATTTATATATTTTATATATTATTGTAAATACTTATATAATAAATATATATTATATTTACTTCATTTTTTACATTATTTAAATAATTAAATCATGATATATATAGGAGGACCAAGAATAACAAGTCAAAACTTGTAAAAAATAATGAAGTAGTTATTACCAAAAATATAAGTCTAATAGGAAATTATTAATAAACGGGTTACATAAAGTCATAATAAAATCATATAAGGTATGATATATAATACTAATTTTTTTTATCGATTTATAATAAACTTATATTTATTTTATATGAGTTTCGAACATGTACTAAGAAAATCATGATTTTAGGTAAGGATTTTTGCATCTCACATTTATTTCACTGAGATATATGCTATATTAACCACTTATTTTTGTTTTGTGGTGTATATACATCCCTATGAAATGTTATATAATGAATTTAATTTACTTAATTATATTAAATATTCCATTTAATGTTATTATTTCATGGATCTCATGATTAAAAAGATACTCATGTAGTAAGTGGATTTTTAGTCTCACATTTATTTATGTGAGGCTTGTGTCATATTCATGAAAAGTTTATTTATTAGGTGTATATAATACCCAAAAATTTATTATATAACTCTTATACATAAATGAATAGTTATTTACCTATCGATTTAATGATATCTATTCAGTGTTTTTTGTGATTAAATTTTTTCAAAATTAGTAAAATAATATTGTCTCAATTTTCCTTCTTTAAGACACATGTCATGTTATGAACCTATATTATTTTACCAGGTATATATAATGACCTTTTACATGTTAAATATTGAATATAATTATTTTAAGCTTATTATAAGCTTCATGTAATGTTATTATTTCATGGGGATTATTATTCAATGTTACGAAAGTGTTATGACTTTATTTCTATAATCTCATTATTTATCGGGATTGGTTATGATTATGCTTCAATTCATGAAATATTATGACTCATATCTTAAGAAATATAATTAATTTTCTTTTTCTCTATTTATTCATGATACCTTAATATAATTGTACCTTTTTCACTCTATGGTACTTAATATGATTTACAAAATATTTTATAAAAAAATCTTATTTTATTTCTCTCTTTGATCGGAAGTCTATTTTATTCAAAAACCATGTTTTCTAAAAATGTTTTATAAAATGTTTTTAAATAGTACCATAATATAATTTTAAAGGAAAATTATTATAAATTAATGTTTTATATTTAAATGTTTTTAAATTTTTAAAAAATCATCATTTATAATTTTAAAGGCTATTTTAAAAGAAAAATGTTTTCAAAATAAAGTATGTTTTAAAAATATTTTTCAAATTAGAAAGGATATTTTCCTCAATAAATGTGTTAAATTATTTTCATAGATTATTTAATATGTTTTCAATGAGTTTTTCAAAAATAATTATTTTTAAATGTTATACTATTTTCAAAGAAAAGTTATTTTCTATTAGAACTGTTCCACGTGACCTTTCAAAATCCTTCCCCATAAAATATGGAATCCTTTGAGATAGTTATTATTTACTATTGATATGATCCAAGGATACCATTTTTATTCATTATTTTAATGCTTTATGTTTTATGAAATGACTTTTAGGGACATTTCTTTTCCATGAGTAAAACATCATTCAAAGAGATTGTTATCAACCCCATTTCTTTTCCATGGGCTAATCACGTTTCAAATAGATTATCATGAAACCTATTTCTTTTTTATAGGTCAATAAAGTTATTAAATAATAATTGTTTTGATTTTTATTATGATGATATAAATTATCTTTGTAATTTATTCATGTTCTGGTTGATGGACATGGCTTATATGATGGGGTGGCCCAAATAATGTCAGGTATGCCCCTTATATATTATATGATGGGGTGGCCCAGATAGCATCGAGTGAGACTATTATAAATTATATGATGGGGTGTCACATATATCACTAGGTATAAAAATTATATCTTATATGATGTGGTGGATCAAATATCATGAGGTAATCCCATAACAACTTATATGATGAGGCGGCCCAGATAGCATCCGGTGAGCCCATTATAGATCTCCAATGCATTTTTTAATGATTTATATCTCATCATATAATTATGGGAATAAGTCAATATGCTTGATCCAATATGGTAATAAGGTATAAAATAGTCCACTATAAGGAAATGGTTTTCACGGGGGATGGTGTTGTGTCCCTCATAGTAGGTTTAGTCCCCATGAAGTGATCAGATAAGTTTTGGAAATAAGCCTTAACGTAGGTAATGATTCTTCATATGTATGTGTCTACCTCAAATTCCATTTACTATTTTATGTTCTTATTTTATGGGTTATACTATTTATTACCTTATGATTCATGTCTTATGAACAACCAATATTTATGATAGGTCTCTTGATTATGGTCTTTGATATGTAGGGTAAGTTTTTATAATGTTATGGTCATGTCCTCATGCCCTTATGCTCATGTTATGATTACCTATATCCCTTGTTTACCGTTAATAATCATATAACCTAAACCCTTTCTTCTGTTTCATTTCCTTAGGTTATAAAGAAAGATTTTAAGTAGGATTACTAAATAGGAATATCTTTATGTGAGATGTTGAAGGTATTTTACAAAGGTATAAGATTATGTTTCCAAGTTACCAAAGAATATAAACTATTATGGTCCATGGGAATGTACTTTTTTAATGTGTAGAATATCCATCTAAAATTATGTAATATACATGTATATCAATCCATGGACTCTATAATAATTATGTTCACTTGTGAAAAATTATTCAATTAATTTCTTACATTTTATTATAGTTGTCTATGTTTTAAAGAACTAGAGACATTACATATTTGTTGAGAGGTTCATTATATATTATGATCCAAAGAGTTTGAATAAAATTATATATCATTTATATTAAAAAATGAGGTAATGTATATGGGTTGGGTATCTTTATAATTTCCACATTGAGTTTTATTTTTCACCAAAAAAGGGTAATCTTGTAGTAGACTCCTTGAGTAGAAAGACTAGTGTTGTAAAATAATTGGAAGATCAGTGAATGTTAATGATCTTAATGGTTAATATACATCAGGAGAATCATGATAAGGGAGATCATGTACTTTTATGTTGGATTAATGTAAATTATATACTTTTGGATCATGTAAAGTAGGTTCAAACAACTGATGTTAAATATAAGGAGATAAGTGGTGCCCTCAACAGTTAAGAGACAACTAACGTGTGCTATTTGGTAATGGATTTGATGAATCATTTTAAGTATAAAATGTTTGTTAGCATGGGTTTGAGAGAATAATTTATGAATATATTTTATAACTCTTGATATATGGTTCATCCTGAGATAAAAAATATGTTCCATTGAATCAAATGAAACTTCTGGTGTGAAGGAATTAAGAGTGAAATAATATGATTTTTATCTTGATGTTTGATTTGTTAACAGATGAAGGCTGGGAATTAGTGGCCTGAAAGACTTTTGAAACCAGAACTTATGATAACCTAAGATGGATTTTTTAGTTAGTTTTTTGGGTTCTCTGTGGAATCATGATTCTATTTGGATGATTGTGGACTGAATTACAAAATTATCTCACTTTATACCCATTTAAGAAACATTGTCAATAGAATACTTGGGTAAATTATATATAAGAAATAGTGATGTTATATGGAATTCCTTCATATATTTTTTCAAATAAGGACCCTTGATCCATTTCATTATTTTTGTTACTAGGTCTAAAATGATTGTGTCTTATCATTAATATATATATATTTCTTTTCAAAATTAAACATACAGACTTTAGAGAACATAATTTGAGATTTTGTATTGGATTTTAAAATATCACATAAGGTTCTTATTTATTTTTTTAGTATTTGTTCATTATAATGGTTATAAAGTATCAATTCAGATGGATCTTTGTGAAATATTTTATATAAGGTTTTTAAAATCACACATATATTGGGTTAATATTTGAGATGAATATATATGGGGATGTTTTCAGTATAAGAGGTGATGTGTTTTCATTATCTAATTTTAAATAGAATAATAACTACTCAGACTTGGAAGAATTATTATACAGATAATTAATAAATACTATTTGAGTTTTTGTTTAGTGGTCAAGTATTATTTAATGTATCAACATAGTTAGGATTTTATAACTTAGAAAAGCAGGAAAATTTTACACCTTGGTATAAAGGACCTTTTAAAATAATTGTGTGAGTTGTGAATATATATTATAGATTAGAGTTTCTAAAAAATTGTGTTATAGTAAATTATGTGTTTCATGTCTAATTTTTTAAAGGGTATCAACAAGATCCATATCAAGTTCTCTAATGGTAATCTATTGAATTTTATCCTGATATAATTTTTTTGAAAATAAAGTTTATATTATTTATAGAGAATAGAATATCCTAATAGGAAAAGTGATTTTATTGGTTTGAGTTTTTTGTAAATATGAAAATAAACAAGAAAAAAAAATGGATGAAAAAAATAAATCATGTGGAATCTATGGATATATATTTTTAGTGAAAGATATACCAATTACTTTTAAAGGATAAAGGTCTTATGGTAGGGATAATTGTAGCATCTGTTATTTTTTAAAGTTTAATTAAGAGATGTAGAAATAATCTCAAGTTCATTTATTAAGGTTATTTTAATGTGGAATAGAATTATATTTAAAAATATATAATGATCTAAATATGGAAACTTTTTTATTAATGTGATATGAGGATTTTATTGGGAGATATTATAGGAATTAATTATATGACATTTATTTTTCATTATTTATGTGACATAGAGAATTCATTTGGTGGTAGTGATTTGATATGGTTGATTTGAGTTTTAAAAGTGGATTATTGGAGGCTTTTAAATATGAATATTAGAGAATTTTTAATTAAGGTTGTTGTTGAAATGGGATTTATGGTGACTATTTATATTAAATCAAATAATTTATAGACATGCTGACGCCATCTATATTTTATGGAATTAAAATATTTAAAGAAGGAAAAGTTTGTGTAAATTAATTAAGGGGACTAATTAAGATGATCACATGGGATAATTTTGAGGGTCTTTATTAAGGTAATGTTTAGTATAGATTTAACTATGGTATATATTATTAGATAATGAAAATTGAATAACAAGTGGACACTATGAAGTTATTATAAAGGAAATTAGAAAGAGTAATTAGGGTTTTGATCTCGGTATTATGGTGAAGGGAGAGAGAGGTTTTCATGGATGGTAATTAAAATATAATTGAATTTTTAATTATAAGAAGTTATGTATAGAGGATATATAATATAGAATGAATCAATTTGGTCTACAAATAGGGGATCCTATTAGTATACTCTCATATTAGAATCTTCTCTCTTCTTATCCATTAGTGGTGATGATGACTTGGAATGAGGTGATTGGAGGATGGTAGGTTAGATGGATATGAAATGGGATGTCCAAGTATATTTTTAAGTGATGTGGGATTGTTAAAAACATATTTTAGTTGTTATAAGATTCATACATAGACCCTTCAACACTAATTTTCTCATTTATCTATAAAAAATGTGAGAGTGATAGATTTACAACATTTGGTATGGGATAATGAAAATTGGAATGGGGGATATTTCACCTTCTAGATAATATCCTCTATCCCTTCATATTATATACCTATAAGGTAGTGAGATAAATAGTGTAGTGAAAAATTACATGGGTGTCATTATACTTACTAAAGGTCAGGTAATCTAAACCTAAGAGTCACATGAGTGTTATGTGAATTCAACACGGGGTCGTGTAAAATGTGTACATGTCATGTTAACCTATATTAAATTATAAGTTTACTTATTTTGTATTATGAAAAATTATTTATGTTGATTTTTTATGATAGGGATACATGGTTTTCTACATTGAGGTCATCAACTCAATAGCTTTGGAGAATTCTAATGAAAAAGTCATTTATTCCTTCCTCAGTTAGTTATAATTCAATTCCTATAGATTAATGTAATTTTAAAATATTTTATTTAATGTAATATTTTATAATATAATTTATGTGAATTTGATTTTTTAAATTAATGGTTTATCTAGAATTTGATAAATGTAAATAGAGGGGTTTGATGAAAATAATGAATAATTATAACATCCCCTACCTTTAACAACCCATAATTAGAAGTTTGATAATGAGGATTTAATTTTAGCAAATTTCTAGAACCTTTTAGGATTATATTATTATATAATTATGAAAATATATTATATATAAAACCCTACCAAAAATTGTGGATACTTCCACTCAATATCTATTTTCACACAAAAACTGGATTCTTATATTTAAACTCTAGTTATATTAAAAAAAGATCACTTAATTTTATAGGAATACCCATAGAAAAAATATAGACCCTGTTTTATTTCCTACCCGTCATAAATAAATATAAAAAACATTTGAAGAAGTGGGATGAGAAAAAATATAAACAAGGGATACAAAAAAGAACGAAACATTTCAACCCATTTGGATAATCATATAATCCATAATAAAAATTGTGCTCTAAAATAACCATCACTCATGTATGAAATAAAATTCATGGTCTAAAGTAATCATAAAATGTCATATAATCAATAATAAGTTAAAAACCACACTCATGATATTTACATATAAAAAATTTAGAACTCATGAAAACTTTTCTTGAAAAGAATTCCTTTCACCCTTAAAAAGAGTATAAACTTTATTTTAAATAAAATCACATTCGATTTCCTTATGAAATAAAAATACTTCCCTGAAAAATAATTTTTAAATAATACTAAATTAATGTAGGAACCTTGGGAAAAAATATTCATATCGCTCTTATAATCAGTCTTACAAGCACTCTTACAAATTTTTCCATCTATCAGTTAAATTCAACATATATTATAAAGAGAACGAAATCTTACCCAATGAATTGAAGAGATATATCAAGATCAAATGGAATCATGAAAAATTTAAAGGGAAAATAAAATATATAAAACACATATAATATTGCATTTAAATAGTAAAATATAAAAAAATATTCTATTTAATGCATATACAGAATCACTTTTGGGATTCATGTAAAAATAGTGAAAAAAATCCTTTTCCATTAAAAAATATTAAAATGAAAATTTCCCAAGAAGCCAAGAAATAATATTAAATTGTAAAATTGATGAAAATTTATAGAATAATATTATTAAAAAAATAATTTTCATGATAGTGATAAATGCTTCTCATGTCGTATGTGTTAAAAAAGTTTTCTTTTCAACTTTTGTAAAAATGTCAAAAATAACCTATTTGGAAAATATAAAAAAGAATTATTTCATAACCTTTATAATGAAATTAAAACATGGTTTAAAATTAAATTGAATGTATATTTTATTATATTTATCACATAACTGTAACATTTTAAAGAACATGTATGTGGAGGAAAAATAAAGGAAATGTAATACCCGAGACCCTATTGTAGCAGGTAAATACCATATCTTGGACAATCACACTCAAAAGAGACATTATTAAATACTTTATTTAAATGATAAATTTTACAATTTAAAAACAAGATGTTTCTATTTTCCCTTCCAGGCGATTGGAAAAGAAATAAATGAGTATCAAGATCATTATGTATAACCAAAATACCATCTCAATGTATCCTATTTAAGCAGATCCAATATGTGATATGGTTCCAAAGGATGAACTGGATATGGAAAGTGATCAGATTTCATTCTTGAAAAATAATCCATTTTTGGATTTATTTCATCTATTTCATGACTGGAAAAGGGGGGATACACGTACTGCCATGATTTTGAATCAGAAGAGATATTTCAAATGGAAGATCTATTCACACTATTAACAACCGAGCCAGATGTAGTGTATCATAAGGGATTTTCCTTTTCGACCGATTCCTATTGATTGGATCAAAAATTCTTCAATGAAGTATTTTACAGGGATGAATCAAAAAATAAATCTTTATGGGTGATACTTCCTATTCTTTTTTATGATGAGAATGAATCTTTGGGAGAATCTTGTACAGTTTGGGAAGGGGTTTTGATCCAAAAAAAGAATCCACTTCAACATATATTCCCTTTGTCATGACAATACATAACATAGAAATAACACTTGGAATGGGTGGGCAATTAGCTAGAGTAGTGCGTGCTGTAGTGAAACTGATTGCAAAAGAGGGGAAATCAGCCACATTAAAAATACCTAAAGGGAGGTCTGTTTGATATCCAAAAACTACTGAGCAACAGTCGGACAAGTGGGGATTGTTGGGGTGAACCAAAAATGTTTTGGAAGATCCAGATCTAAGTCTTGGCTAGGGAAGTTCCCTGTAGTAAGAGGGGTCGTTATAAACCCTGTAGACCATCCCCATGGGGGTGGTGAAGGAAAGGCCCCCATTGGTAACAAAAAACCAACAACCCTCTGGGGTTATCCTACACTTGGAAGAATAAGTACAAAAATGAATCAATATAGTGATCATTTGATTCTTCATTACCGTAGTAAGTAAGGAGAGAAAATATAATTTTTTTCTTCGTCTTTATTCAAAAACAAAGGAGTCATGTGTGACATGTTCACTAAAAAATCCTTTTATAGCAAATCATTTTTTAAGAAAAATAAAAAATCTTAACAAAAAGGCGGAAAAAGAAAAAATAATCATAACTTGGTCCCGAGCATATACAATAATACCTAAAGTAATCAGCCATACTATTTCTATCCATAACGGAATGGAAAAATTACCTATATTTATAACAGATCGTATGGTAGGCCACAAATTGGGAGAATTTTCACCGACTCTAAAATTCCAGGGCCATGCGAAGAATGATAATAGATCTCTTCATTAATAATATTATTTGAAATTTTTATCAATATTAAGAGTTGATTCTATGATAAAGAAGAAAGGAGAGAACCCAAATACAAAAACATACGCTTTAAGTCAACATATATACATCTCTGATCATAAAGCACGAAGAGTTGTGGATCAGATTCATGGATGTTCTTACAAAGAAACACTTCAAATACTGGAACTCATGCCTTATCGAGCATGTGATCCCATTTTTAAATTGGTTTATTCTGCAGAAAATGTTAGTCAAAATATGGGTTTCAAAAAAGCAGTTTTAGTCATTAGTAAAGTAGAAGTCAATGAAGGCACTACCGTGAAAAAATTAAAACTTCGGGCTCAAAGACGTAGTTCTCCGATCAAAAGAACCCTTTTCCATATAAATATAGTATTGAAAGAGGAATTATTAAATGAAAAATATATCGTATGGTTAAAATAAAAAAAATGGGCGAACAACGGTAATTGAACCCATGCATGGTGGATTCACAATCCACTGCCTTGATCCACTTGGCTATATCCGCCCCCTCTTTATTTGAAATATAATCATAATATTCTATTTGATATTTGTAATGAATCATCATTTAATTAATCATAAATAAAAATATAAAGGAGAAAATGATAATCAAAATATAGATCTTATATTCTTAATTTTTTCTCATTTACATTCAATAACAATAATTAAATCAATAATGAAATGAAATAAAAAGTCTTTAATAAAAATGATGTATTATCTATTTGTGGATGAAATTTCAACAACATCTAAGTCTAGAGGAATGTTATGAGCATTATGTTCATGTATAACTTCCATACCTAGATCAGCATGGTTAATAATATCCACCCAGGTATTAATTACATGACCTTTACTATCAATCAATGATTGGTTAAAATTAAAACCATTTAAGTTAAAAGCCGTGGTACTAATACCTAATGTAGTGAACCAGATACATACAACATGCCAAGCAGTAAGAAAGAAATGTAAGGAATGAGAATTGTTAAAACTAGCACATTGGAAGATTAATTGACCAAAATAACTTATTTGTTTAATTATCATATCAAAATTAGATATTTATGATTTTTTTATATTTTTCTTACAAGGATGGTTTTTAGTCGAAAAAAATATTTTTTAGGAAACTTATAATTTATATTACTTTATTATTATATAATAATGACATAGATGTTTTAAAATCATAAAAGTAATAACATCTTAATTTAAGGAATAAAAAAATAAAATTTAATATATTATTTGAACATAAAAATCCTTTGTCCAATGTTTTTGGAACTAAATAAAATGCTACTTTAATAAAAAAAACTTTTTTTGATATTTTATTTAAATAAAGTATTTTCAAGGGATATTTGGTTTTGTATTTACTTGAAAGAATAATATAATTTATTTTTTTAATAAAAAATTAATTTATATCATAAAAAAAGTATAATTTTTTTATCTTATATCAAAATTTAATGTTTAAAATTATATTTTGTTAAAAACTCTTTTTATACAATTATGTTTATTAATTTAAAAATTAATTATTCATAATATTAGAAATTTTATTTATTAAAATTATTTTTTAATTTTAAATTATATGTTTCAATTTAGTTAAAAAATCTATCTTAATATTTTTCATAAATATTTCTTACAATGGTTATAAATTAATTGTCAATATAAAAGTAAATTAGGGTAAAATATAAAAAGATAATATAAAAAAACACTAAAACACTCAAATTTGTATAAAAAAGAGTTTTCGATATTATTTTCTACCCAAAATCATTTTATTGTCCTGTTTTTTCATTTTTTATTCTTTTTCACTTGAATAGTTACCTTATATTTATTAAAATGTATGGGTTACTTCTAAAACTACCATTCCCTTCACTTATAAAATTGAAACTTCTTCACCACTTCCAGACTCTCTTATAATTATAATTTATCCATAAAACTATTAAAAATTTCTATAAATAAAACCATATACCATTTTAAAAAGATTAATGTCACCATTAGTGAGCATAAGGCCTTCATTTCCAATTAGATGTCCATGGAAAATTATATCCTCTGATGTGAGTATTATCAACTATTTAGTTTTTCATCTTAATTATATTCTTCCAAAGTCATTTTAACCGCACTAATATAATGATATTAGTATCATTTATATACTTTTATTTTAATATACTAATGGTATTATCATTTTTATCTATATAACCCATCCATTAAGGGAAGAAATTCATTTTTGCATTGTTCATAATACGGCCACCACGATTTAACATGTTTTATTTTCCTTAACCTCCCAAAAAGGGTGGATATATATATGGTATTAAAGGTTAAATATGTTTTTATTATATCATTAAGTTTTTTTAATATGAAAATTTAGAACCTATTAATGATATGATCAAAAAATGACCATCGTCAATTTAATCATTCAAAGTAAGTGTTCTAAGAGGATAATATTTTATTCAAATAATGTAATATTTTCATATCTATTAATTATTATTATAATTCCTTGAAATTATAATATATAATACTAATATGAAACAAATAAGATCTTCATGTTTTTTTGATACAAATATTATAAAAAACAACCTCATAATGATTCATAAAATCAGGGTATGTTCATTGTTAGGTCAGTTTAACCAACTACATAAACAATACTATGCATTTGTATCATGGATAAATATGAAAACATAATTACTTGTATGATATGATATAAATTCTTCGATAATGATTTTTTTCTTGAGATTTTATATCAATATCTAATTCATAAATTAATAATAAAACCCATTACTTCATCAAAAATCACCAAAACATGCTTATTATCAATTTCATCTTAATGAATAAAGACTAATAAACTCATGAAAGGAATTTTTAACAACATAAATAATTATAAATAATTCATAAAATTAAACCTATTGATATTTTAATGCTTAATTTTTTGTAAAAAAATCAATATAAACACCACCATTATGAAACTAGTACAAATGATCAAAATTGTAAACACTAATTTGGTAAATCAGAATAATTCTTATAGACAATGACTATTTGTGAAGATTCTGAATGAAAATGGATATGTGTAAGGTTATGATTTTAGTTATTAATATAGATTTCTTATTTATACATGATTTTAAAGTAATGTTGTGAAATTAAGCACTAGAGATAATGGTTTTTTCTCAAATACCTCTCTTTATGACTTGTTTTATATTATTCACCTAATTTCAATTTTATGATGTATGTATAATATATATGTGATATTTTCTATAATGAAATTACATTATTAATTTAATTTAATTATAAATATTTATCCCTTCATTAAATGAGGTTATGATTTAATTACAACCCAACCCATAAGTGGGGTTTTCAGTATCAATTTCCATTCTTCGGGACTCCTGTTATATTCACCACATATTTCAATTTTTACGATATTTAAATTGACATGGTAGAATTTTTACCATATTTTTTTGACTGAAAATTAATTTTTTATTAAAGAACCGAAACACTTTTGAGGGAAAAGTGAGAAAACCCAAATCCGAATAATATGTTCGAGAAACCATAAAACCGGGACCAAAATAAAGGAACTACCCCTCCCTAGCCAATACAAAGGATGTAAAACCCTCACCTGCACCTAACCATTCAGCAAGTTGTCCCGTGCACGAATACACGGGCCCGAAACTAATGGTGTGGCCATACCCTCTTAATCACACAATTCCAAATGGAATGCACATGTGAAGGTTAAGCTATGGTCCCCATCTGAAGTGGCCCCTCTAGAATGTTGGTAGAACACCACCAAGCAACCTGCAAAAACATTATCTTCTCCAAAAATTCACACATGCCAAACCAACATGCTTCCCAATCACTTAACAGGTTCCACACAATTCATCATAATCATTGAAATAAAATTTGTGATTACCCGTAATCAGATCCCTAAAAAACTTCCAATATATATAGGATACTTGGGTGCTTGGAAGAGATAACAACAGGTTTTCAAGATTAGAAGCTAGATGGTCCGAGGTCTGTAAGTACTCCTCAATACTGATCTTCCCTTTGTTGAAACCTTTGAAAAGAATTAAATCCTATTTATCAACCCATGAGTATTTTTCATCTTTGAGTGACACATTTAAAGGTCTCCCCATCATCTTAGCAGCCTCCTCTTATGACTCATTCAGAAACAACACTTGTTCGACCACCTCTTCTTCAGAGCTTAGTAGTAATTCCAGAGTTTTATTATCTCCAACCTCTAATTCTAATCTCATGGAATTTAGCTTTTTTACAGACCGAGTCTCCAAAGGAGGTGGTAATGAGGAGTAATCTATCCTAATTTTCCACCTCCTATTGCTTCTATTACTCCTCAAGCTTGCATCTTCACCAACCAATAGAGTAGGATCGGTTCCCTTTGTTTCAACCATGTGTTCCCCATCGGTATCAATTAGACTACTGAAATCAGAACACGGGTCATCCTCTATAAGGACTTCAAAGCTATTGGACAACATAAATGATTTGAGGGACACTAAAGCAGCTCCCCCTACCCATCCAGAACTTACATGCATATCCAGTTTCTGCTTCCCTTTACTTGTAGTATCCTTACCCGGCCTCAGAACACCCACATAAGGATCAACCACCTCATCCACCTCTCCACTTGTCTTTTGTTCTATATCAAGTAAACCCCCTCCCGATGGTTTAGCCACATGAACAGCCTCATACTGAATCAAAGACTCCCCTACTCCTATACCCTCAAAATAAATTGGTTCCTTACCACAAGAAGGATCTACAAGATACTGCTTCATCCTGTTAAAAGCTTATGAATCTTTTGGATTAACCTCCATTTCTAGTGTCTTCTCACCCAAAGTTTCACCTTGATTAGACTCAAAATACCCCTTGGAAATCACCCGGTGGTAGTCGGTTCCCTCCACCACCACTGGTAGTAATTCTTGAGACATATCCACCCTGTTCAAGTTGTAATAGGTTTCACCTCTCCCAATACCTTCTAAGCCTCTAACCACATGATCTGGCAAGTCAGAACCATCTCGGTTCTCTAGAACCATACCACTTTTTCTTCTTCTATTGTTTCTAGGATCAAGATCTTCTTGACAACAATTACCCGTATAATGACCTAGACGATGGTAGGTAGAACAATAGTCCATCCAAGACTCTTAGAGAACCCACTGCTTGCATCTGTAATCCTCCCCAATGGTAACCCAAACAAATTCGAAATGATTCCTTAAAGCATCCATTTCCACACAGACCCGTGGGTTGATGGGGTGACATACTGCTTCGGTTCGACAATCAGTGCAGAGGAATCTACCCAAAGGATTACCAAGCATACTAATGACAGAAGGATTTTGTAATGGTAAAGGTAAATTTGGAAAGCTAACCCAGACCGCAGCAGAAGGAGAGTCATGATTCATATGGAAATCGAATGACCAATGGAATAAGATTAACCAAAATCCCTTGAAGAAGTAGGGGCACTCGACCAGGCACGGATGAGGTCCAACTCCGAAGAAAATCGAACCATGATGTGATGATGATCTAGTAGGCCCACCATCACCCACTCCTGCAAGTTCCATGAGTCGAAGATGAAATGGTCAAAGGAATCCACTAAAGTCCTCCTCTGACTGAACCGAGCCACCAAGGTGAGGTTGAGAAGAGCTGAGGTTTCTTTTAACTCTGATGTCGAAAGTGGATAACAGAAAGTGGATTTGTTTTTCTCACTAATCCACCTAGATGGAATCACCTTAAAAGGAGTTGGTTGAGAATTGACTAAATCATCACTCTAATGCATGATGAATAATCCAAATGTTGCACAAATGGATAGACACTCCTGGGGATATGTACTAGAATATTTACACAATCATTAAAAAGTACGATGAAGAATTTTTCCTACCATTACCTTGGTCTCCAAACAATGAAATCTATTTAACCCAATTAAAATATAACATGGATAACCCCTCATATCATAAGTACCCTCACCTCTATATTTTTTTGATAAGGGGAAATTAAGTTATTTTAATGATAACCCACAGTTTATAAGTTTATTAAGGATTTTTCTAATCGACATAAAAATTATTCTATTGAATGGGGAGGTTTTTGAATTTTTATTTCTTGTTATATCGATAGTAGTGTTTTTTTAGTAAGTGGTTCATCAAGGAATGGTATGAAAGGTCATGATGACTACTATTGTGAATGTATTGGACTTAACTAGCTGAAAAGTGGGGGTAGAAATTATATTACCTCTCAATGTACTAAATGGTCTCATGAGTCTAGATAGGGTGGTTTTTGGTCTATAAATCTTCCCATAATAGGATAAGATCCCTCAAAAAATACCTTGATAACGTGTTTTGATGTCTAGAATTATGAATTCCACCAGTATGAGATCAATGATTATTATTATCCATGATTTTATTTATTTTAATGGGTATAGCACGCCCTTAGTTTTAGTTGTATATGGATTCACGTTTTTCATTTATCCATTCCATATCACTTATTCCAGGATTATTTTATAGAATAATTTTTTTTTCTATTCCTTAGTGCGCATTTGAGATCACCATTATTTTTTCCCTTTCAAAAGAAAATCTAGAGGAGGACTACATGTAAATTTTAGTTATATGATGGAAGGATTAATAATGTTCTCACAATAATTTCATGTTGTATATTATGATTTGAAATGTATTGTATGTATGTATTTGGTCATCTATGAAAAATAAATGCTTATATCCTTCGGAAAATAGTGTATTTTGTACCAATAATGTAATATAACTACCAGATTTGGGTTTTTAGAGTCCGAGATTTTAAAGCTGGTATCAAAGGAAGTTTCTTAGAAACCATGGGGACTAGATTTAGATGAACCAAGTGAGATAGCACAAGTATTATAAAAAACCATCAGTATTTCTATCAATACTAAAAATTAGGCCTTTAGTTGCGTAATAATATGCCCTGATTAGCACTAAACAAATACTTACTTCCGCAACACTGTTAAATGGCCAAGGATTTTATTAGCTCTATAAAAAATTTGATAATGGGGTCATTTATTAGAACAAAAAAGTTACAGATAAATAAAAGTTTTATCAGCACTTTTAGAAGATCTAATAAAAGACACCATTTATCAGCACATTTATTTAGCACTAATAATGGATACCTTTATCAACACTAATAAAGGGACCCTTTACCAATGAATTTAAAAGTATTAATAAAGGCATGCTTTATCAGTGTATTTATTACCACTGATAAAGGGTAATATTGTAGTGTGATACTACAATAGACTACAGAACTAGAAACAGGGCATGGAGTGTGTAGAAACAAAAAATTAAATCACCAAAAATGGTAGTAAAAATTAGAAAAATTATAAACAAATACATAATTTAACTGAAATAAAATTTCCAAGACAAATGCAAGAAAAAAACTATTATAGAGTACATCAGTTGTTTTTTTACAAAAATTAAGGACATAATGGGGATGTTGTGCATCATATTGAGATGAAGATGATTCATACACGACAAAAATGACTTATTGATCATTTTAATAAAGAAAATAATTTTAATGTATTTTCTCATTTTTGAGTACGTTAATTTTTTTTACTAAAATTAATATCAATTTTGAATAAAAAGATGCACTTTGAGTCATATCAGTCAGATTCTATATTTGATTGAGGTGTTTTTGATACTTATACATTGCAAATGACTTATGGATTGTTATATTAAATTATCAAAAAAATAAAAAAAAAATTCATTGTTTTTTAGTACACAACTTGGGTTTTTTTACTAAAATTTCATTTTAAACTAAAAAGATGCACATTGAGTCATACAGGTTGAAGCGTGTGTGGGTTTTACATGAGACTAATTCTTACACATCAAAAATGTATTATTAATTATTCTTCCTAAATTATCATGGAAATATAAGCATGTAGTCTTTGTTTCTAGTGATTGATACTTTTTTGTATTAAAATGTAAAGTTTAAATTGATAACGGACACCTTGAGTCATACTAGGAACATCATGTATCAGATTGCGGTGAAGATGATTCCTACACATCAAAAATGAAATATGGATCATTTTACTATATTACCAAAAAATCAAATTTATTTTCTTTTCTGTCATTATATCAGTTATTTTTTCACTAAAATTAATGTCAATTTTGAAAAAAAAAGATACACTTGGAGTCATACCACTCACACCATGCATCGTATTGAGGTAAAACTGATTAATACACACATAAAATGACTTATGGATTGTTTTAATAATGTATCAAAACAATATTTATGTGTTTCCTTATTTTTGAGTATTCCACTTATGTTTTTTTACTAAAATGTCATTTTAAACTGGAAATGGACACTTTAAGTCATACAGGTTGCATCATGTGTGGTTTTTATATGAGATTAATTCCTACACATAAAAAATGAATTATTAATTGTTATCTTAAATTATTAAAATATTCTAAGATTTTTTTCATAGTTTTTTTTGAATGACATTTTTCTGTATTAAAATTTCAATTTTAAATTGATAATGGACAATTTGAGTCATATCTGGCACATCGTGTAATAGATTGAGGTGAGGATGATTCCTACATGTCAAAATTGACTTATGGATTATTTTCCTTAATTACCAAAACAATTCAAATTCATTTTTTTTACGCCCAAGATTTTTTGGTTGTATTTTCTATAAATAGATTGGTATGTTAAGAGAATGATGGATGAAAATATGGTTTAAATACAGTTGTCAATAGTATCTATATGAGAGTAGGATACATAATATCTTAATGATAATTAGATCCATAACATATGGATGAGTCAATATGATCCATAATATTGTGATGTTGATAAATAGTTAGAATCTGTTGAAAATTGTATTCACCATCGTAATCAGGAAGAAGTTTGTTGGTGATCATTTTTACTATCAAAGAAGAGAGGAATCACCCACAAATTATTTTTATTGAAAATATGATTTACTATTGTATTCAAACAATAGGACTCACTGGATGAAATGGTTCATCAAACTCACCTCAGGTTCCGAATGGAAGAGAAGATTGTAATGAGGTGATGCTTTGGAGTCTTCCGGAATTCATTATAAATCTAACGATTATTTGTGGATATAAAAGTTATCATACATCATAAGTATCCTATAAAACATTTGATGCAATATTTATGAGAGAAAGTATGAGAAAATTTGTTTTCAATCATATTCCTTCCAATTGTATTCTGGATAAATATAAAAGAGAGATGTTGAAGGAAGATAGGGAAGTTTCAATACTTTCCTTGCTAAATGAGATGATGCTAAAGGTGATATTTAAAATATTCAATGTTATGAAAAAATTCATGATACTTGTTGAATGTTTGGAGAAGATTAAAGTTGGTGAATCCAAATATTTTTTGTCTCAATATCACCTTAATGGGTTTTCTGGATGAAAATTTATTTAAAGGCTGACGAGGATGATCATAATAAAGGTACTGGTTTTTAGTCATACTCAAATCCAAATGATTTAAATCCTTGGAGAAAGGTTTTTATGAGTGTTTTATTAATAAAATAAATGATTCACTAAAATTATTCTATTAGATTCAGTATTTCATTGTATTCATCATAGGTAGAATTATTTGTGAAAAAGATCTTTGGTGTTTCATTCATAAGTGAAAGATGAAATATAATTTTTTTTTTCAAGTTATTTCATCAATTGCGTCAAGATCCATCATATTAGAGTTGATACTAATTTATTATTATGAAGAAAATAAGAAGTAGAAGTGGTTAAAGAAGTTTGAAAGAATATATGGTATCTATCATAATGAATATATCTAAATGGGAGCCAGTTCAGAGAATCTTTATGAAGACGTATGTTTTTCTACTTACTTTGGGTGCAGAGAAGTATAATGAAAAAATTATATCAAGCAATTAGAATGGAGAAATAGAATCGTATTTATTTTTTCTAATAATTGTAAAGATATATTTTTCTTCAGAAATCAAATTGGTTTTTTATCTTTGTAATGAATAAATTAAATCAGGTATTGGTAGTGGAGAATCAAAATCAAGATGATGCTTGTAAATAAGGACTAAAGTAGAGATGAAGTTTAGATATGATTTGAGAAAGTTAGAGAATAATCTAGAAGAGCTGAGAAACATTGAAAAATTAAATATATACCCGAAATTCATGGAAATTCTATGATTCGAGCAAATTTAGTTGAGCGGGAAACTTTTCAAGAAAGTATAAAAGGGAAAGTACTTAACATTTTCTGATTGATGTATTGTTCATAAAAGGTAGAGAGAAGGTAGTGATATGGATAATTTTATAGAGAAACGAAGTTTCCAAATTGAGTATTCTTGATGAAGTTTTATAGACTAAGGAAGAATAGAAGAGGTTACAATATTGTATTCAGGTTTTCCATATTGGGAAATCAGATTGGGAAAATCATATCGGGATTTCTGGTTTGAAGAAAAATTTATTCAGAATTATCTCAACCATATTCTGATAGAGTCATATATTTTTCTTATTGAGAAATCAGACTGGGAGAATTAGACTGTGAAATAGAAATGAGTTTTATAAAAAATCCTAGAAATGTTCTTACCAACTTCTGGGTGAGAAAGTCAAGAATGTATTTGAAAGATCATATTTATGAAATTTGGACAAGAATCAATGTAACATGTTTGTTACAAAACATTCTTATATCATCTTTGTGCTACTTGAATAAAATTCTCTATTGTATTGATCATAGAGCTATATGAGTGTAAGGGTATATCCTACTCATTGTATTCCACACAAAAAGATTATTTTCTAGTGTATTGTGTGGTATTGGATCATTTCCAAACCATACCATTGATGTATCTATTCTTTTTTTAATATTAAACCCAGTAAATTCTTATCTTCCAATGGATATTTGTTTGAATTTTTTTTGGCATGGAAATAAGTATTTAACATCAAAATAATGTTATCTCTTAATAATTAAACTTAAAAGAAAAATATATCACTAATTCTCCCCTCCCCTTCTCAGTGATACAACTATCTTCACTTACAGTTTTCTCAATTTTGAGTATGTAAGTTTTTTTCACTAAAATGAATCACAATTTTGAATAAAAATATGTACTTTGAGTCATACTGATCACACAGTGTATAATATTGAGGTGAATATGATTCATACTAGTAATAAATGTCTGACAGATCATTTTTTCCAAAATAATTTTAATGCATTTGATTGGTTTTGAGTATGTCAGTTATTTTTTCACTAAAATTAATGATAATTTTGAATAAAAAGATGCACTTTGTTGTTATATCGATCACACCGTGCATAGGAACCAATATGATTGCACCTAAATTAAAATTAATTGTTTATGAAGTGTTTTCAAAAGTAACTTAGTGAGTTTTATAAGAAAATTCATATCAAGAAACCAAAAAAATAATTCATTTTGTTTTTGTCAATTTTTAGGTGTCATTTTTTGTGTTCTCAGGAATTAATAAATTAGGACGATGAAAGGCTGAAATAGTTGAATAAGGACTTCCGAGATATGGTATTCAATGTCATGGAAGTAACTTTAATGGATATTAATGAAAAAAATCCAAGTCAGAGGTATGTTACCAAGGAACTTGGGAACCATAATGATGGGAGGAAGGATAGTTTAAAAGAGGGAGTCCAATCCATCATCAAGAGATTGAAGGAAATAAAGCATCTAAGGATGGATTAAATAAAGATATTAAAGGTGATTTATACTATGGTATAGAAGTATTATATCTCCATTAAATATAGTAGAAATTTTCATGCTAGATGCATGAAAATGTGGGATTTTATTCATGTAGTGTATTGTATTGTATATCTGTCATACCAAAATGAATCCTTTTTTACACAACCTTATTTTTGAAATACATGGTCCTTTTCATGAAATTTTATTTATTTTTCTCACAAATATTATGTGTTTTATGTTTCTTTTAATTTTCATACATTAAGAATATTTTCATAAAATAAAAATTAGATACATGCTTTTCATGTGGATCATGGGTATGAAAAATCATCAGAGAAAACCTACCAAGTTTCTTCACTCTACTACTTTATGTGCATCTCGGTGGACATGTACCTCATATTTCATTGGGTTTAAGATTTCACGTTTTGGTTATTTAATGAAAGATATATAGTATCAAATGATAGCTAGTGGATAATTTTGTATTTTATGTCATCAATGGTAGGTTGTTTATTTGTATAGGGTTTTATTTTTTCCTATGATTTGTCAAATTATTATTGTTTTTATGCCTATAAGAATTTATATTCATGGGATTCTATTTTATAATATTTTATATAGATTCACTTGTCATGTGAATTGGTTTTTTAGAAAAGTTCTCAAGGATCATGTTGAATGCTACATATTTATTATCAATCCTTTGGAAGTTGGTTGATGGTTCCAAGGGATAACTAACATTTTTATTCAACTCAGATCAAGTTATGAATGGTTGCACTGTATTGTGACGTTACTATTTCATATAAGAGAAATTTATTGATAAGACAACACACACACACAAATAAAAAAAATAACTTTTCTTAAATCAGATCACTTCATCAAAATTCACTTTATTATTGGAGAGGGATTTCTTTATAAAACAATTTGATAGAAAATATAAACTCATATATAACATCTTCTATATATTATGCTGCATATGGGAACTCTTCTAATGGAATATAGTTTGGTGTGTTGTTTTATTATATTCTTTCATTTAAAAATTTAAAATAAATAAAATTCATAAAATCTTTTTTCAATTTGTTTATAAAAAATCCAAATTTATTTTAACAAGTTATAAATTTAAAGGACTTGGGAAATTATTGGAAACCATTCATTGGTAATGGAAATAAATGTTGTATCCTTTAACGATCTCCCTAACGCAGTGAGTATCATCTTCTTTCAAAATAGTAATGTTTTAGTGAATATATTTTTCAGTAAATGTACTAATATTAGTAACCTATAAATCAATTATAAACAAACATATTATTGATAATACATCACAAATTTTGAGTTTGGATCAAATATAAAACTAAAAAGGTGTGATTATTTTGATTTCAATGAAAATATAAATAGTTTTTTCCTTATTAAATTATATGTATATGACATATTGATCATGTTAACAAATATAAACTAGAAATTTTAAACTTTAGTTCCTAGAATTAGATTAACCCATTCACATTAAAATAAAATGTATATTAAACCACTTTATATTATTCATATCAAATAACAATACCTCTTAAATTAGTCCAATATAATGTTAATTTTTTTTTTATTTTTCATGTGCATGTCATATAGGGGAAAGAAGATTCAAAAAATGTCAAACCACACTATCTAAAAGGTAATAATAAATAATATAATTGAAACATCAAAAAATCACCATCAACTGCAATAAGGGATGGATATGCAGTTCAAAATGGTCTCGTATGAAGCTGGAATGAGTTTACAGAGTAAGGGTGTAATTGTGTAGGTATAGGTAAGTGAGTGAGAGAGAGAGAGAGAGATGAGGGGTAAGGTTCATCATGGTTAAGAACATCACAAAAACACAAACCATGGAACCTAAAAAATCAAACAATGAGAGATAAAAAGGATAAAATAACATAAATTAGAATTTAGCATTGATTCATCCTAGAGAACAAGGAAGTGTATGGTCGGAAGAAGGGGAGTCCGACGAGAGCTTTAGATTTGAGACTAAACGAGCCATTGTTAGTGTTCTTTTCAATATATCAGGTACACTTTTATCATCTCTTTCAAAAAAGAAATGATAAATATCTCTTTTATCAGTGCTCAATTTATAAGCACTGAAAATAGGCATCTTTATCAGTGCTTTTTAGCGTTGATAAATAATTTATAATTATACTTATAAAAAATTAAAAAATTTATATAATTATATAGTTTTTAATTATAATTTTATAATTATTTAAATATATAATTATGTATTTATGATTACATTATTTTTTAAAAATATTTAAATTATTTAAATTATAATTATAAATATATAATTTTATAAATGTATTTAATATAAATTTAATTTATATTTATAATTATATATATATATTTATATTATTTTATATATATTTAATAAAAATATATAAATATAAATATAGTAAATATATGAAGGTTATGGACGCATCAGAAGCATGGTTGGGACAAAACCCAAATTTAATTTTTACCATGATAAATGATTATTTCAGGATCAATAAGATGAGGAATTTCAATCTCTATGGAATAAAATCAAATATTTAGATAAAGAAGGAAAAGGCCTAAAACCTTTAGAGAGGATCTTGCACATCATGTTTATAATTAATTTACTTAATTTTATAAAGAAAATAATACCTTGATCTTTGTTGTATTCTTTATTGATGATGTTGGTCATTCGTAATGACCCTTTCGGATTATCTCATTGTGCTTGTAAGGATCCAAACAAGAATCCCTTTAGTGGTGATCCACACGTGCTCAGATGGACTTCGATCGACACTACTCATTCTCCATGTGCTAGCGCAGCGAAGTAAGTGTCTTATGTCGGTCATTATTGATCGCTTGTTCTTTAGCCTTAAGGAACGTATCTCGATATTGAGAGTGGTGGGGATACGATTAAAGAGAGAAATTATTTAGCTCAACAATTCTCAATTCATCGGGTGTACGATTCAGTGTCATGTGGTGTCTGGCACAATAGGTGTGCTTGTATATTTATATTCATGGAACTTCAGTTACAATATTTAATTGTATAACAGAAATTAAATACATTCATGAGTTATAGAAAAATCATGCCCATAATAATAATACCGCGTCATTATTTATGGTGCGCCAACTTCTACTAAATGCAATTATAAATAAAATTCCACATCACAAAATAATAGCAGCACCATTATTATTTTAACTTGTTACAACTAGTTAAATAATTATTTATCGTCTTGAAAATAACTATTTTACCACTAGACTGGCCTTGGTTCGTTCAAACTCCACTTCTATTTATTGAATACTTCAATAAATAAATAAATAAATATTTTGTTTAACAATTAGTCAATAAATATTTATTAAATTTTCAATAAAATAAATAAATATATTTTATTTAATTTATGCGATCATTTTAACATGAATAAAATTATTCCACGGTCTTGAGAATAATATTTATTTCATTAATTAAATCAAATATAATTTAATTGAGACCACCAAAAACACTTAGTGTGTGACCCTCAAATATTCTTTCTCATTGGCATTGGGCGGGCTTGCCTAAAGTCCAATGTCTAGCAACGGGTTAAGGTACCCAAGAGAAACAACTTAATGTCAAAAAAAATGAAATCTATATACGAAAGCTCACTATTTAATATAATCCTTTTGTCGTAATATCTCATCAAAAATGTTTCATGATATTGTCATCAACTTTTATGCTTGATACGTCATTCTTTGACTACCTGAAATAAACTCATCGTTACACCATGACCATGTAATTTTGCTCGATGATTCTATTTTAATCAAAGGGTCAAGATATCAACTTCTATAAATGGAAGGGACAAATCCTACCTGGACTTATCCATTAATAACATGCCACTCTTGACACACCCAACGTAACCTACTTACTTCCAACTGTCAGCGTGGTGGTTTTCATCAGTAAATCAATGTGCACGAGTCATGACACGTATTAATGATAATATTAATGTCTAAGGATCATTACTCACGCTCACAGATAGAAATATCTGATGACACAAAGACATTCAGAATTCCTACTGGCAGGTCTGTTATCATAATCTCTTGTCTTAAAGATTACCAAGTGCAAACTTCATGAGAGGAAGTCTCATATACTTATGAGTACTCAAATCTAACGTTCTGCCTGCTCTGTGTCCCATCATAGTATGTCATCCAACCATAGAACTATATTTAATAATATTTTTATATCATTTCATATTTCTCATCAGAGAGGAGAACTTCCATGACCTTATCAATGCAACAAACACTCTAGGACAATATTATATCATAGTCATGCAGAACAATGAACAATATGTAATAATATTTTTAATATTTAAATACATTAAATGTACATGTAATCAAAGGACAAATAGTTGGTTCAAGGACACCAAATCTTACAAACTCCCACTTGGACTAGAGACAACTACCTCTGACTTTCAGTCCGCTAGACCTCACATGTTGATCATGTTTCTGCTGATTCAAGGCTTTAGTAAATGGGTTCACCACGTTGTCTTCTGTGGAAATACTACTCACTGTAAATTCACCTCTCTGAGAAAAATCCCCCAAGAGATGATACTTTTGAAGAATGTGCTTCGTCCACTGATGTGACCTCAACTATTTTGTTAGAGCCACTGCTACAACATTATCACAGTATAGTGTGATGGGATCTTTACTGCTAGATATCATAACCAGCTCATGGATGAATCTTCGCATCCAAACTGCTTCTTTAGATACCTCATAATCTGCGATATTCTTGGACTTTGTTGTAGAATCTAAGACCACACTCTATTTTGTGCTCTTCTAGCTCACTGCACCTCTATTCAAAGTGAAGGTGTATCATGTTTTCTACTTTATGTAATCTTGATCAGTCTGGAAACTAGAATCTATATATCCTCTAATGACTAGTTTCTCATCTCCTCCATAAACCAGGAACATATCCTTAGCACACCTTAGATACTTCATGATAGTCTTGATGACCATCCAATGGAAGTCACCGGGGTCAACTTGATATATGCCTACCACACTCAATGTGTAGGCGACATCCAACCTAGAACATAGCATAGGATACATGACTGACCCAATATTTGATGTGTATGGAGTCCTTTACATTATCTTTCATTCCTCATGTGTCTGAGGACACATTTTCTTGGAACGATGAATTCCATACGATGCTGGAAACAATCCCCTCTTGGATTGTTTTATATTGAATCTCTTCAGTATCTTATCAATGTATGTACTTTGACTTGGGCCAAAAAATCTCTTGGATATATCAAGATGGATCTTGATCTAAAAAATATATGATGCCTCACCCATGCCCTTCATGGAGAAAAATTTATTCAACCATTCCTTAATAGACTGTAAGACTAGTATCACATTTCTAATAAGTAATATGTTATCAACATATACTATTAGAAAAATGACTACACTCCCACTAAACCATTTGTAGACACAAGGCACACATTTGTTCTTGATAAAACCAAATTTATTTATGGCTTCATCAAAATAAATGTTCCATGACCTGGATGCTTTCTTTAATCCATAAATAGATTTTTGTAACTTGCATACATTATTGGAATCCTTTGAAGTCATAAAACCTTCAGGTTCTGTCATGTAGACATCTTCTGGAAGGTTCCCATTAAAGAAGGTTGTTTTGACATCTATTCGTCAAATCTCATAGTCATTGTAAGAAGAAATTTCCAATATAATTCTGTTGGATTTCATCATTGAAACTTGTGAAAAGGTTTCTTCATAGTTAATGCCTTGAAACTGTTTGAACCCTTCTCCAGATAATCATGCCTTATAGGAGTTGACTTGTCCTTCCATGTCTAGTTTCTCCTTGAATATACAATTTCAACCAATAGTATTTTCATCAACTGGAGGATCTACCAAAATACGGATATGGTTTTGGTAAATGGAATCCATTTCATAATTCATGGCTTTTTGTCACTTGGAAACTTCTAAGACACTTACTACTTCTTTGTAGGTTAGAGGATCATTATTATCAACTAATAATGAGTCACCGTCCTCAGTAAATAGAAAACCATATTGTTTCGGATCTCCAACCTCTCTTGTACTCCTATGCAACTCTTATGTCTACGGAATAGTTCTTCCTTCCATAGGGATTTGTGGAATCTGTTCTTGTACCAACTCATGTATACCTTGAGCCTCAACTTCATCGAATTCTATCTCACTCCCACTATCTCTTTTGAATATTTTCTCCCTCTCAAGGAATATGACATGTCTTTCCACTATAATTTTTTTTCTAAGTGGTTGTTTAGTTAATATCCCCTTGTTTTCTTGGGGTATCCAGTAAAGGTACACTTTTTTCCTTAGGGTTCATGTTTGTTACCTAAAGAGGCCTTAACAAACTCATTGGTCCCCCACATGTGTAAATTCGATAATATATATTTCTTTCCACTCCATAACTCATATGGAATACCATTTATTGATTTATTTGGTACTTGGTTTAAACTTTGCCCCACTATTTTTAACACATATCCCCAAAAGGATAATGGAAGACTCTCATGACTCATCATTGATCTCACCATGTCCAACAGGGTGTGGTTCCTCCTTTTTCTCACACTATTCCACATGGGTGTGTATGGAAGAGTTAGTTGGGATAGGATCCCAAACTCACATAAGTAATCAATGAAGTCTTGATTAAGATATTCTCTACCTCGATAGGAGTGGATTTTCTTAATATTCTTACCAAGCTAGTTCTCAACTTCATTAATGTATTCTTTGAACTTATCAAAAGAATATGACTTATACCTAATAAATTAGATATATCCATATCTACTAAAATCATCAATAAAACTTAGGAAGTATGAGTGCACTCCCCTTTCTTAAACTTGAAATGGTCTACACACATCGGTATGAACCAATTCAAGAAGTTATTTAACCCTTTCACCTTTCCTACTAAATGGGGATTTGGTCATTTTTCCTTGTAAACATGAATGACATACACCAAGTGGTTTTAGTTAGAAATAATATAAATATCCATCTTGATGTAACTTTGTCAAGTGTTTCTCATTTACATGACCTAGCTGGTGATGTCAATGTTGGGCGTGGTATGAGTCATGTGAAGTATATTTGTTATCGATTTCCATTACTTAGTTTGTGTAATCTAACACGTAAAGACCGTTGTATAAATGTTCCCTACCAAAACAAATGCTATATTTGTAAAACAATCAACATTCATTTAAAAACTAGAAAAAAACATTTGTATCTAATCTGGATACAGAAATAATGTTTTTAGTAAAAGACGACACATATTAACAACCCTTTAACACCAAGATCATCCCTATTGGAAACGTGAGTTAGTAGTCCACGACAGCTACAACAGAAAGTCTGGTTATATTGGCTACTCGTAGATTTAACTCCCCTTGGTCAGGCTTCCTGAATCTACTTGGTTCCTGTATTTGGATACATATGTGAGAATCACAAGCTGTATCTAATACTCAATTTTTAGAAATAGATAGATTGATTTTGACAACAAATGCATCTAATGCTTCCCCTTTCTTCTTAGGATGGATGATGTTCTTCTCCTAGTAGACCTTCTTTCCACATGAGAAACAAATAGCCTCGCGTTCCCTTTCCCCCCATTTGATCTTCCTTTTCTTGGAAGGTCTTGAAGAGTATTTGGGCTTAATTCTATTCGCCTTCCCATTCCTCTTATTCACCACAAGGACATAAGGATTTTCGAAATTCATATCTTTTTTCACATGGAGAATGAGGATATGAAGATTAGATAGGTATTTATCAATGTTGTTCATATTGAAATTGACAATAAAGTTATAGAATCTTTTAAGGGGGTTGATTCTGGAATGAGATCGGTGCCTAGATCTTCTGGGATTTTATACCCTAGAACCTCCAGACACTCAATGTAGCTAATGAGATTGACTTTATGAGGCCCAACTAGGGATCCTTCTCCAATATTACTCTGAAAGAGTGCCTTAGAGATCTCAAACATTTCCTATCTTTCTCTCTCCTGGTAAAGACCATGGAGGTTCTCGAGCATTCTATAAGCATCCATGTTTTCATGAGACTTCATGAGATCACTATACATTGATGATAACATCAAACATTGAATTTCGATCATGTCATTCATATATTTCTCATAGACTAGGAAATCCTCATCACTCTCCTCTTGGGTAGGAGGATTAGGTAAATATGACTCTCTCACTTTAGACATCCGTTCGTGGCGTAGAATAACCTGAAGGCGTCTAAACCATTCCTCGAAGTTGCTGCCGGTGGGGATTTTGTATTTATCCATGATTGATCTTAGGGATAGTGTGGTTGATGAGTTTTTCATTTTTATTCTAAAATTAAAAGAGTGGATTATTAGTACTTTCTTGAAAACTTTTTATAAGAGATAATAAATTTTATTTAGTATCTCACTATTTTATCAAGTCCCAATAGCCATATCCATTGAAATCAGAATGTCTATTTTGTGTGACATTTTAGTGAAAAGGATCCATATTCCCCTTATCAAAACCCAAAAAAGGGTTGTTCAATCTATTAGAACGTATTTAGTTTGGTAGGTCTTCGCTAACTGCAGGCTTGTAGAACCTTGATCTATTGAGTGAACTCCCCAATCATGAAATCATGTCTTCAGATTTCCTCATCTCTTACCTCCAATATTACACCATGTCTAGCCAGGGCTACTCCTCTTGATGTAATATGGTTAAGTCAACCTAAAACCTTTCATAAGGGCTTCCTGTAAAAAAGTATGTGTCCTAACAAGGCTTGGTCAAACACCTAGTTTTATTGAGTTTTTCCCTTAATCAAGTAATGGAAGGCTTGTTCTGACTTAATATTTTATTTGATGGATTCTTATCTTTTTTGCATGAATTGATTACTATCATTATCAAATTATTTTTAATATTAAGTGGAACATACATAAGTGATTAACCATGTCTTGATAATATTTACGCATAATTTTGGTTTGTTTTAGTTATATCTTGCATGCTTGTTTAATTTATTAATTATGTGATTGTGAGAACACATCCATAATGACAAAACATGCAACTGACAGAAATAAAATAAAGAAAATGATCATGAGATTTTATAATGGTTAATTTATCTATCAGTTGATAAACTAACCCTGACCTAGGGGAGAAACATCATGAACCTTTTGGGTTCATGTTTATAGCTTTCCACATGTCTACCTCTGTATCTCCTGGGATTGGTTTTGTCTTGGCTTTAGCTTGAACTACCTCCACTAGCTTGGGAGTTCTATCCATTACATATGCCTTTTTTTAACACACATACAGGTGTGGGGTAAAAAGGGGTTTTACATAAAAGAATCCTTGGGCATACAGGCCCTACATATTAATGAGGAGATATGGCTCATAGTCCAACAAATTTAATTTAATTAAATAAATTATAAGAAACCATCCACATACAAAGGTCTTGGTCTAGCTCATGATCATCCATACAGGCAACGATGTTTACGCATAATTAAACCTATCATTCCATTCATTAATCATTCTTGTTTAAGATAAATCACGCTCGAATCAATTAATTATCATCTTTAATTAATAAATCCTTTTATCTTAAACCCTTTTTCTTAATTTCCTTGATATTCTCATCCATCGTAATTTTAAACAAATAAGTTCATTTAAAATTATCTTTGTACGTAACTTGTATCTTAGAGGCAACCTGGTGAATTCCTATTCATAACTACCCAATGAGAAGAAATGAACATTACAAATATGTTAAATTAAAAAAAACACACACATATATATATAACACCTCTCACGTGTTGTGCCTCAGCTTTAGGCCCGCGCGATCATATACGTCTCAAGGAGTTTTATAATATAATAATAGATTTTAATAAATCTGCGTAATTTGGATTAGTACACGGCATGTATTTCTAACTACAAGGAGTGTACCATTTTTCACCATCCATATGAAGTACATGCCTGGGGAAATGGATAGTGAGTGTACTTTAGAAATATTCAGATTACATGGCATGTTCAATGGGCCACATACCATGTACAAGATTTTTAGCCGAGCTAGCCATGTACGGGGTACACGATCCAACCCTTACCTGAAGGGACTATGCACCATGTCCAGTGGACTACATGGCGTGTAATCCAGAAACCGTGTGACACATATTCTTAGTCAACACATGGAGTCCTTTTAGAGTTAGAAAGACTCCAACACACAGCTTGGTTTGGTGGACCGGTCTGTTGCATTGAATCTTGACTACATGGCATGTACTGTCTAATATACACCATGTGTTCTGGTGTGGCACGACTAGGAATCTTTGGAACATTCAGACGAGATCCTCTATTTTATTTTAATCAAAATTAAAAGAAAAGATTGTTTCTATACGGTTAATGAGAAATGAAAGAGGAGGAATATATCTTGATGTTTTTATTTACAGAAACATTAACTTGAATTGAAACAACCAAATTATTAAATGCATATGTCATCAACGAAATATTTATATAATTATAAACTATGTTGTGACCTCGTTCTAATACCACTTGAAGGTTCTGGACACAGTGAAAGCGTGGTAGAGATGGAACCCAAATTTGATTTTTAAAATGATCAATGATTAATCCAGGATCAATACAATGATGAATGCCAGTCTCTAGAGAATAGAATCAAATATTTAGATAAAGAATGAAGAGGCTCAGAACCTTTAGAGAGGGTCTTTCACATCATGTTTATAATTAATTTAATTAATTTCGTAAATAAAATAACACTTAGATCTATGATATTTTCGTCATTTATGATGTTTATCCTCTGGAATGACCCTTCTGGATTATCTTGTTGCGCTTGTAAGGATCCAAACTAGAATCTCTATAGCGGTGATCCAAACATGCTCTGATGTCATTTGATCAACACTATTCATTCTCCGGGTTCTAGCACAATGATGCAAGTGTCTTGTGTCAGTCCTTCTTAATCACTTGTTCATCAGCCTTGAAAAACTTCTCTCATTCGTAAGAGGGGTGGGAAGAGGATTATAGAGAGAAATTATTTAGCTCAACAATTCTCAATTCATTGGGTGTACGATTTGGTGTCGTGTGGTGTCTGGTATAATAGGCGTACTTGTCTATTTATATTCATGGAACTTTAGTTAAAATATTTAATATCATAACAGAAATTAAATACATTCACGAACTTAGAGAAAACTCATGCCCATAATAATATTACTACATCAATGGTTATGGTGCGCCAACTTGAGCAAAACAGAATTATAAATAAAATTACGTGTCACAAAATAATAGCAACGTCATTATTATTTTAACTTGTACCAACTAGTTAAATAATTATTTATCATCTTGAAAATAATTATTTTACCATCAAACCATCCATGGTATTCTCGAACTCCACTTCCATTTATTGAATACCTAAATAAATAAATAAATAATTTATTCTCTTAAATAAATATTTTATTTAAAAATTAGTAAATAAATATTTATCAAATGTTAAATAAAATAAATAAATATATTTTATTTAATTTATGCGATCATTTTTACTTGAATGAAATTATTACATGGTCTTGAGAATAATATTTATTTCATTAATTAAATTAAAATAGAATTTAACCGAGAACACCAAAAATACATAGTGTGTGACCCTCTAGGATTCTTTTCTCATTAGCATTAGGCAGGCTACCTAAAGTCCAAGAGTACTATCTAGCAACGGGTCAAGGCACCCAAGAGAAAGAATGTAATGTCACAACAACAACACCCACATATGAATGCTAACTATGTAATATAATCCCTTTTTTTGCAATATCTCATCAAGAAGGTTTCATGATAGTGTCATCAACTTTTATGCTCGATGCGTCGTTCTTTGACTACCTGAAATAAACTCATCGTTACACCATGAATAAATAATTTCATGCGATGGTTCTATTTAAACCAATGGGATGAGATATCATGTTTCATAAATGGAAGGGACAAATCCTTCCTCGACTTATCCATTAATAACACGCCACTCGTGATGCACCCAATATAGCCTACTTCCCACCAACTATCTGCATAATGGATTTTGTTAGTAAATCAAAGTGCGTGAGTCCTAACAAATATTAATGATAATATTAAAGTCTAAGGATCATTACACTCACTCACAGATAGAAATATCTTATGACACCAAAACATGCATAATTTCTACTGGAGATTCTATTCTCCTAAAATCTTGTCTTGGAGATTACCAAGTGTGAACTTCATGAGAGGAAGTCTCATCTACTTATGAGTACTCACACATGAAGGTATGCACGCTATGTGTCCCATTATAATATGTCATCCATGCGTATAACTATATTTAAGAATATTGTTAATGATTTTCAAGGTTCTCATCAGAGCGGGGAACTTCCATGACCTTATCTATGCAACAAATATTCTAGGACATTATTACATCATAGTCATGTAGAACAAAGAACAATATGTAACAAGATTTTTAACATTTAAATACATTAAATGTACATTTAATCAAAGTACAACCAGTTCATTCTTAACACAAAATATTACAATATATTCATTATTTATATATATTTATAATAATTTTATAATTATAAATATATTTATATCATTATATATATAATAAATATATAAAAATATAAAAATATTCAATATTTAGATATATTTAATATAATTTTATAATTACTTATATATATTTATTTATTTATAAATATATGAATAATAATTTTAAAAAATATTAATATATTTAACTATTAATATAATTATATATATATATATATCCCCTATGGTGAAGCTTAGTGGTAGCTGCCCCTATGAGTCTCGACGAGGTCTCGATTTCAAGTTTCACCGAGTACATTATTTAAATAAATTTATTATAACATTATAATTATTTATATATATATAATTATTTATTTATAATTATATAAATACTTTTAAAAATCATAATATTTATTTACTTATAATAATAATAAATTTATAAATTTATAAATATTGTAAAAATACCTTAGTAAATATATTTATTTATAAATGTTTATTCACAAATATATTTTAATCATTATTAATGGATATATAATGTTAAATACTTTCATATTAATAATGAGTTAAATTGAATAAATCAAACCGAGTACACTTTAAAAAAATTTAAAAATGGATAAGTTTTATTAATTAAATATAAATTATTAAAAAATATGAATTATGTTGAAGTAAATATGAATATATGTTAAAAATACTAAAACATGGTAAATAAATATAAATTTATATAAATAATAAAAAATTATCAAAATTAAAAAAATATATTAATTAAAAAATAAAAAATAATCAATAATCAATAAATAATACCTAACTGTATTAATATTAAAAATAAATAAATAAGAATTACTGATTAAAAACATAATATATTAAATGTATCATGTTATAATGAAATTCTAAAATAAACTAAAATTTAAAAAAAAATGATATAAACATTAGGTGTATGTGTTTCTATATATAAGATTAATTGAGTAAATATTTGTGTGTGTGCATTGTATATGAAAATGTATTAATTACATATATGTATGTGAAATAAATTTAACACATGACATTTGATATATGTTAAATTGAAAATTCAAACAACATTAAAAATGAATAAGACAATAATATGTTTTTAATTATTACATTTTCATCATTTTCTATATATTTTTATTTAGTATATATTATTTATTACAATTTATAATTAATATATATATATATATATATGTATATTATACTTATTCATTTTTATTAATAATTTTTTCATTAATAAATTTTTTTAAAAAAATAATTTATTCATTTTTGGTTTTTTTGTTTAATTATTACAATTTATTCTTTTTATATATCTATATTTTATATATACTATTTATTAATATTTTTAATCTATATATATGTATATTAATTTTTTTAATTTTTATCAATAATTATTTAATTAATAAAATGATTAATAATTTTCTTAAATATATCATTTTTATTTTTTATTTTTTTAATTATTTTATTTTATTCATATAAAATTTTTATATATTTAATATATAAAATTTATTAATTTTTAAAATTTATATATATGTATATTTAATTTATTCATTTTCTCAAATAATTATTTAATTAATAAAATTGTTAAAAAAATTAGTTGTTTAATTATTTCATTTTATTCCTGACCTTTATCAGTGCTAAAAGAAAGCGCTAACAAAGGGTACCCTTTATCAGTGCTTTTTTAACACTCATAAAAGACTCCTTTTATCAACACTTCTTTTATCATTGACAAAAGTGTCCTTTATCAGCACTTTTTTCTAGCACTGAAAAATGCCAGTGTTGTTAATGTCCTCTTTTGTAGTGGTGTATGGAACACTCTAGAAAACATAATAGGAATTTTATTTTACAATTCAATATCATGTGCTAATTTTTTGCATGAAAATTTAAAAATATGAAGACTAATTATAGGAATGAGAATCATATAAATAAATATATTCAATGCATGGATATTCCACCTAAACAAGTTAATGAATATATATTTGATTTTAATCAATTTAGAACCACATTATAGAAGTTGAACCTGGTTATGAAAAATAATCTCATCTGCATAGAGCATCTTGTTTATCCACAAATTGGTGTAACTATGTTGGACCACTTCATGTAATAACAACCTACAACATTTAGTAGAACTATTAATCCTTTTGTAGCTGAACAATGGATCAAGTCCCTAAATAATATCTTTTTCACTTTGGGAAGTAGTGAAAATGAAAAATTTATCATGAGGGTCTGTCGTCTGAAGGGAGATGCATACTAATGGTGGTTATTTTTTCGACCCAATTAGCATAGCACTATTGGGATGGAATGGCCCGCTGTATAATAGTTGAGTGCTTTCTATTATAGAGTTTAAATTTAGTTTCTACCATTTTATTTTGACCTAATTCGCATTGTTACCCTTTTGGGGGGTGAGATGGTTACACTGGGGTTGGGCAGTGTGTCCCTTTTTATATTGTGAAGTAGGTGTGATAGTTGAATAGTATCGAAAGGTACGATGTCCTCATATAGTCTCCAAAAGGATTATTCGTGGATCCCGAAACACCCAACGACCCTGGTATTCATGATTCATAGACCTGCTTTCTAAATGTAGGCACTCATTGGGTGATAATTTAGCCAATGAACCTTAAGGACACCATTGGTTGATAGTATAGGAGGTCGGGCTCATCACACCCTTTTGGGAGGAATATTTCCTATTCCAGGACTCTCTTACATATTAAATAAATGTTCATATCTTCGTGAATCCTTGGGTTTTCCCAAGAATGTGTCTGTATATTACCCCTAGATTGCAAGAATAACCATATATACGCATTAGTAAGGAAAATATGAGACAACGCTGGTTTATGTTGTATAATAATGCAACATATAGTTTATCATCATCCAAGGAGGATAGAAGTTGTTTCAATGTTGATATGAAACCCATAAGATGGGATTCCAATGTATACTTATGAGATGAATCAGAACCCACATTGTTCGGTTCCACTAAACAGGACACATCACCATTTAAGGTCATGCGATGAGAACCCATCCATGCAGTTTAACATCACGTAACAGGTACATCTAGGAAGAGGATTCCTATTCATGATTTCATGTGGGACTTACACCAAAATGGCTCAGGATGCTCAGGAGAGGAATGATCTCCTGGGTGGATATGGTTCTATGAGGGATATGGCCTGGTGTGATTCAGATGTTGGGTTTGGACCTGAGAGAGGCTTCCCATGTATCCCAGTTATTTGGGAATCAATGACCTCATATTTTGGTAGGAATTGTTGCTTAAAACGCAACAGAGGCCCTATTTGTAGGGAGCATGATTGGGTATTAACTTTTGAAAAGGATCCCCTTTGATCTCGGGCCTTTGGACAAGCATCCTACATATCCCAATTGTGTTGGGAATCATATTTCTCATAGTTCATGTCTAGGTTGTGACTTGATTGGGGTTTACACATGGGAGCTGCCAATTTAAAGGTGGTACAATCTCTCGTTTCATGGATGAGGTGATATAGAGTTCATGCGTAGATAAAGGATTTATACGTATCCTAGTTGTGTTTGGAATCATATTTCTCATAGTTCATGGAGATTGTTATGGGAATCTCATGTCACTGTAGACCTCTAAGCCAACGCAAGTCATGCTCGGTGTAAGAAACAATAGGATTTTAATGATTCAACAAAAGAACAATTTTTATTCTCCGATAAGAGAAAAGGGGGAGGGATTTACTGGAAGAGGTCATAGAGTAATGAACATTTCAATGTGAAATGAATGTGAATATTATTGGTTTCATCCCAGAAGAATTGGAGAGTACTCTAGGATATATTCCCTTTTGAGAATCATATGTGGTATACTACAGATTAAAGTCATATATCTTGGATGATGGCTTTATAGTTTAATGTCGTATTTTAGGGGATAATACCATAAAATTTAATGTTATATGGTAAGTATGATTTGGGTTCTTGTAGTTTGATGAATTATATGGTTCGTGGAAGCCATTGTGGCATAAAGATGTTGGAAAAGCCTCTCATGAGGACAAATATTTCTATGATTGACATACCATTTTTATGGGAAACGTATGAAGAGCCGTCGGGGCATTATGTGGATAATAATGTAGAGGTTTCCCTAAGACACTGACCATACATTTCTAATTGATGTGGAGTTTTATAGAGATCTGTCTTGCATTTTAAGGTCATACAGAGAGGCCAATTGTTATTGAAACCATGAATAACTAGCAGATAATCGGGTTGGGATGTTCTGAGATACATTAAACATGAGAGGTAAGGAATGTGTAATCCATGATTATTGGTATACTCAGATCAAGAGAAATGATGAAAGCCCTGGAAGACATTATGGTTTAGGGAGTTATGAAAATCATCTCCTAGGGACAGATTTGTCTCTGGTTGACATTCCATTTTTATGGGAAACATATGCAGAGTTATTGAGGCATTATGTTTATAGTCAAGAAAAGGTGTCCACAAGACATTGACGATACATTTTTGGTGGACATAGAGGTTTATGGAGATCTAAAATCACACAGTACATAATGTATGATGAAGGGAATGTATGTTCCCATGAATGTAAATAAAACATTTATATCATGCTTTTCCATGGAATTCTAGATCAACCTAGCATAGGAGGCAGGTGATGGGGTTTTAGGGGACTCATGAAAAGTAGATCGTATCGTGGTTTTTAAGGGACATATATTGGGGCGGTACAAAGGTGAAATAGAAAATGTCATTAACCCAGACCAAAAGGTACATGGTGAAACTCTCCATTTTTCATGGGGGTTGGTGAGAGTAGCAAAGGTATGGGCCCTAAGGGCCAGGACTGCAACCCAACAATGATCCCAAGTGGGGGTAAGGGGGTGTAGCCCCCATGGTATGGACCATTGGGTGTATATGATTTTTCTGTATATGAACTATCCACGTTGGGGCCGTCTGCATACAGTTTTCCACATACGGTTCCGGAAATATTTTCCACATAGGTGCTGGTCGCATAGGGGAGTGCATGAATGAGCTGGCCCTATAGGAGCTAGCTATATACGATCGTCCACATACCATTATCCATGTTGTAGCTTCCACATACTATTTTTTATTCGTTTGTGGGGTTCATAAATGACACCTCATTTCCGAGAAGGACACTAGCTCTGCGTTTTATAATCCACGGAGGGTCTTCTGTGTACCATTCATGAGATGAATTCTGCAAAGGGCCACCGCATATGGCTCACGGTATGGATTCTATAAACTGCTTTAGGTGTGGGATAGATTTATCCTGCACCCTTTATTTTTTTTCTTCTACCTCATCCATTTTTCTTTGACTCGGAAGAGTTTTATTCTTTTCTACTCTCTCCCCCTAGAGTGCTTTTTTGATCCCCCTACGGTTTTATTTATAGAGGATCCAAGTGCTAGATTAATGGGCCGGATAATACCTTTTTCAGAAGCCCGTGGAGAAATCATTGATCTATAGAAAACTTTTTCACTGAGAACCATCATTTTCAGGCATTGGGGATGCCACCTCATCCAACAAAATGCAGTTCATGGGGGATCTTATACACAGTCGATGTCATAAACAGGGGAAGAATTATCTACCTCCATTTATTAAATGACATGGTTCAAGGGATCTGATGTCATCATATTCCTTCCACGAACCATTTGGTTCACAAACGGCTTTGTATAGCCATGGAGCGACATTCTGTGAACTAATTTTACAGTTTATGATGCCTCTCTCTCCCTTTGCTTAATTTGGTTTCAAATACATTTTTTTGAATATTCTTCAGCATTTTATTTCTATCCTTTTAGGAGTTTTATGGAATTTTATTCATCCTGAATATAGAATTTTCAGGACCCTATAATCACTAATTCAAAACACTAGATAAGAATAAAATATCAAGGTCATGTAATGGTGAACTTTTAAGGAGGTATTCTTTGAAAAATAATTCCCTTGTGAGAAGAGAGAAGAAATAGAAAACATTTTCTCAATCTAATAAAAAAAGTGGAGGGAAATTTTGTTGAATATGAGGAAAATTTTACAAGGTTAGCTATGATTTTTGTGGACTATGTAAGTAGACCAAAAAATAAATATTAATCATTTATTTGATGGGATAAATATAATAATTTTAAAGGATTTTGTCTCTAAAACCTTTTCTTAAAATGAGGATACATTATCAAGCACTATTAAGAAAAAAAAGATTTCTCAAATACATATTTATACAAGGGAAATAAAGATAACAAGAGGTTGGTTAGGACTTGTTGGAAGAGTACAATATTTTGTTATAAGTATTGGGAAAACTTCCATCAATATCATTAATGTAAGGTAAATGAATATTTTTTGATGTTCAATTATTTAAATTTATAAATAAGGGACATTATGTGAAATAATGTCCTAAACATCATTATGATTTTTATTATGAAAGGATTAGGGATTAAGTTCGATCTTATTTTATTACCATAGATGAAGTTGAAGTTCATAATGACATGGTGGAAAGTAATTTTATCATATAATTAAAGTTAGCTAATGTTTAATTTTATTCAAGATCTTCTCACCCTTTTATATCTTCCATGTTTTTCAAAAAAAAATAGACATTTCCCTAGTACCCACGTAAGGGAATTATCAATTAAGACATAAAGTGGATGTCCTATGGAAACAAATATGTGTCAGGAAGTTCTAATTATGATTCATGGGTGTATCATATTTGAAAACATGGTTATTATACCTATGATTGACTTTGATATGATCATTAGTGTAGATTGGATATCAAATTACAATGAAAAAATTTATCTCCAAGAGAAAAAAACTAAAATTTGTGAAACTGAAGTGGAATATCTTGTCTTTATAGGGAAAACATCATCATCTAAATCATATTTGGATCATAACCCAATATCTATACTTAATGAAGTTATATATAGTTATGAATATTATGTATTATCTATAGATAAGGAAGATATCCTAAGAATATAGTATGTACCCATGGTACATACAATCATTGATTTTTTTAAGAACTACTTATTCCTCCACCAGAGCATGAAGTTGAGTTCTTTGATAAACTCATTCGTGATGAAAGGCCTATATCTAAAACTCCATATATAATGTAATAAGTGGAGTTTTTTGAGTTAAAGAAAAAAATTAAGAGTTATGTGATAATGGATTTATATAGACTTTTTTTAACATGGGGAACCCCTTTTTTATTCATAAAAAATAAGGATGCATCTATGAGACTATACATCGATTATAGGGTCATCAATATCATTACTATAATGAATAAGTATATTTTACCACACATTTATTAAATATTTGATCCACTTCATAGATCCAAATATTTTTAAATATCAGTATTCACACTGGTTATCATCAGCCAAGGGTGAACAAGGATTATATATTAAAAAGAACATTTCGAATGAGGTGTGGATATTATGATTTTATGGAAATGCCTTTTGTCTTGACTAGTACATGTTTCATATTTATGGATCTTATTAATAGAGTATTCAAGGAGTATCTCTATAACATTAAGTGGTACTCATTGATGATATCTTGTTATACTTTAAGATATTTTAGGATCATGAGAGTCATCTAAACATAATTCTCGAGACCCCCATAAAAATAATTATATGGAAAGTATAATATTTTTGAATTCTTGTTCAATGAAGTTTCTTTTCATGGAAATATTTTCTCTTAGGATTTAATATTTTTTTACCCTTAAATGACAAAGTTAGTAAAAGAATGGCCTATATCGACAACAATAACTGATATTTAAAGATTCCTGGGATTATCCAATTACTATCAATATTTTTTTCAAGATTTTTCATGATTTTCCAACCTATTAACCAAGTAAAATCATAAATAGGTTAAATTAACATGGTCAAGGGAATATGTGGAAGTATTTGAAGAGTTTAAGAGGGGGATTATTAATTCACTAGAATTGAATAGACCATTAAGTAGGGAAGGATTTTTAATATATAGTGATGCATAATATAATGGATTTGGTTTTTTCATTATGAAGAATGATAGGGGGATTTCCTATTCATCATGAAAATTGAAAATCCTTGAACAAAACTATCTAATGCATGACCTGAAGTAAGAATCCATAAAATTTTCTTTGAAAATGTGGATACACTTACCCTATGGGGAAAGATATGATATATATACAAACCATAAGACTTTGACGTATATCTTCTCTCAAAATGAGCTCAACATGAGGTAAATATAATGGTTGTAACTACTAAATGACTATTATTTCTCAATAGAGGACAACCTTAGGAAAGAAAAAAAGTGGTTCATGTATTAATTTGGAGGGACTATTGAGTTTTTATAATGATGAGGATTAAAAAGGATCCTATATATATATAAATATATATCTTATAAATATGGAAGTGGTGATTTCTAGGAAATGATAACAATTATTATTTTTCTAAGAAATTGATAAAAATGTTTTTCTAAAAATGATAAAGTCCCAATAGAAATAGAATAACTTAAAAATGAAGATTAGATTAGTAACTAATAGGAAGTTGATAGAGTTTATCTATAGATATGTAATGTTGACGTTTGGGAAGAGGTTATATGTTCCATACACACTAAAATTGAAAAGGTAACTATATATGAAGCACATTGCTCAAATTTCTATGTACACCCTGGTAGCACAACAATGTGTAATGATTTAAGAGAACATTTATGGTGGGATTGTAAGAGGCAAGTAACTTCTGTCTATGTTTCCATATTCTTAGTATTCAAATAGATTAAACTTAAAAGAAAACAACCCAATGGATTCATGAAACCTCTAAAAATACCTATATTAAAGTGGGATAGGCTTATAATGGACTTTATCAGTTGACTACCAAAGAATCCAATGAATAATGATGATATATGGGTCATAATTGATCATATTACCGAATCTATCAATTTCCTATAAATAATAGAAGATCTACCCCTTGATCTCATTACCTAGATCTATATCAATGAAATAATAAGGTTTTATAGGAAACCTATATCAATTATATCTATATATGACCCCCCCCCATTTCAGATAAAATATCTAGAGGAGTATTCAAAGGGATATTGATACATATATACATTTAAGTGTCACCTATCATCCCCATTCTGATGGGAAGTTCGAAAAAAATATTTATACTTTGGAATATATATTGAGATAGTGATCTCTTGACTTCCAAGGTATGTGAAATTATTATAAACCTTTAGTGGAATTATCATACAATAATAGCTTCCATTGCAGCATCTATATGGCACTATAAAAATCATAATATGGGATGAGGTGTCGTACTCTGACCTATTTTGAAGAATTCTGAGAAGGAAAGATAGTTTTCCTATATCTTTTAAAGGAGATGACTATTATGGTGTGGACTATTCAAGATCATATTAAAGTGACTCGGAGAATAAAAAAGAGTTATTCTAATAATCTAAGGAGATAAATGGAATTTAAAGTTAGGAATCAGGTATTATTGAAGTTTTCTCCATGGAATGGAGTATTAAGATTTATTTTAAAATGGAAAATTAATCCCTAGGTGCATTTTACCTTTTTAAATACTATAAATAAATGAGGATGTAGCTTACTGATTGGATATGTTGCCCAACCATTCTAAAGTACAAGATAAATTCCTTTTTTTCAATACTGAGGATATACCTGGTAGATCTAATTCATATGTTCACATATGAGTTAATAGATTTGGATCCTAAATAGTCTTATAATTAGAAGATTATCCAAATTTTTAATTGTTTAGTGGATGTAATTTTGAATAAAAAAATTGATTAATGAAGTAACTTTGGTGAAATCACAAAATTTAAGAGGAAACTTGGGATCCTAAAGAATATATGAGTAAGAGACATCCATATTTATTAAATATATGATATATACCACAATTTCAGGGATGAAATAATTTAAGTGGAGGAGTGTAATACCTGAGACACTATTGTAGAGGGTAAACACCATATCCTGGATTATCACACTCAAAAGAGCCTTTATTCTTGAAATTATTTGAAAGGTAAATTTTATAATATAAAATTCATCAAACTAAATTCATTTTTGAATTATTCAAATAAAAAGTGACTTAGTATGATTTTTTATCTTTTTCTAAAAAGGTTTATTTTTATTCAAAATTTTTTTTTATGAAACTTGTAATTTTTCTGAATTTATCATTATATAAGAATGGATAAGAAGTTTTAAAATCCTTTTAAATAATAATCTATTAATTTAAGTAAAAAAATATTTTCTAAATATTATTTGAACCTACAAATCATATTTTTTATGTTTTTATAAATAATTAATATATTACTTTAATAAAAAACTACTTTCAACCTTTTCTTTTAATTAATTATTTTCAAGAGATTATTAGTTTTTTATTTCCAAGAAATACTCAAAAAAAATTATAATAAATCAATTTATTTCACTAAAATAATTATCCAAAATAATTTTATCTAATATATTATTTTAAATATTAAAAATCTTATTCTTAGAAAACTATTTTTTCGATATTAACTATTTTTATTTTTAAATTAAATTTTCACACCATTATAAATTTTATTTGATAAAATTATTTTCTTATTTGAAATTATAATTATCAATTTTTTTAGAAAATTAAATCTTAATCATTTTCATTAAAATTAATAATTAAGGGTATAAATTAATTACCATGGTAAAATTAAATTATTATAAAAGTTAAAATATTTAGAAAAATCCATAAACACTCAAAGTTGTCTAAAAGTGGAGTGGTTGAGGTTATTTTTGACCCAAACTCGTTTTAATCTCTTATTTTTCCATTTCTTCCTTTTCCATTTCTATATTAACCTTAGAGTATTGAAAATGTAAGGGTTACTCCTAAAACTACCCTTGCCTTCACTTATAAAAAGGGTGACATCTTCACCAATTGAAGACTAACCTCTCATTAAAATTGCATCCTTAAAAGAAGAAATTTTTCTACTATTATAACCCTATCCAATATTAAAAATCTTATGGTCACTATTTTTTATCATAATAAAATCATTTCCAATGAGATTTCCAAGGAAAATTCAAGACCCCAATATGATTATTATCAACTACTTAGATTTTCTACATAATAATATTCATTCAAAATTATTATAAAAAATAATATAATGATATTTTCATCATTTATATAGTTTTATATAACTATATTATGGATATTATCATTTTTTTATTCACATTCCCCATCCATTAATAAAATCAAAACTATCGTTTGTGTGTTGTGGATACTTCTACCTCTTTGATGGAATGTGTTAGTTTTTCCTTCACCACCTTAAATTTTTGGTTCAATGTATGTGATTAAATGATAAATATTATTTTCAACAGATCATTAAGGTTTTGATATGAAAATTTGGATATGTTATTAATTATATGATCAAAAAAATATCGTCATTAATTTAATCATTTAAAACAAGAATGCGAAGAGGATAATCGTTTATTCAAATCGTGAAAGATTTTAATATCCATTAATTATTCATGTAAATCTTAAAATTTTAATACATCACACTAATAAACACTAAATAAGATCATTATGATTCTATTATTTTGATATTAGAACAAAATCACTTTATAATCATTCATTAAATTAGGATATGTTCATGTCTAGGTCGGTTTAACCACCCACTTGAACAATACTATGAATTTATATAATTGATGAATATGAAAAATTATTTACAGGTATAATATGATATAAATTTGTAGAAAATTATTTTTTTTCAAGATATATTACACTAATATCTAATTCATCAATTAACAAAAAACCCTCAATTCATCAAACATAACCAAAATATGCTTATTATCAATTTAACCATCATGTATAAATACTGAAACATACATGGAAGGAATTGTAAACACCAAAAATAATTATAAATCATCTCAAATAATATATTTAATGATCTAGTAGTGATAAAGTTTGTTAGAAAAATGAATATGAACACCACTATTATAAAACTTGTACAAACGATCAAAACTATAAACACTAGTGTGAAAATCAGAATAATTCATGTTAATAATGATTATTTATGAAGAGTATGAATGAAAATCGATATTATTAATGATTTAAATTAATTTATTAAGATATATATGTTTTTGATATAGGTATTTAAATTACATTCATTAAATTCATAACCCAGAGGTAAGGGTTTTTTGTCTCAAATTCCGCTCTTTAAGACATGTTTTTTTATTATGCATCTAATTGCCTTTAATGGTGTATATATACTACCTATGTGATATTTTAATTCATTAAATTATTTAATTAACTGTATTTTGATATCAATTTTATTTATCTCTTTCATGGTGTTCTAATTTAATTGTTATCCATTGTATAAGTGGGGTTTTTGGTCACAATTTTCATTCTTTGGGGGTCATGTTATGTTCAATTCTTATTTCCTTTTTTGTGGTGAAAATTTTCCCATGTAATACTTTTTACCATATTAATCATGAAATTTAGTGGTTTTAAAAGTATATATTTTAATCCCTCCCTCATGTTCTTTTGTTCAAGAGTTTCCAAAACTATGGTAAAACTAAATCTTTTCCACGGTGGAAAAAATGTCCTATGTTTTGGTAATGTAAATGTATTTATAGATTCCTATAAAATAGATACCAATGTAGATATTTTAAAGTGGATTCGGATTTGGAACATTTTAATTTATGGGTAATTTCCTTGAAAATGGTTTTTTGATCATTGACACATTTATCACTCTAATGCACAATGAATGGGATAAAGACTACACATCTGGCTAGACACTCCCAACGGATATGATTTGGAATAATCAGACACACTTTATGAACCAAGATGAATGATTTTTCCTACCATTTCCTTATTCTCCTTAAAGTTAAGGCTATTTATTCCAATCACTACCTTCTATGGATTCCCCAAAACATTTTACATACCCTCACAACTATATTTCTTTAATATGGATATTTCATGTTACATTGATGATACCTCATAGTTTCTAAGTTGATTAAGTTATTTTATCATATATATACATATTATTATATTGAATGGGGAAGTATTTGATTTTTCTATATCTAATTATTTGTTTTGATAAGTTTTATTCAGTAAGAGGTTCCGAAGGGAATGGTGTGAAATGTCTTGATTACTCTTATTGTCAATTTATTTGACTTAATCAGGTGATCGGTGGGCCTATAATTATATTTCCCATTAATTCCTAAACATGCATCAAGTAGAGAAAACAAGTTGGGTCTTGGTTTATACATATTCCCATAATAGAATAAGTGACTTGGCATATGGCCTTGATATTAATTTTTTATGTCTCATATTGTACATTCCATCAGTATGAGATCAATGGTTATTGTTATCCATGTTTTCATTTATTTTCATTGGTTTAGAATTCCATCATTTTTAGTTGATAATGGATTTATGTTGTTCATTTATTCTTTCCACATAACTTATTACATGTTTATGTTATGAAATCTTCAATTTAATGATACTCATTTCTGAGCATCTGAGATCATCCTTTTTTGTCCTTTCCCTTAGAAACCTTGAGGAGGACTGTGTGTAATTTTTAGGTATATAATGGATTGAATAATCATGTTATATAAAAAAATTTATATGGTATCTTATGTTTTGAAATTTATTTTATGTTTTTATCTGGTCTTCTAGTACTACCAACCTATTAGATCCATTGGGGACTCTTTTCTTTTTTACCAATAATGTAATATAACTACAAACTATGTGCTTTTAGAGTTATGGATGTTATATGAAAATCATGAAAACATTTAAAAAAAGTTTTAAATAAAAATAACTTACCTCAAGTTGGACTTAATGTGTACATAATTTAACTTCTATATAATAAAATTGTGTTAAATTTTAAAATTTCATAAGAACCATTCTCATGTTTATTCCCTTATTATTATCCATTTTATATCATTTATTTCAAAGTATTACATAGTTAATAAATTATTGAAGTTCATATCAGGCGTTTAGAATTTTTAACTATAATCTATACAATATTAATCTTACCATAATAAAGATTTTGATACTTTAGAAACAGATTTATTACTCTTCTTGAAACATGGATAAGAAAACTGAATCACATCACTTTGTGGAGGTGATAGTCTACACATACTTAAAGGAATTTTATCATTTTCAAATGAATAGAAAGGTGATAATTCAATTAATATATAATATTTAAGGAATAATAATTATGTAATAAATACCACATATATTTATTAAATCTATCGTAATAACCATCCTTTTGAGGGGGTGATTAAAAAAGAAACACCTCTCTATGTGGAGGTGGTAGTCCACACAAATGTGTGCGTAAAGTTTTAATTTACCGTAGGATGGAAAAACGATGAAAAAGGGTTGTTCCCTCAACATAAAAACATTTTAGTTTATTAATGATACTTATGGTTTTATATAAAATTGGTTAAATAATATTTTAAGTAGGTTGAAAAATAAATAAACGTGAAAACACTTGGTTAAGAGTTATACCTCTTATTTGAAAACCTAATTGGGATTACAACTTAAGCCTTATAGATTTTGTCCTTTAGTGATACAAGAATCAGTAGGATGTGTGGAAATATTTTATTAATTTTTTTCATTAAGTATTTCTTAAGATAAAAGGATCAATTAGTGTGAAGAAGAGAGGATAGGGGGTTCACTTTTATAAGTGAGAGGAGTGGCGTTCTTCCAATTATTCAAAGTTTAAAAATAATATAAAGTTCAATTCATGAGTTATTCTCACTTAAAAATTATAATTTGATGCTAAGGTGGTAATGGAAAAATTAATCTCAACCAATAATATTTAAAATGTGATTTTTTGACCTTACCATATCATTTATACTTAATTATACCATTTTACCCTTTATTGTGGGGAAAAATATTTACCATGGTTACTATTTATAGTGACCAAAAATGAAATCAACATCATTACTAAATTTTAACATAAAAATTAAAAATATATAATATATTTTTCAAGATTCAATATATAGATATAGTAGAAATTTATTTTAGTATAAGATTGCATAACAAAATGACAAATAATGTTTTCAAAAAAACATTTTTATGTTTTAAAATGAACTTATACTAAAATAAAATTTAATACTAACTCATTTATAATTAATTATATTATCATATATAAAATATATCTTATTATATTTTAAAATCAATTCCAAAACCTAATGGAACTTTCAAATTACTAATTTAAAGAAAAAATGGCAGTTTGAAAAAATCAGTATTTTCATTATTTACTCAAAAATAAATCCAGTTAGAAAAATATAAAAAACCCCCCTAAGATAAATTATATAAAATTATATAATAAATAAATTTAATTTTATCCGATTAAAATTGAAAAATTAATAAAATTAACTTTTAAATAAAACAATATAATATATGTAAAAATATTTAGTTAGAATAAAAATATTTTTTTCAATTGAAAATTTACATAAAATTATTATAGTGAATATAAATCCTTAATATTACTAAGATATAAAATTGATTTATTATTAATATTACCTGGTTCGTTACATTATTCACCTCCTAAATAAATTATGTCCTTGTAATTTTAGTTGTCACTTAAATACGTCAGGATATTTTTCCCTCATAAAAATTTTAGGTTCCCATGTTTCATCATCCATCATATGGTTTCTCCAAAAAACATTAAATATGTGAGTTTCCTTATTTCCTAACACTTTCTCTTTGTAATCTAGAATATGTAATGGGTTTTTCTCATAAGAAATATTCTCTTCCAATTATACCATCTCATAGTTCAAAATATGAGATGCAGTATGTACATATATCTTTAACCATTAAACATGATACACATCATATAACTGAGATAAACTCTAAGAAAAATATACTCGGTAACAAATTGATCCCAAATTTCTTAGAAAATATATCTATCCTTTGGATAAAATTGGATCTGAGGTTTCTCCAAATTTACAGGCTGTTGTTTCATGAAATTATTCATAATAAAAATGTTCATATATGCATATTTTTTTACTCTCTAGAATGGATAACAACATTAATAGACTATATAAACTGAGTCAACATGGAAATAAATTGATCTGTTCCAATTCCAACCATTCTAGGTTACTGATTCAGAAGAACATTATCTTTCATGTGTATTTCCACTTCATTCACCCTTTTTTACTCTTCAAGAATATAATTCTAAAACAGACAATGATTCAAGGAAGATACATAAAAAACTATAAGTTTATCTAATGATAAAATAATCCATTGATTTGAATCCTTTAAATTACTTTTCTTTATAACATCTTAACTAGTTAAGATATCTAAACCTTTATCTGATGAAAACTATAACGTTTGATACATTTAACAACCCTTAATTATTAGTGTAATAGAAAGGATTGAATTTTCTCACATTCACATAATATTTTAGGTTTATAGTTTTTGAGAATTAAAAAAATATAATATATAAAACAATAAAAAATAATTTGAACACATCTTGTAAAAATCAATTTTTCCCTAAAAAACGGATTCATAAATTTAAACTCTCATTTCATTCAAAAACAATTACTCATCATTTAAGAGGAATAATTATGGTGGAAATATAGTCCTTTATATAGTTACTAACCATACTTAATCCCTTTTAAAAAAACATTTGAAAATATTTTATGAGAAAAACAATATAAGGGGATAAAAAATAAATAAAAGTGTTAGTCTATTTGAAAGAACATGAAATCAAAAGTAAACAGTCTTCCCATAAATAATAATTAATTAAATATGAAATAAAATTTAAATCCCAAATATTTAAAAAAATATATCATAAAAATTACAAAGGTAAAATAAAAATCATGAGAGTTACTTATGAAAACATGAGAACTCAATAAATCATTTTCATTAGAAACGTACTTCTCACCCTTAAAAAGGACATAAAAATTCTTATAAATATAAGATCACTAGATCACCTTTTAAAATCAATAAAATTGCATTATGAAAAAATTTAAAATAATAGAAAATTCATTTTTATACCATGTGATATAATCTTTATATCACTCTTATAATCACTCTTACAAATGGAACATCCCACTTGTTAATTCCAACACATATTACCTGGAGAACTAAATCCTTAACCAGTGCATTAGAGATATATATCGGGCTCACCCATTATTATAAATAATTTAACATGACTATAACATACATAAAACACATATAATATCACATTTACATCAAAAAATTTTATAAATTATTCTTTTAACACATATAAAGAATAATTTTTGGGCTTCATGTAAAAATAAGGATAAAAAATTCTTTTTTAACTCTTAAAATGAAAATTGGCCAGAAGAATGAGAAATAATATTTTATTTGAATACACAAAAATATATTTATATTATTATAATTAAATAATAATATTTATAGTGATACAGAATTCATCTCATGTCATATTCACTAAACAAATATTCTTTTCACACTTTTATAAAAATTTAAAGAATAACTCATTTTGAAAATGATAAAATGGATTATTTTAGAACATCCATAGAGAAAGTAAAAATTGATTTAAAATTAAATTGAACATATATTTCAATATATAAATAACATAACAAAAAATAACATAGATATGGGTAAAACAAAAATAAACTTTAAAACCTTCAAAATTAGTTGTTAAAGAAAAAAATCTTACCTCGAGCCCAACTCATCACATACATAATTTAAGTTATATATAAATAACTTATATTAATTTTATAATTTATTAATTACATGTTTCATGTTTATACCCATATTATTATCCATTTTATTTAATTTATTATCAGGTCTTAAAAAGTTACTAAATCATTTAATTTTATGTCGGATGTTTTGAGTATGTTCAGTTCATAATCTGAAAAAAAACATCGGTTGATTGATCATAATAAAATAATCTTCATTAATCCATAATATTAATCATAATATCATTATAATATTTATACCTCAAATAAAATTTTATAACTAATCATTATAAGAAGACATTAAAAATAAATCACATCACTTCGTGGAGGTGGTAGTCCACATGTATGCAAGAGTGACATTATCATTTCCAATGAATGAAATGGTAAGATGTTAATTAATGTCTTATATTTATTAAATTATTATTATTTAATGAATAATATATATATATTAATTAAATCCATCATTATAACCATCACTTTTGATGTGGTGATAAAAATAAAACATATCACCTCATGGAGATGGTAGTCCATGCGTAAACACAAGCAAATTTTTCATTTCCTATAGGATTTAAAAGAAGGTTAAGCATTTTGGTTATATAAACATAATAACATTTAATTATATTTAAGATAATTATTTTATTATATAATAATTCTTAAATATTATTTTATATAGGTATGATAAGAGATAAACATTAAAACACCCAATTAAGAGTAATACCATTTCTCTGTAAACCTCCTCTGGATTATACATTTAGCCTTCGAGGATTGGTCTATTAGTGAGACCATGACCTCATGAAAATGAATAGAGATGTTTGGAATGCATTTTGGTTATATTTTTTCTAGTTAAAATTCTCTAGTGGTGTGAATAATATATAGGAAAGTGGGTTCCCTTTTATAAGTTAGGGGAGTGGCACTCTTGTAAGGATTCAAAATTTTAAAATAATATAAAGACTTATTCATAGAAAAGAGTCACTTAAATAATTTAGATTCAATGATAACTTGAAAAAAGTTTAAATAATATCACACATTATGATTTAAAATTATATTTTTTAACTTATCATTTATTTTTAACCTTAATTAACACATTTTAACCTTTATTACGGTAAAAACTATTTACAATGGTTACTATTCATTATAACCAAAAATAAAATCGAAATCATTAATAAATTTGAACCTCATGAATACAAATATGAAATCTATTTTTTTATTATTTTCTCTATATAAATTTTCCATAAAATATATTTGATATAAGAACAAAAAACGTAATGAAAATTAATTTATTTTGAAAAAAATTGTTTTTCAGCCAGAAAAATGTATTTATTATAAAATAAAATATACTACGGATTAATTTAGAATTATTTAAATTATGTTAAAAAAAGTGTATCTTATTTTAAATTAAAACTAAATCCAAAATATAATAGTACTCTTAAGTTAATTTATTTAAGAAAGAAATAACATATTCACAAAAATCAGCATTTTTACTATACAATCAAAAAAAATTCAAAACAATCATAGAAATTAATTCTATGTTAATACTGATATGATAATATATAAAATAAATAAAAATTTATAAATAAAAATTCTAAAATTTTGAAATTTATCTTCTAAATAAAACCATAAAATACAAGGAAACACTTTAATTAGGATAATACTATTTATTTTTCTATTGAAAAAGTACTTAAAATTATTATAGTGAATATAAATTCCAAAAATATAATCATGAATATTACTAATATAAATATTTTAGGTTCCGGACACAATAGAAGCATGGTTGGGCCGTCACCCAACTTTGATTTTTACCATGATTAGTGATTGTTTCAGGATCAATGCAACGATGAATGCTAGTCTCCACGGAATAGAATAAAAGATTTAGATAAATAAATAAGAGGACTGAAAACTTTAGAGAGGATCCTTCACATCATGCTTATTATTAATTTAATTAATTTCATAAAGAAAATAGTACCTTAATCTTTGGTATTTTATTTATTGATGGTGTTGATCGTATGGAAAGAACCTTTCAGATTATCTTATTGTGCTTGAAATGATCCCAACCGGTATCCCTATAGCGGTGATCCATGCATACTCTGATGGCCTCTGATCAAAACTACTCATTCTCCAGGTGTTAGCACCGTAAATTAAGTGTTTTGTGTCATTCAATCTTGATTGTTTGTTCATCGGCCTTGAAGAACGTCTCTCATTCTTGAGAGGGAGGAGAAGAAGACTTGAGACAGAAATTATTTAGCTCAAAAATTCTCAATTCATTAGGTGTGTGGTTCAGTGCATGGCACAATAGACGTATGTGTCTATTTATTGACATGGGGATTTAGTTACAATGTTTAATAGCATAAAAATAATTAAATATATTCATAACCTTATAGAAAACCCATTATATTAATAATAATACTACATCATTATTTATGGTGCTCCAACTTGTGCACAATGGAATTATAAATAAAATTTCTTGTCAAAAAATAAAAGCTGCGTTATTTTAATTTGTTCCAACTAGTTAAATATTTATTTATCATCTTGAAAATAAATATTTTACTACCAGACCAGCCTTAGTCTTCTCAAACTCCACTTCTATTTATTTGACACCTGAATAAATAAATAAATAATTTATTATCCTAAATAAATATTTTATTTGCAAACTAGTAAATAAATATTTATTAAATGTTAAATAAAATAGATAAATATATTTTACCCACAATATAGTGAATAAATATTTATTAAATTTATGAAATCATTTTAACATGAATAAAATTATTCCATTGTCTTGTGAATAATATTTATTAATTAAATTCAAATAGAATTTAATTGAGACCCCTAGAAACACTTAGTGTGTGACCCTCTAGGATTCATTGTCATTAGCATTAGGCGGGCTTGCCAAAAGTCCAAGAGTACTATCTAAAAATGGTTCAAGGAACCCTAGAGAAAGAACTTAATGTCACAAAAATGACATCCACATGTGAACGCTCATTGTGTAATATAATCCTTTTTTTACAATATCTCATCAAGTAGGTTTCATGATAGTGTCGTCAACTTTTATGCTTGATACATCATTCTTTGACTACCTAAAATAAACTCATCATTACATCATATCCATGTAATTTCATGTGATGCTTCTATTTCAATCAAAAGGATGATATATCAAATTCCGTAAATGGAAGGGATAAATCCTTCCTTGACTTATAAATTAATAACATGCCATTCGTGATGCACCTAATGTACCCTAATTCCCTCAAACTATCTAGTAAATCAAAGTACGTGAGTCATGACACAAATGAATGATAATAACAAATTCTAAGGATCATTACACACACTCGCTGATAGAAATATCAGATGACACCAAAACATATGAAATCCCTACTAGTGGGTTTGTTCTCATAATCTCTTATCTTGGAAATTACCAAGTGAAAACTTCATGAGAGGAAGTCTCATCTGCTTACGAGTGATCACACTAGAGGGTTTACATGCCATGTGTCCCATCATAGTATGTCATCCAAACATATAACTATATTTAAGAATATTTTTATAGCATTTCAAGTTTCCCATCATAGCGGAGAACTTCAATGACCTTATCAATGCATCAAATACTCTAGGACATTATATAATCATAGTCATGCATAAAACTGAACAATATATAATAAGTTGTTTAATATTTAAATACATTAAATATAAATGTAATCAAAGTACAACCATTTTGTTCTAGGAAACTAACTCTTACAAACTCCCACTTGGAATAGAGCCAACTACATATGAATTTTAGTCTTCTAGACCTCATATAGTGATCATGTTTATGTTGTGTCAAGGCTTTATACAAGGGGTCTTCCACATTGTCTTCCATGGAAATAATGCTCACTGCAAATTCACCTCTCTGAGAAAAATCCCTCAAGATATGATACTTCTAAAGTATGTGTGTAACGACCTGAAATTTTGACTAAATATTGTTTCCTAATTTTGTGTGTTATTTTATACTCAACAAAACTGTTTCATTTGATGACAAGAGTATAATTAAAATGAGACTGTTGGGTTTTGACTGTTATATGATCGTTGGTCAATATGACCGCTGGAAACTAAACATTTCGATTACTGTCTCTAAATACAAGTGATCTTGGTTAATTAATATAGAAAGAAGATTTGATGGCCTCATCCAATAGTCTCGGGCCAATCAAAGCCCATCTAATGGAACTTGGGAAGGAGGTAGCACCATTGGGCTTTGCTCTGGACCAAACCCAAGCTGAACGTCATCATATGAAGCTAGAACGGAATCGCCTTCGCGAGAAGTTCAAACTGATAGAAATTACTACTCGTGTAATGTTGGCCAAGCCACCCCAAGATTCTATCACCCTAGGACACCTTACTCTTAATTCCTATGTTGGTGTTAATCCTTTGTTATAAATAAAATTGTGTTCTCTTCTTATGGTGAAGTTTGTGAATTTTGAAATGTCCGGATAAATATAGTATGCATATTTTTGATGAATTTTAGAAAAAGGATATTTTAAAAATGTTTATGTAAACCATAAATAATTAAAAATGTGTAATGATTTTCAAAAAATGGTCTTCTAAAATTATAATTAGTACGAAATTTAGAATCTAATAAGATCAACTTAATTTTTTATGAATAGTAAATTATGGATAATGATTTTATTCTTAGGATTACTAATGTGACCAAAAGGAATCTCACTTAAAGAAAGTATTAATATAATCTAGGCACCTTGATTAAGTAATTAGATTCAATAAAATAGGTAAATAACTATTTCAGAAATTATTAGTCAAGTATTAGTTTTTTCAGGTGAATAGTGTTTCTTTAATTAAAAATTAAATTAAAAATATTTAGAAAATTATTTTTAAAAAATAGATTTCATTTTTGAACTCAGAGAATCGATATTATGTTAAGGTAATTTTTGAGGATTTTTCTGAAAAAAATGAATTCTTGGTGAATAGTGTATTTATTTAAAAATTAAATTAAAATTATTTAAAAAATTATTTTTATAAAATGGAGTTCATTTTTAAAATCAGAGAATTGATATTTTGTTAAGAGGAAATTTTGGGATTTTTCTGAGAAATTTGAATTTTTAGTGAATAGTAAAAATACAATTTTAGGGTTTCGGTATGTTTAATGACATCATAACTATTTCATGATGATGTCATGAGATATTTTAAGGGTTGGCTGACCAAAGGTGATGAAATATTGTATGGGGGCCCATGTGGCCTAAATCCATGGGAAATACCATGGGAGATCCCATAGTTTTGAGAAAACCACTTGTGAGGTGTCCCTTGGCCATTAATGCCTTGTCCCCTCACTTTCCCTGTAAATACCCACCATTTCCTCCTTTAGTTTTCACTCCCAACTCTCCCCCAACGAATCTCTAGTCTCATTACCTCCCAAGGAGTCATCTCAAGGTTCCCCCAAGCCCTCAAGGTCCCAACCTTTGAGTTTTAAGAGATACGTTTTAAGGTAAGGGATTCTACCTCTCTCTTTCTTTCAAGTAATCTCTTTTATGTCGTTTCTTTTATGCTCCATGATCTTATGTTGGAGGATATTATTTTATATTACTATTACTTCCCTTTTCATGTTAATATTATTAGAGACCCCCCTATTTCTCTCATCAATTCTTTTTAAGAATGTTTAAGCGGCGTCGTTAGGCTGCCGAATTTTTAAGGGATTCTTTCACCTTCCTCATTTTTCAAAGTTCTACTTTCATGTAAAGTCTTTCAAGTTCCTTTTTATTATGTTGGGGTATAATACCTATATCTATCATACTTAACTTCTATGTTCATATTATGAGAGACCGAATTTTGATCTTGTCAATTCATTTTTGTTGAAGTTTAAGTGGCGCCGTTAGACTGCCGAATTTTTAAGGGATTCTTTCACATTTCTCATTTATTCAAAGTTCTACTTTCATGTAAATTCTTTAAAGTTCCTTTTTATTATGTTGGGGTATGATCTCTATATCTATCATACTGATATTTTATGTTAATATTATGAGAGACCCAATTTTAATCTCGTCAATTCATTTTTTGTTGATTTTTAAGTGGCGTCGTCAGGCTGCCGATTTTTTAAGGGATTCTTTCACCTTCCACATTTTTCAAAGTTTTACTTTCAGGTCAAGTCTTTCAAGTTAATTTTTATTATGTTGGGGTATGATCTCTATATCTATCATACTGATATCTTATTTTCATATGATGATAGACCCTATTTTGATCTCGTCAATTCATTTTTGTTGAAGTTTAAGTGGCGGCGTTAGGCTGCTGAATTTTTAAGGGATTCTTTCACCTTTTTCATTTTTTCAGAGTTCTACTTTCATGTCAAGTCTTTAATGTTCCTTTTTATTATGTTGGGGTATGATCTATATATATATCATACTGATATTTTATGTTCATATGATGAGAGACCCTATTTTGATCTCATCAATTCATTTTTGTTGATGTTTAAGTGGTGCCGTTAGGCTGATAAATTTTTAAGGGATTCTTTCACCTTTCTCATTTTTCAATGTTCTACTTTCATGTCAAGTATTTCAAGTTCCTTTTTATTATTTTGGGGTATTATCTCTATATATATCATACTGATCATTTATGTTCATATGATGAGAGACCCTATGTGATCTCGTCAATCCATTTTGGAAGTTTTAAGTGACGCTGTTAGGCTACCGAATTCTCATAAGATAAATCTTATTTTTTTTCTTCCTTTCAAGTTCTTAGTTTCATATGGTATATCATTAAAATTTCTTTACCATGTTCTTAAATACTTTATATTCTATTCCCCTACTATTTTATGGATCATTTATGAGTGGGTGACCCATGTCCCATCTCTTTTTAATGTTTTCTAAAACCTCGAAACATAGCCGTTATGACGCAAAATTTCTGTCTCAAAATGTCTCTCTCTTATCCTCCAATTCATTAAGTGAATACTCAAAGCTCTTTCTTCTAAAGGGATATTCACATATATACCAAAATTTTCTATTTTAAATTCTGGGATTTACATACCTGAGACCCGCTTTCCCTATCCGTGGGTTTAAAGTGACATAAAGATCATGTCTTTAAAGCAGTTTTTAAAACAATATGATTATGAAATGAAACCCATTTATTTTATGCTATATGGGTTGTTTATGAAATTATTGATGATGATATATGTAGATCACATGATAATAAAAACAAATTAAGGGTGCGCCCTAATAGCTCTCCAATGCATTGGGTAAAGACTTAATCTCTAGAGATGACCATTTTTTAACGACGCCTTGGTGAATAACCTTCGTAAATTTTAATGACACCTTGCGGATGGACCTTGCTAAAATGGAAATGATTGTCTATGTTAAATGTTGTAGCCACATCTTCAAGTTATGAAATACTTTTTTTATTATGATATTCCTCATGATTTCTTTCTCATGCCTTAAAGTTCTTTTTTATGACATTGTTGATGTATCTCAAGTTCACATGTTAAATGTTTCCCCTTGTTTCCCTTACTTGGAATTCTTCTCACCCTTACTTTTGATGTATGTCCCCAGGTTATGAGATGCAGTAATGAACCTAGGATGAACCTAAGTATAATCCTTTCAAGTGTTTAAGAATAATGTTTTATGTTTTCATGTTTTAAGTTCCTGGTTTCCAAGACACTAAACCTTAAAGATACTCAGTTTTGTAAAATGTAATGAAATTTTATGTGATAAAAATGCGGGATGCTATAGTTGGTATCAAAGGATGGTTTAGTTACTTGTGGAAATTAGGATATGAAAAATTTAGTAATAACCCTTTAGAAAATTTTAAATATAGGAAATCTTCCTGATATTTTGGTGAGTATTGAGTAAGGGGTTGCCAAAAAAAATACATCCTTGTCTGGATACGAGCTGGTAGAGGTGGCTCTGGCATAAATGTACATAGGGGTAAAACCTGGAAACACCGCTTTGAGCTAGACTCAAATGAGAACAGGTACACGACAACGGGCCTTGCTGCACTCTTGGTTACGGCACTCCTGGTGGATATGCTTTAGTAAATTCATAAGCTTAGTATGAACCATTATTAAAGGAACAAAGATAAAATAAAATAAAGATTCACATAAGAATATATGATCATGGATAAACTAGATTAGGACCTAGGGGATCACAAGTTAGGGTATACTTTTCTTCTACAAGTTTATCCTTCTATGATTTAAGTTTCCTTTTCATGATTATTGGCTAAGTATTTAAGCCCTCTAATTATACATTCTTTTCTTAGTTAACGGCGTGAAATGGAAGAGAATGTCCCAACAACCAATGTGATAGGAAATGTGACGATTTCCATATTAATGTGACAGAGATGACAAAAGATCAAGTTAAACATATTGCGATTATGCGAAACCTGCTATCAAAAATCACAATTAATAATTGGTACCTAGTTGAATGGACAAATTCATCAAGGAAGAAGAAGACAAAGTCTCAAGGATGTTGATCTGATAATGTTGATAAGGGAAAGAAGACCTAATTTCTTTATTTCAAAAAGTTTGGGAAGAGGCACCAAGGAGAATGTCACAAAGGAACTAGGAGATGTTTTAAGTGTGGGAAGATAGGGCATAAAGTAGCCAATTGCTTTAAAAAATGGATAATGTGATGAATGGAGATAAGGTTCGATCTAATGTACCTTATACATTTCAATGTCGAAAATGTGGAGAAGTTAGACATTATCCAAGTCAATTCTCTCTTGGAATGGATGAGAAGAATGATGAGCATCAACAATCTTCGAGGACAAGGGAACAATGCAAGTCCTATGCTGAGATGGATCATGATGACTGAAGTACATGTAACTTCTTCGCAATAATTGTCTATGTCATGTTGTATTTTAGTTCATGCTCTATGAGCATATCTTTTATGTTTTCTAAGATAATCGAGTCACTACCTAAGATGATTTTATATCATTAAGAAAAACATATATTTTTATATACCACATGTTGATGTAGTGAAGCTGTTCTTAAAAAAAGAGGGTGATTAGGGGATTAAAAGATGATTATTATTTTGGAAGATGTTAACTATTTTGGGAACCCTATTTGTTTGAGGTAAATAGATTACTAAGGTATTTTATTTGAGGAGTAAAGGTTGACTTATATTTTTAAGAATAGATGAATTTATTTTGGACTTATAGTAATTTAGGTTACTTATGGAAATGATTAACCTATCTTGGGGAAAATATGTTTAGGTTAGCTACTTTTGTTAGAAGATGTTAGGAGTGGTTGATGTTGTTTGGAGATGAACGATGAAGTTTATTTTGGAAGACTATGTTATCAAATCCTTCTTGTATTTGGGTTTCAATCTTAGTTTGGTTTATTTTGAGGAATTTTAAGGACGATTATTTATGGAATGGTTTATGATGAGCTTTGGGTAGTACCGTGAAATTTTAAAGATTTAAAGAAGTTTCCCTTCCTATGGGATTCTTTATTTTTGAAGAGTTGTTTTATCTTACCCTTTATATTTTATGGATAATAAAAGAAATAGATAGTTAATCATTAGTGGATTATGTGATTCTCTAGAAGATAATTCTTGTGATTTGATGAGACCAAGTAGTTTTGAATGCTCATCATTTGGAGAAAAGATTAGTTTTGGTAGAAACTTATTAAAGGATGAAACTCTACATGAAGGTAGGTATATTTACCTATGTTTTATTCTATGTAGTAAATGAATTCCTCAAAACTATGAAAAGGAACGTAAAACAAAAACGTTTTCTGTTAACGTTTCCTACTAGGAAATCAAATACCGTTTAACGCATCATAAGTTAGTGATTTTCATGTTGTTAACTTTCTCCTAATCATGTTTTCTATCACTCTCTCTCAGATCGTGACCCTTTGTTTTCTCTTCCATGTCCATGTTTTCCTACATGGAATCCTAGTATGGGTTAACTCGGGTGACCTTTTTACTTCCCTTTATTTCTTTTAAAGTAATAGTGTTACTGACTCTTTTTCCGATGTGGGACTTTCAATGAAATTTCCAATCCCGATTTTAAAAATTGCAAGGACACAATTTCTTAAGGGGGGAGATTGTAACGACCAGAAATTTTGAATAAATATTGTTTCATAATTTTTTGTGTTATTTTATACTCAACAAAACTGTTTCATTTGATAACATGAGTATAATTAAAATGAGACTGTTGGGTTTTTATTTTTATATGATCGTTGGTCAATATGACCATTGGAAACTAAACGTTTTGATTACTGTCTCTAAATACAAGTGGTCTTGGTTAATTAATATAGAAAGAAGATTTGATGGCCTCATCCAGTAGTCTCGGTCCAATCGAAGCCCATCCAACAGAACTTGGGAAGGAGGTAGCACCACTGGGCTTTTCTCTGGACCAAACCCAAGCCGAACTTCATCGTGTGAAGCTAGAATGGAATCGCCTTCGTGAGAAGTTCAAACTAATAGAAATTATTGCTCGTGAAATGATGGCTGAGCCACCCCAAGATTCTATCACCCTTGCACACCTTACTCTTAGGTCCTATACTGGTGTTATAAGGGGCTATGTAACGAAACCATAACTGCCTTGTGTAATACTTTGTTATAAATAAAATTGTGTTCTCTTCTTAAGGTGAAGTTTGTGAATTTTCAAATGTCCGGATAAATATAGTATGCATATTTTTGATGAATTTTAGAAAATGGATATTTTAAAAATGTTTATGTAAAACTTTAATAACTAAAAATGTGTAATGATTTTCAAAAAATATTCTTCTACAATTATGTTTAGTACGAAATTTAGAATCTAATATGATCAACATAATTTTTGATGAATAGTAAATTAGGAATAGTGATTTTATGCTTAGGATTAGTAATGTGACCAAATGTATTATTAATCTCACTTAAAGAAAGTATTAATATAATCTAGGCACCTTGATTAAGTAATGGGATTCAATAAAATAGGTAAATAATTGTTTTAGAAATTATTAGTCAAGTATTAGTTTTTTTGGGTGAATAGTTTTTTTTAATTAAAAAATAAATTAAAAATATTTAGAAATTTGTTTTATAAAATGGATTTCATTTTTGAACTCAGAGCATCGATATTTTGTTAAGGTATTTTTTGGGGATTTTTCTGAAAAAAATGAATTTTCGGTGAATGGTGTATTTATTTACAAATTAAATTAAAAATATTTAGAAAATTATTTTTATAAAATGGGGTTCATTTCTGAAATTAGAGCATTGATATTTTTTTAAGGTGAAATTTTGGGATTTTTCTGAAAAAGTTGAATTTTCAGTGAATAGTAAAAATACAGTTTTAGGGTTTCGGTATGTTTAATGACATCATAACTGTGTCATGATGATGTCATGAGATATTTTAAGGGTTTGACGACCAAAGGTGATGAATTATCGTATGGGGGGCAAGTGGCCTAACTCCATGGGAAATACCACAGGAGAGCCCATGGTTTTGAGAAAACCACTTGTGAGGTGTCCCTTGGCCATTAATGCCTTGTCCCCTCACTTTCCCTATAAATACCCACTCTTTCCTCCTTTATTTTTCACTCCCAACTCTCCCCCAACTAAGCTCTAGTCTCATTACCTCCCAAGGAGTCCTCTCAAGGTGCCCCCAAGCCATCAAGGTCCCAACCTTTGAGTTTTAAGAGATACGTTTTAAGGTAAGGGATCATACCTCTCTCTTTCGTTCAAGTAATCTCTTTTATGTCATTTCTTTTATGCTCCATGATCTTATGTTGGAGGATGTTCTTTTATATTCCTCTTATTTCCATTTTCATGTTCATATGATGTGATACCCCCTCTTCCTCTCATCTATTCGTTTTAATAAAGTTTAAGTGGCGTCGTTAGGCTGCTGAATTTTTAAGGGATTCTTTCACCTTCCTCATTTTTCAAAGTTCTACTTTCATGTCAAGTCTTTCAAGTTCCTTTTTATTATGTTGGGGTATGATCTATATATCTATCATAATTATATTTTATTTTCATATGATGAGGGACCCTATTTTGATCTCATCAATTCATTTTTTTTGAAGTTTAAGTGGCGCCGTTAGGCTACAGAATTTTTAAGGGATTCTTTCACCTTTCTCATTTTTTCAAAGTTCTATTTCATGTCAAGAAATTAAAGTTCCTTTTTATTATGTTGGGGTATGATCTCTATATCTATCATACTGATCTTTTATGTTCATATTATGAGAGACCCTATTTTATCTCATCAATTCATTTTTGTTGAAGTTTAAGTGGTGCTGTTAGGCTGCCGAATTTTTAAGGGATTCTTTCACCTTCCTCATTTTTCAAAGTTCTACTTTCTTGTGAAGTCTTTCAAGATCATTTTTATTATTTTGGGGTATGATCTCTATATCTATAATACTGATATTTTATTTCCATATGATGAGAGACCCTATTTTTATCTCGTCAATTCAGTTTTGTTGAAGTTTATGTGGCGCCGTTAGGCGGTCGAATTTTTAAGGGATTCTTCCACCTTTCTCATTTTTTCAAAGTTCTACTTTCATGTCATGTCTTCCAAGTTCCTTTTTATTATGTTGGGGTATGATATATATATCTATCATACTTATATTTTATGTTCATATAAGTAGATACCCTATTTTGATCTCGTCAATTCATTTTTGTTGAAGTTTAAGTGGCGCCGTTAGGCTGCCGAATTTTTAAGGGATTCTTTCACCTTTCTCATTTTTCAAAGTTCTACTTTCATGTCAAGTTTTTCAAGTTCCTTTTTATTATGTTGGGGTATGATATCTATATCTATAATACTGATCATTTATGTTCATATGATTAGATACCCTATTTGATCTCATCAATCCATTTTGGAAGTTTTAAGTGACGTCGTTAGGCTGCCGAATTCTCATAAGATAAATCTTATTTTTTTGTCTTCCTTTCAAGTTCTTCGTTTCATATGGTATATCATTAAAATTTCATTACCATGTTCTTAAATCCTTTACATTCTGTTACCCTACTGTTTTATGGATCATTTATGATTGGGTGACCCATGTCCCCTCTCTTTTCAATGTTTTCTAAAACCTTATAACATAACCGTTATGACGCAGAATTTCCATCTCAAAATGTCTCTCTCTTATCCTCAAGTTCATTAAGTGAATACTCAAATATCTTTCTTCTAAAGGTGTATTCACATATATACCATAATGTTCTATTTTAAATTATGGGATTTACATACATGAGACCCACTTTCCCTTTCCGTGGGTTTAAAGTGACATAAAGATCATGTCTTTAAAGCAGTTTTTAAAACGTTATGATTATGAAATGAAACTCATTTCTTTTATTCTGTATGGGTTGTTTATGAAATGATTTATGATGATATATTTGGCTCACATGATAATAAAGAAAAATTAAGGGTCGCCCTGATATCCCTCTAATTCATTGGGTAAAGACTTAATCTCTAGAGATGGCCATTTTTTAACGACGTCTTGGTGAATAGCCTTGGTAATTTTTAATGACACCTTGGGGATAGACCTTGGTGAAACGGAAATGATTGTCTATGTTAAATGTTGTAGCCACATCTTCAAGTTATGAAATACGTTATTTTTATTATTATATGCCTCATGATTTCTTTCTCATTCCTTAAAGTTCTTTTTCATGACATTGTTGATGTATCTCAAGTTCACATGTTAAATGTTTCCACTTGTTTCCCTTACTGGGCCTTCTACTCACCCTTTCTTTTGATGTATGTCCCCAGGTTATGAGATGTATTAATGAACCTAGGATTAACCTAAGGAGAAGCCTTTCAAGTGTTTAAGAAGAATGTTTTATGTTTTCATGTTTTAAGTTCCTGGTTTCCAAGACACTAAACCTTAAAGATCCTCGATTTTGTAAAATGTAATGAATGTTTATGTGATAAAAATATGGGATTCTATAATGTGATTCATCCACTGATATGACCTTGGTTATTTTACGAGATCCAAAACTACAATATTATCATAGTACAGTGTTATGGGATCTTTACTGCTCGGTATCACTTCCATCTTCTGGATGATGCTTCGAATCCAAACTTCTTCTTTATCTACCTCATAAGCTGTGATATACTCGGTCTCTACAATAGAATCTGTGACCACACTCTTCTTTGAGCTATTCCAGCTTAATTAACCTCCATTCAAAGTGATGATGTATCTTGTTTGAGACCTCATGTCATCTTGATCAGTCTGAAAACTATCATCTCCATATCCTCTGATTACTAGTTCCTCATCTCCTCTATAAACTAAGAATATATCCTTAGTAAACCTCAGATACTTTAGGATAGTATTGACTTCCATACAATGGTGGTAATCTGGGTAAGGTTGATATTTTCCTACCATAATCAATGTGTACGATATGTCTATCCCAATACAAAGCATGACATACATGACTAACCCAATCGCTGATACATTTGGAGTTTTTTTCATTATATTTCTTTCTTCATGTGTCTAAGGACACATTTTATTGTAAAGATTAATTCCATATGATGATGGAAAAAATCCACTCTAGTATTATTCCATACCAAATCTCACCAGTATCTTATCAATGTATGTACTTTGACATAGGCCCAACAATCTCTTGGAACTATCACGATGGATCTCGACCCCCAGAATATATGCCATTCTTCCCCAACTACATCATGGAGAATCATTAATTCAACCATTTTATAACAGACTGTATGACTGGTATCTTGGTTCCAATAAGTAATATTTCATCAAAAAATACTATTAGGATAACTACTGCACTCCAATTAAACCATTTGTAGACACAAGTCTCACATTCATTCTTGATAAAACCAAATTTCAGTATGGATTCATCCAAACATATGTACCCTTACCATGATGCTTTCTTTAATCCAAAAATGGATTTTACAACTTTCATACCATATTGGAATCCTTTAGAGTCATAAACCCTTCAGGTTGTTTCATGTAGACATATTCCTGAATGTTCCAGTTACAGAATGATATTTTGAAATCTATTTTACAAATATCATAGTCATGGTAAGCTAAAATGCCCAATAAAATTATGATGGATTTCAAAATTTCAATTGGGGAAAAGGTTTTTTTTGTAGTCAATGCATTGATGCTATTTGAACCCTTTTGCAACAAGCCATTCCTTATAGGTACTAACTTTTCCTTCCATGTCTAGTTTCTTCTTGAATACCCATTTTCAACCAACAGTCTTTGCATCAACTGGAGGATCTACCAAACTCTATTCATGGTTTTGGTACATGGAATCCATTTCAAAATTCATGGATTCTTTCGACTTTGAAACATCTGTGCCATGTACTGATTCCTTGTATGTTAGAGGATAATTATTATCAACTAATAATGAGTCAATATCCATAGTAACTAGAAAACTGTACCATTCTGGTTCTCAAACGTGTCTTGTACTCCTACACAACTCTTTTTTCTCTAGAAAATTTCATTCTTCCATGGGGATTTGTGGAATTTGTTCCGTACCAAATATTATGGACCTTAATCCTTAACTTCATCAAAGTTTATCTTTCTCCCACAATATCTTTTTTAGATTTGATCCTTCTATAGAAATATGGCATGTATTTCTACTATAACCATTTTGTACGAAGGTATTTATAGGTAATATCCCCTTGTTTCTTTGGGGTATCCTATAAAGGTACACTTTGTTCCTTGGGGTGAAAGTTTGTTACGTGAAGAGTCCTTAAAAACGCATCGCTTCCCTACACAAGTAAATTCGATAATGTCTTTCTTTCCACTCTAGAACTCCTATTGAATACCATTTATTGTTTTTTTGGTACTTAGTTTATTATATGCGTTGTTTTTTGTAACTCATATCCCCAAAAGGATAGTGGAAGACACATATGACTCATCATTGATCTCAGTATGTCCAACAGTGTAGAGACCCAAAGCTTGACTTACATGGACATTACATTACTTTTGCGGAATACTTAATACATAATGAAAACAGACACATAAGGACCATAATAGTTTAGTGTCTTTGGAAACTCAGAAAATAATCTTCTAATCGTTGAGAAAGATCTTCAACATCTCCCATAAAGATCTTCCCCTTTTTTTTCTTACCTAAAACCTTTCTTTAAATCCTGGGGAAAAGAAAAAATATAAAGGGTGAGCTCAAATGCTCAGTAAGTTTAAGCATAGAGAACATAAAACAATCCATAAACATTTGAATGCAAAAACTTGAACATAAAATCTAATCATCGAAATCATGAGCAACGACATAAATCATGGAAGTACACAAAGCATAGATCATAAAGGAATATTAGTCATGATAAACTAGCATGGTAATAAAACATGTAATTTTGGCATCCATTAAGCAGATGTTATGATTTCCAAAGTAGCCAAGGCATTACTGCCAAGACCATCTTAGTGGAAAAAGTCCCATTCTGAATTGAGTTCACTCCTCATTCCAGTCCTATAACACTGAACCAGATTAACTTATCATTCCATCCATGTCTATCTCATGAGATATAAATCTTTACCCAATGAATTGGAGGGAGATATAGGTCCCACCCATCTCATAATGAAATCATTATTTCGTGTGCCACAAAATCATAAATCTTACATCATAGCATAACCCATGTAATAGAATGGGATTCTTAAACATCATGCCATCATAACATAATCCATAAAAATTGATATAATTTTATCATAATAAGAATAAAACCATGTAAATAATGGAGACATTATACTTGAAACATAAACATATTAAATAATTTCATTTTAGATGGAAATTAGTTTTGATAAAACACTTGAAATTAATTCTTGAGGAAAATATCATTTCTTCTTCAAAATCATTTTCTTTTCACAAAATTCCATGCAATTTTAAAAGAAAAGGGTTTTTTTGAAAATAAGAATGCAATATTTTATAGGAAGCTTCATGAAAATGAGGCATTATGATGCCGTAAAAATCCGTTCATGCTGTATAAGTTAAAAATAACATTCTCCTCGTACTTTTGACGGAAAAGTCAAAAAGAACCTTCTATGGTAAAAAAAGAAAGATTCCTTAAATACCATGTAGTAAAAGTCAAAAATGGTTAAAATGACTTTAAACATACATGAAACCATTTTTAGGAAACACGGACATGGATGATAACAATAACCCCATTAAATACTTACGAATAAACAATCTCGGATAAGAACGAGATTGGAATAGTTATCCCTTACCTTATGTCCAATATGCTTTGTATGTATCCAAACCTCCTGTATAATGATTTAAATAATTTCATTGACTTATTATAGAATCATATTCATTGTTATTATATCATATATGGTTCACTTAGTTATTTATATTACCCGTTCATTTGTCAATTCCATGTTAAAGTAGCGTTTTGAGTAAAATTGTTTCATTTATCGTACGTGTTTGGACTTGTTGTTCTTGATATTATTATTACTTATATCATGATTTAATTACTTCCATAATGTAAAACATGATTTATATATCATATATATTCATTATATATATATATATATAATATAGATAAATGAAATGAAACACACCGTTCATGGAGAGGGTAGGCCGTACGTACGCATGAACGTTGTTTTCCTTTCTTTATTGACTTGAATGGAAGTAAGTAGATGAAATATATATATATATACATAAATACAATAGCTTTATTATTTCATATATTTCATTATTATTCATTATATATACATTATAATCATTCTTGAATGGTTAATCGTGGAGAATGAATCTCATCGCGTCGTGGAGACGGTAGTCCGTACGTACACACTAGCGATGATATCATTCCCATGATTGTGGAATTGTATTGAAGTGTATGTATAATATTTCAAAATCAGTATCAATTTACAATAATAATATATGGTTATTTATTTACACCATTATACCCATCTAAGTAAGGTGGTGGTCGAAAACAGATTACACCACGTCGTGGAGACGGTATTCCGTAAGTACGCACGCACGGTAATTTTATTTTTCGTAGGATGGATAGATTGTGAAATAGGGTTGTTTCATACTTATAATAACATATCATTATATGAGTGATACTGATGTTATTAATTCATAATGAAACAACTAAAGGAGAAGAAATAGAAGAATAAATAAAGGTGAAAGAATCGGTAACGGACATTACCTCTTCTTTGAAGCGCCTCTTCTTAACCTCCTCTTTGGGCACTAAAGATGGTATTTGAAGAATACCAGAAACTCTAGGATGTTTCTTGGGAAGTGGAGAAGAGAAATTGACAGGGTTTGGCCGAGATTGAAGGCTCAAAGTGGTGTGAGGAGGAGAGGGAGGAGGTTCCCTTTTATAAGGGAGGAGAGGGGCACCTTTGGAAAAACTATAAATATTATTTTATTATAAAGTCATATTCGGTTTTTAATAGATACAAATTTATTTATTTATAAGATAAGTTGGGGATGGGTCGAAATCCTCTCATACAATAGAATTTAGACAAGTTTAGGTTTCTATGTTAACCTTATCATTTAGATTTAACTTTAAGTTAAATAATTTTACTTTTACCGTGTCTTCTTGTTTTCTTACACTATAAGGTTAATAAACTTACTATAACAAGACAAACGAACCCCAAGTGGTTCATTATTAATATATATATATCCTTATTTAAGTCATTTTGCCAAACCATAGATTTTTAGGAATAAAATAACAATTAATAATATAATATTTGTTTTAAAAACTACTTTATGTCAATTTTGACACTATTTGGTAATTGATTTTTGTGAAAATCATAACAGTATGATTATTTCAAAAAAAGTTACTTAAATAAATAATAACATGTCATATTAACTTATAAAATTAGTTTTTTTCATAAAAAGTCTCAAATTACATTTATTTGGGTATTTATAATACCAATTATTTTAATATTTCATTATTTAGGTAATTACTACATCACCATTGTGTCATAAATAACTTACATTATTTAATGTCTAAAAATTATAAATAAAATGCCATTAGGTATTAAATATTTTTATCTTTATACTGAATATTTATAGTTGAATTTATCTTATGTATGACCCTATATTAAAAATGAATTATTTATTAAACTTTGATTTTAACTATTTTAGCCCTTCTTTAAATAAATTAATAATAAATGTCCTAATCTAATCCAAGTGGAGCTAAATGGTCATATTTTATTCCTAAGGTTGTTTTTGGTCGAATTACACTTATCCAATAGAATTAGGACATGTGTTATGGTAATAATAATATCATTTTTACCCTTAATTACCCTATTTACTTTTAACCGTGGTAAATACAAGTAAAAAGTTACTATTCACCAAAAATTATTTTCATCTCATTGAACCAAATTTTAGTCCTTGATATTAACTGTGTATCTCATATTTTCAAAATTCCTCTCATAGAAGTGGTAAAATTAAGTTTTATGTTAATTTCCAAATTATCCTAGGAGGTGGGTAAAAGACTGTGAAAAGTTCAATAAAATTTTTATATATCTAAAATTATTATAAAATGACTCCAATGAATTACATTGAACTTATATAGGTATTATGTATCAATTTTGACCTAAAATAAATTTAAATAAAATAAATAATTATTTAAATAAAAAGTCGGTTTTTAAATAGTAACCCAGTGTTTTCACTATTCATCAAAAATTGAAAGTTTTCAGAAAAATACCAAAAATTCACCCTAGGCTAATTTCGATATTCCGAATCCAAAAATGAAGTCCATTTCGAAAGTTAAAATCTATAAAATTTTAAAAAGTGGGTATTACTATTCATAACGGCTAGTTTATATAACATATCGTTGTTTAGTAAAACTCGGTATTGCGTATAACACAAGCTATCGTGGAAGGTTGCGATTGTGTGTAATGAAAGCCAAGTCAGGGATGTGTGTAGTGAAAGCTCATTTTGGTGTAGCGTACAACACAAGACATCAATAAAATTAAAAAGAATATTTTTCATAAAATCTCGGGGTGTTACAAACAGGGTGTGGTTCCTCCTTTCGCTCACACCATTCCACTGGGGCATGTATGGAGGTGTGAGTTGGGGTAGAATCCCAAACTCCCATAAGTAATCAATTAATTCTTGATTAAGATATTCTCCACCTCGATATAAGAGGAGTTTCTTAATCTTCTTACCAAGATGGTTCTCAACTTTATTCTTCTATTCTTTGAACTTATCGGAAGAATATGACATATACATCATTAAGTATATATGTCCATATCGACTAAAATCATCATTAAAAGTTATGAAGTATGAGTACCCTCCCCTTACATCAACTGAATATGGTCCACAAACATCAGTATTAACCAATTCAATAAGTTCTTTAGCCCTTTCATCTTTCCCATTAAAATGGGGATTTGGTTATTTTTCCTTGTAAACATGCATGCCATACGCCAAGTTGTTTTAATTTGAAAGAATCTAAATATCCACCATGATGTAACTTTTTCAAGAATTTCTCATTTACATGACCTAACTGGTGATGCCAAAGTTGGGTGTGGTATGAGTCATGTGATGTATCTTTGTTGTCGATTTCCATTAGTTGGTTTTTGTAATCCAATACGTAATGATCGTTATATAAACGTGTCCTACCAAAACAAATGATATCTTTGTAAAAGATGAAACATTAATTTCCAAACATGAAAAAAATCCATCTATATCTAATCTGGATATAGAAATAATGTTTTTAGTAACAAATGGAACTTAATAACAACCCTTTAACACCAAGATCATCCTAGTTGGAAATGTGAGGTGGTGGTCACTGATAGCTACATCAGCAAGTCTGGCTCCATTGGCTACTCTTAGATCCACCTCCCCTTATTCAATCTACCCAAATCTACTTGGTTCATGTATTTTGATACATATGTGATCACCAAAAGCTATATCTAATACCCAATTTTTTTAAACAGATAGATTGAATTCGATAACAAATACACCTAAAGCTTCCCTTTTCTTCTTAGGTTGTGTGCAATTCTTCTTCTAGTGGCCCTTCTTTCCATATATGAAACAAACAGCCTCTTGTTCCCTTACCTCCCTTGTGATCTTCCTTTTCTTGGAACACCATGAGAAATGTTTGGTCTTAATTCTCTTCACCTTCCCTTTCCTCTTACTCACCATAAGGACAAAAATCTTTTCAAGATTCATATCTTTGTCCACTTGGTGAATGGGGATAAGAATATCAGAAAGATACTTCTCAGTGTTGTTCATATTTAAATTGACAAAAAAGATAGAGAATCTCTAAGGCAATGAAATGATAATGAGATCAGTGCCCAGTTCTTTGGGCAGTTTAAACCCTAGAACCTCTAGGTTCTCAATGTAGCTAATGAGCTTCACTACATGAGGCCCAGTTGGAGCACCTTATCCAAGATTATGCTAAAAAAGTTCCTTAGATATCTCAAACCATTCATGTCTTGATCTCTCCTAGTAAAGACCACGGTAGTGCTCAAGAATTCTATAAGCATCCATTTTTTCATGTTACTTCATGATCTTACTACACATTGATGATAGCATAAAACATTGAATGTCGACCGCGTAATTTATATGTTTCTCATAGACCAAGAAATACTCATCACTTGCCTCTTTGGCAGGCATATCGGGTAATGTTGACTCCATCATGTAATACTTCCAGTCATGGCGTAGGATAACCTGGAGGCTTCTAAACCATTCTTGTAAGTTAATACTGGTGAGGATGTTATCTTTATCTATAATTGATCGTGGGGATAGTGTGGTTGATGAGCATTCCATTTTTATTCTAAAATTAAAAGAGCAGATCATTAGTACTTTATTGATTACATTTTAAGAGAAATAATAAATTTTATTAAATCTCCCAATATTTTATCAGGTCCCAATGGCCCTCACCATTGAAATCAGAGTGTCTAGTCTCAATGAAATTCTAGTGGAAAGGATCCATATTCCCTTTTGCATAACCCCAACAGGGGTTGGTCAAGCTATTACAAGGTTTTTAGGTATTCATGTCTTTGCTAACTACATGCTTTAAACTCCTCGATTTGTTGAGTGGACTCCCCAATCCTAAAATCATGACTTTGGATTTCCTCAACTCTTTCCTCCAATATTACACCAAGTATAGTAAGTGATACTTCTCTTGATGTAATATGGTTAAGTCAACCTAAGATCCTTCATAAGGGCTTACTATATAAAATTAAGCATCCCAACACGGGTTGTTCAAACACATAGGTTTATTGAGTTTTCCTCTTAATCAAGTAACAGAAGGATTAGTCTGACTTAATATTTTATTTAAGGTATTTTTATCTCTTATGAGTGAATTTATTATTATCATTATCACATTCTTGTTAATATTAAGTGGAAATTAATTAAGTGATTAACCATGTATTTATAATATTTACACATAATTCTGGTTTATTTTAGTTCCATCTTGAATGCTTGAATAATTAATTAATTATGTGATCGTGAGAACACAACAATAAGGATAAACCATGAATTGACGAAAATAAAATAAAATAAAGGACATGATCATGAGATTTTATAATGGTTAGTTTATCTAGCAGTTGATAAACTAACCCTGACCTAGGGGATAAATACCTTGAACCATTTGGGTTCGTGTTTACAGCTTTCCATCTGTCAATCCTTATATCTCATGGGATTGGTTTCATCTAGGATTGAGCTTGAACTGACTCCACTAGATTGGGAGTTCTAGACATTAAATATGCCCTTTTCTAACTCATATTAAGGTGAGGGGTAAAAAGGGGTTTTACATAATAGAAACCATGGGCACGCAGACCCCACATATTAATGAGGAGAAGGCTCTCAGGACAAAAAAATTAATTTAAATAAATAAATTAAAAAACCATCCGTATACAAAGGTCTTTGTCTAGCTCATGATCATCCATACATGCAATGATATTTACACATAAATAAAACTATAATTCAATTCATTAATCATTCTTGTTTAAGATAAATAACACTAGAATCAATTAATTGCCATCTTTAATTAATCAATCCTTTTATCTTAAAACGTTTTTGGCATTTCATTGAGATTTGTATCCATCATAATTTTAAACAAATAAATTCATTTGAAATTATGTTTTTATGTAAATTGTACCTAGGAGGCAATCTGGTGATTTCATATTCATAACTAACCAATGAGTAGAAATGAACATCACACAGCTGTCAAATTAAAAACACACACACATATATATATAACACATATCACATGTTGTGCCTCATCTTTACACCCTCACGGTGGTACCCGTCTCAAGGTTTTGTATAATATAAAAATAAATTTTAATAAATATTTATAATTTGGATGAGTACACAGCGTGTAGTTCTAACTACATGGCGTGTACTATTTTTCACCATCCATCCGAAGTACACACCCAGGGAAATAGTGTGTGAGTGTACTTCCAAAATCATTGGAGTACATGGTGTGTCCAGTGGGTCACACGTCATGTAGTTCCTTGTTAAACGGTCTCCAGTTGGGCAAGCCGTTTATAGGGCACACGGTCCAACCCTAATCCGAAGGGACTACACATCATGTCCAGTGGACCACACAACATGTAATCTGGAAACCGCATGCCACCTCTTCCTAGTCAATAGATGGAGTACTTAAGATATATACAAACTACAATGAGATGGCTTGGATTAGTGGACCAGACCTAATACATTGAACCTTGGCTACATGGTGTATACTTCTGAATAAACAACGTGTGTTCTCGTGTTGTACAGTGAGGAACCTTTGGCACCTTCGTATGAGATCCTCTATTTTATCTTAATCAAAACTAACAGAAAATATCATTTCTATAAGGTGAATGAGAAATGAAAGAGGTGGAACAGATCTAGAGATTCAGATTTGTAGAATGATTAACTTGAATTGAAACAACTAAATTATTAAATGTGAAAATCATCAAAGTAATATTTAAATAATTATAAACTATGATGTAACCGCTCTAATACCACTTTTAGGTTCCGATAATAGAAGAAGCATGGTTGGGAAATAAACCAACTTTTCTTTTTACTACGATCAATGATTATTCTGAGATCAATATGACAATGAACGCCAGTCTCCACATAAGGGAATCAAGGATTTAGATAAAGAATAAAGAGGCCTAAAACCTCTAAAGAGGATCCTGCACCTAATGTTTATAATTAATTTAATTAATTTTGTAACAAAAATAATACCTAGATCTTTGGTATTTTCTTCATTGATGTTGTTGATCATCTAGAATGACCATTCTGGATTATCTTGTTTCACTTGCAAGGATCCAAACTAGAATCCCTCTAGCGATGATTCACACATGCTTTGATGGCCTCCGATCGACATTGTTCATTCTTCAGGTGCTAGAATAGTGAAGAAAGTGTCTTGTGTTGGTCTTTCTTGATCGATTTTTCTTTGACCTTGAAGAATGTCTCTCGTTCTTGAGAGGGGATGGAAGAGGATTCAAGGGAGAAATTGTTTAGCTCAATAATTTTCAATTCACCAGGTGTGCGGTTCGGTGCATGGCATAATAGACGTATATATTTATTTATTGACATGGGACTTCTATTACAATATTTAATTGTGTTATAGAAATTAAATAAATTCATAACCTTAGATAAATCTATGCTATTAATAATAATACCGCGTCATTATTTATGGTGTGCCAACTTGCGCAAAATGGAATTATAAATAAAATCCCACATCACAAAATAATATCTACGATATTTTAATTTGTGACATCTAGTTAAATAATTATTTACCATCTTGTAAATAATTATTTTACTACCAGACCGGCCATGGTTCTATAAAACTCCACTCCCATTTATTGAACACCTGAATAAATAATTAAATAATTTATTCTCTTAAATAAATATTTTTTTTACAAAATAGTAAGTAAATATTTATTAATTGTTCAATAAAATAAATAAATATATTTTACCCGCAACCCAGTGAATAAATATTTATTTAATTTATGAAATCATTTTAACTTGAATAAAATTATTCCATTGTCATGTGAATAATATTTATTCATTGAATTAAAATAGAATTTAACTGAGACCACCAAAAACAATTTGTGTGTGACCCTCTAGGATTATTTCTCATTTGCATTATGTGGTCTTCCCTAAATTCCAAGAGTACTATCTAGCAACGGGTCAAGGCACCCAAGAGAAAGAACTTAAAGTCGCAACAACGACATTAACATAGGAACGATCATTGTGTAATATAATCCCTTTGTCATAATATCTCATCAAGAAGGTTTCATGATAGTGTCATCAACTTTTATTCTTGATACATCATTCTTTGACTACCTGAAATAAACTTGTCATTACACCATAACCATGGAATTTCTTGTGACGGTTCTATTTCAATCAAAGGGATGAGATATCAACTTCCATAAATGGAATAGACAAATATTTCCTCAACTTATCCATTAATATCATGTCACTCATAATGCACCCAATGTACCCTACTTCCCACCAACTGTCTGCGTGATAGTTGTCATTAGTAAATCAAAGTGCACCAGTCATGACACCTATTGATGATAATATTAAAGTCTAAGGAGCATTAATAACACTCGCCAATAGAAATATCTGATGACACCAAAACATGTGGAATCCTTACCGGCGGGTCTGTTCTCATAATATTCTATCTTGGAGATTACCTAGTGCGAACTTCATGAGAGGTCGTCTCATCTGCTTTCGAGTTCTCACACCTGATGGTCTATATGATGTGTTTATCATAATATTATGTCATCCAACCATAGAACTATATTTAAGAATATTTTTATATCATTTCAAGGTTCTCATCATAGAAGGGAATGACCATGACCTTATAAATGCAAAAAATACTCGAGGACATTATTACATCATTTTCATACAGAATAATGAAAAATATGTAATATGATGTTTAATATTTAAATACATTAAATATCAATGTAATAAATGTATAACCAGTTGGTTCTAGGACATTGAATCTTATAAATAAATTATTTGTTATTAACATTACCAGAATTTTCATATTATAAAACTCTTAAAGAAATTTTTTCATCATAGTGTTATTCAACACTTAAATAAATATAGATGTTTTTACCTCATTGTGTTTTTAGGTCCCCATGTTTCTTCTCACAATATATACTTTTGTCATAAAACCTTAACCAAGTGATTTTCCTTATTCAGTAACACTCAATATTTATTATCTAAAATATTTAATGTCTTTTCCTTATAATAATTATTCTCTTCCAACTATAACACCTCTGGAATCAAAACTTCATATACATCAGGTTCATATTTCATGAACAATGTAACATAAAACAAATTGTATACACAATAAAAACATAGAGGTAAATATAATTGATATTAAAATAATCCCACAGTATCCATAGTATTAATCCATCCTTAAATTTCAATGGGAATTTTGGTTCTACCAAATTTTCGAGGGTGTTGTTTCAAAAAATACTCCACTATAGACATATTCCTCTATGGAGTGTTCATTCACTCTCAAGGATTGGTAACACCATTATTATCTAGTATAAATTGATTTAAAATGGTTAAAACTGATATATCTTAATTCTAACCATTCTAGGTTTCTAATTCGGAAGGATGCAATTCTTCATAATTATTTTCCACTTTGTTCACCATGTTTTCTCTATGGAAAACCATTCCAAAACAGACATGGTTTAGATGACTAAGTAATGAAACCATTAGAGTTTTTATCATTATAAAATAGTATATAGATTAATATTCATTAGATTTTTTTCTTTATATCATCTAAACCTTTAAATTTATCTAATCCTTTGTGTATTATAAACTATAATATCTTCTACCTTTAACAACTAATAATTATGATTTTAATTAAAAGTATTTAATTTTATTACATTCTCATAATATTTTAGGTTTATAGATTTATATAATTATGATGAACACTTATATATATAACACTTACAAGACATAGTGTAAACTTACACTCAAAAACCTTTTTTCCAAAAAAGATGGATTCTTATTGGAAAACTCTTATTCCATTCAATACACATTCACTTATTTTAATATGAATCGTAATAGAAGAAATTTGGATCTTTTTGTAGTTCCTAATCATCCATAATCATAGTGAAAACATTTTGAAATGTGTGATATGAACAAAAACACTCTATATGGGATATAAAAAAATAAACCCATTAATCCATTTGGAAATTCATGACATCCATAATAAAATTTGGGATAAAAAATAATCATTACATATATATGAAATGAACTTTAAATACAAAAGGTTTCATAAAATATCACATAAGAAATAATAAATGAAAATTAATAATCTTGTCAGTTTCTTATGAAAACATGTGAACTTAGGAAAACATGTTTTTCACCCTTAATGGAGTCATAAACATTTTTTTAAACATAAGATCATTGGTGTTCCATATGAAATAAACAGACTTCCATGAAAGATAATTTTTCAATCATATAAAATTCATGTATGTACCTTGTCAAATTATCTCTACATCACTTCTACAATCACTTTTATATGAATTCTTACAAATGGAACAATCTACTTTTTAATTCCAACATATATTCCCTTAAGAAAAAATTTAATACGTTATGAATTAGAGATCTTTATCAGGATTGCCCATCATTATGAACAATTTCCAAGTATCATAACATACATAAAATGCATATAATATTTCATTTACATCATAAAATATCATAAATATTTTTTAACGCATATATAGATGAACTTTTGGGATTCATGTAAAAATAAGGATAAAAATCATCTATCATTGAAAACTCTTAAAATAAAAATTCCCTTGAATAATTTGAAATAATATTTTGATTGAAAACCCATGATATAATTTATAAGAAGATTCTTAAGTAATAAAGACCAGGTTTTTCAAAAATTTATGTCTTTCAATAAATGCTAAAAAATAGTTCTTTCACAACTTTGTAAAAATAACAAAAAGTACTCGTTCAGAAAATGTTAAAACTAATTATTTAAAAAAATTAATAAAGAAAGTAAATAATGGTTTAAAATTTAATTGAAAATATATTTCATTATATCAATAACATATCAAAAATGGTTTAAATAAAATTTATATGTAGGAAAAGTAGAATAAATTTTTTAAAACTCTTAAAATAATGTTTTCAAGAAAAATCTCTTATCTCGAGTCTCACTCACCATGTGCATACGTTAAACACTATATAGAGTAATTATATTAATTAAATAATTTCTAAAGAATTTTTTTATGTTTATTTACTTATTACTATACCTTTTATTTCATTTATTACAATGAATTCTAAATATACTAAATCAGTTAGGTTCATGTTGGACATTTTGAGGATATTTGGTTCATAATCCAAAAAAAACTGTGTCCAATTCACCATAGTGAAAGGAATAATAATTAAATAATATATATAATATTAATAATTCCATAATTATCTTTATAATACCTTAAATATAGTTTTATAACCATTCATGAAATGTGTATTTGAAAATTGAATCACGTCACCTTTTGGTTGTGGTAGTCTACACAAACACACAAGCGGCGTTATCATTTTCCAATGAATAAAAGGGTAAGAATGTAATTATATATTATATTTCAAGATTAATAATTATACCATTATTATAATATATATTTATTAAATCTATCATAATAAGAAGTTTTTGGATGTGGTGATGAAAAACAAAGCAAGTCGCTGTGTGGAGGTGGTGATCCACGCGTACGCATAGCGAAATTTTCATTTTCCATATGATGGAAAAGGAGATGAAAATGTGTTTATTTATCAAAATAATAACATTTAATTTTTTTTATTTTTTTATGTTATTATATTATCATGGTTAAATTATATTTGAAATAATTAGTAGAAGAAATAAACATTAATACACTCATTGAATATTTATACATGTTCATTGAAAACCTCCTCTGGCTTACACCTTAAAACCTCAACGTTTAGTACTTTTGTGAGAGAATGACCTCAAGAACATGGGTATTTATTTTAGGATGTTACATTCATATTGAATTTTTTATATAAAAAGATGAAGTGGTGTTTAGAAGACAAGATAGGGGTTCTTTTTTATAAGTGAGGGGAGTGACACTCCTGTAATTATTCATAGTTTTAAAATAATATAAAGTATTATTCATGGAAAACTGGAACATAAATAGTTAAAATTAAAATATAAGGTTGTAAAGGCTGAAATAATATCATCCAATAATATATAAGAGGAAATTTTGTGACCTTATCCCTCAGTTTATCCTTAATTATCCCATTTTACCATTTACCATGATGACTACTTTTTAGCATGGTTATTATTCATTATGAAAAAAATGAAATTAAAATAATCATAAATTTTAGCCTCATTATTCAAAATATGAAATCTATTTTTCAAAATTCAATATATATATGTTTTAGAAATTTATTTTAAAATAATAATGGAAAACACAATGAAAAATGGTTATTTTGATAAATGCATTTTTAAACTTAAAAATGTTCTTATACCATAGTCAAATATATTATTGATTTATAAGTAATTAATTATATTATGTTAAAAACTGATATTATTTTACTTCAAATCCAATTCCAAAATATAATTTTACTTTTAAAATAATTGATTTAATAAAAAAATTATATTTTTTTCAAAAAACTAGAATATGTCACTATTTTCTCAAAAACAATATTTTCATAAAAGTAAAAAAAATCCCCCAAATATAACTTTTATATGTTGATATCAAAAATAAATTTTATTTTATCAAATTAAAATTATAAAAATTAGAAATATAACTTTTTAATTAAATTATATATTACATGGAAAACACTTTAGTTAGAATAAAGTAATTTATTTTTCGATTGAAAAATTACTTAAAATATTATAGTGAATATGAATATAGAAAATATAATCATAAATATTACTAAGATGTTAAATTGATTTATTATTAACATTACTTTGGTTTTTATGTTCTTCTTCTATTAAATAAATTACATACTCAAAATTTTATTCATCACTTAAACATGTAGGGATATTTTTACATCATAGCCTTTTTAGGTTACTTTGTTACTTCTTCCATTATAAGGTTTTTTCATAAACCTATAACCATGTGATTTAAATTATTAAATAACATTGGATATCTCTGGTCTAGAATCCATAAAATCTTTTCTTCATAATAAATATTCTCTTCCAACTCTACCCCATTCTGTCACAAAGCACGACATGTATTAGGTACATATTTCTTTAACAAAACCTGAAACACATCATGTAACTAATATAAACATAGAGGAAAATATACATGGTGATAAATTGATCCCAACCTTTCCATATCATTAATACATCTTTCGGCAACCACTGGATCTAAGGTTCCACAAAATATCAGAGGGTTTCATTTCATTAAATACTCTATTATCAACATGTTCCTATATGGAGAGTTTGTTCATTATATGGAATCAGTACCACCATTAATAGATTAAAGCAAAAGATTTAACATAACTAAAATATTTTATTTTCCATTTCCATCCATTCTAGGTTGCTGATTCAAAATGATATTATCCTCCTAAATAATTTCCACTCCATTCATATTATTTTATATACAGAAAACCATTATGAAACAGAAATAGATTAGATTGAGAAGCATGGTAACTATATTATTTTTTTCTTCTGAGAAAATAATCCATATATTAAAATCCATTAAATATATTTTATAAATAATATAATAATCTCTATGGTTATCTACCTGTTTCTCTGATAAAAAGTATAACATCTAATACCTTTAACAACAAATAATTATTAGTTTGATAGTAAGGATTAAATTTTCCTAAATTCCCATGATCTTTTAAGTTTATAATTTTAGTGAATTAGGAAAAAATATTAAATATAATTTCCTTACAAAAAAGTAGATATTTCCACTCAATATCCATTTTCCACTAGAAAAGTAAATATAAAATTTAAACACTTATTTTATTCAAAAGCTATTTTTTTTAAAATAGATATTGATATAGTTCCTACTAATATTTAATCCTTATTAAAAGAATTCAAAAACATTTATTGGTCAAAAAATCATCAAGGGATATTAAAATAAATAAAATCATTATTCCATTTTGAAAATAAAAAAATCTATAATAAAAAATATTCTCAAGAATAATCATTACATACATATGAAATAAATTTAAGATCCCAAAGTTTTTATAAAACATTTCATAAGAAATCATAAAGTAAAAATAATAATTTTAATAGTTACTTATGAAAACATGATAACTCATTAGAACAAGTTCTTGAAAAACATACTTTTTACATTAAAAGGGATATAAACCTTTATTTAAACATAATCTCATTATCTTACATTATGAAATAAAAATATGTAAAATCATTTTTAATTCATATAAAATTCATATCACTACCTTAGGCTAACATATTCATATCGCTCTTACAATCACTATTACATCCACTCATACAAATGGAACAACATTCTTGTTAATTCTAACATGTATTCCTCTAAGAATAAAATTATTTCCCAATTCATTAAAGAGTTATATCGAGCTCAAACATCATCATGAACAGTGCACAAGGAATATAAAATACATAAGACATATATAATATCTAATTTCAATCATAAAATTCATGAATTATTACATTTAACACATATGTCAAGCACTTCTGTTCTTCATGTAAAAAAAGGGTAAAAAATTATTTTTTTTAAAAGAACATAATATAAAAATTTCATATAAAAATGAGAAATAACATTTTATTTTAAAACCCCATGAAAAAATTTATAGTAAGATTATTAAATATTAAAATTAATGATATTATGAAATTTCACTCATGTCATATATGTTAAAAAATATTTCATTCACACTTTTATAAAAATGTAAATAATAACATGTTTGGACCGTTTGGAGATTCGAGGCACGGATCCATATTTTCCCCACGATGGAGCTCGGTTGGGCATCGGATGTGGCCTCGGCTTGGCGAGCTTGATCAGGCGAGGCTTGGAGCTATCCCCAGTGTGACGCGGAGGGGGGAGGGTCTTCTTGCATCTTCCTTGCAGGTTTGATTTTGGATTTGGATGTTTGAGAGGGTATGGATTTTCCATCGGTTCCATGCCTGTACAGTCATGCATGAAACTACTTGTCGTGAAGTGATGAGTAGGAGAAACTGATTTAATGTTTATGATACTGGGTAGGAGCTCTTCTGTATAGTTTTAATTAGTTGTTTGCTCTTAAATTTTTTGTATCGTGGTGCTTTGAATGTTTTTAAGTCTTTGAAGTTATGTATGGTTTTTCACTTTTTCCTTAAAAGAGATTGAAAATAAAAAAGTAATTTTCAGTCAGAATTTTCATGTACATACTTTAAATATAGTTTAATAAAATCATATTAATTTAATAATTTCTTAAAAAATTATTCAGGTTTATTCAATTATTTTTATTCCTTTAATTTAAATTATTATTGTGGCTTAAATAGTTACTAAATAAGTTAAGTCCATGTCGAAGGTTTTGTGGATTTTTGGTTCATAATTTCAAAACAAATTTGGTAGGTTGACCATAGTCAATGGGGTCATTATTCTATCATATCCAGAATATTAATAAAAAAATAATTATAATTTTCCTTAATTAAATAAAATTTTAGAACTATTCATGAAAAGGGTAGATGAAAAATGAATCATGTCACTCTGTGGAGGTGGTAGTCTACAAATACGCATGAGCGACGTAACTATTTTCTAATGGATTTAAGATTAAGAAAGAAAGTTTTATATTGACTTTAAAAATCATAATTATTTCATGAATATCATATATATTTATTTAATACATCATAATATTAAGTCTTCTGATCTGGTTATCAAAAACAAAACACATCACTTCATAGATATGGTAGTCAACATGTACGCCTCAGTAAGTTTTTAGTTCATATAGCATGGAAAATGAGTTAAAAAGGGTTTTTCTATAAAAATAATAACATTTAATTATATTGGTTGTACCTATGTCATTATATAATATTTTTCAAAGAATATTTTAAGGTGTTATAATAAGAAATAAACACTAAAACAATCATTTAATATTTATACCTCTTCCTTGAAAACTTCCATTGTCTTACACGTTAAGCCTTCAAGGTTTGATCTTTTTATGAGACTAAAACCTATATGATATGAGTAGATATGTTTCAAATTTATTTGGAAATTTATTGGTTGCGATAAAAGTATAAATTTTTTGTAAAGAATAGAGGATAGGGGGATCCCTTTTATAACTAAGGGGAGTGACACTCTTGTAATTATTCAATGTTTTAAAATAGTATAAAGTCTTATTCATGGGAAAGTGGAACATAATAAATTTAAATTTGAAGCTAGGGTGATAGGGTTCCAAAAAATCTCAAAAAAAATATTTAAGATGATATTTTTGACCTATCACTTGTTTTTTACCTTAATTAACTCATTTTAACCTTTACCATGGTGACAATTGTTTTTTTCATTGTTACTATTCATTATGAGAAAAAATGAAATTGAACTCATCACTAAATTTGACCATAATCATTCCAAATATGAAATATTTCTTTAATATGAAATATATATAATTTAAATAAATTAATTTAAATATAAAAATGTAAAACTCAACAAAAAATAGATTTTTTGAAAAATCTGTTTTAAGACAAAAAATGAACTTATACGAAAATAAAATATATTTATGATTCCTAGGGAATTAACTAAAATACTTTAAATAAAATTGATATTATATTAATTTAAATAAAAATCTTGAATATAATGGTACTTTTAAATTTTTGTATTTATGGAAAAAATGAAAATTTTGCAAAAATCATCATTCTTCACTATTCACTAATAAATCTATCTTTTTAGAGAAATCCCAAAAATTCACCCTAAGATAAATTTTAAATTATGATATCAAAAATAAATTTCATTTATTCAAATTAAAATTAAAAAATTGAAAATTTTGACTTTTAAAAAAACCAAATAATGCACAGAAACACATTAATTAGAATAAAACTATTTTTTCGAATGAAAAATAACATAGAATTGTTATAGTGAATATGGATCCATAAATAATATCAAGACATTAATTTTTTTATAATTAACATTAATTGGTTTTTCATATTCCTCCCATCTTAAATAAATTTTTCCCTCATAATTTCATTCATCACTTAATTAGGTAGGGACATTTATCTCTTATAGCATTTCCAGGTTTACATGTTACTTCTCCAATTATAATGCCCTAGAATGATAAAGGGTTAATTGACTAAATGATATGACTCAAGTCAATAAGGTGCACCATTATATTCGGGAGTCTACCTGATCAGAACTCTATAGTTAAGTGTGCTTGAACTAGAGTAGTGATCAGGATGGGTGACCTTCTGAGAAGTTTCTCAAGATAGGTGTGAGTGAGGACAAAGAACATTTTAAAGGACATTTGTTTGCCTATGGAGATAATAATTAGTCATATGATCATTTTGGGCACATAGGTGGTCACTGTGTGGGGGACCTCATGATAGGTGTGAGTGAGGACAAAGCACAATGTAAAGAACATTTGTTGGCCTATGGAGATAATCATTAGTCATATGATCATTTTGGGCACACAGGTGGGCCCTGGGTGGGGGACCACGCGCCTTCGGGGCAACTGGAGCTACCTGGTGGGATAGGACCTAAAGTCCATGTTAGGGTGGGGTCTATGTGATGTTAACAGGGACAAGTTGTTACATTAGTATCAGAGTAAGAACTTGGCCTTATGTGTGGTGTCACTGCGTGGGTTGAGATATAAGGTCTACAATGAGAATGTTTTGCTCTAAGGGGGGGGGGATGTAACAACCTAGAATGATAGAGGGTTAAATGAATAATTGATATGACTCGTGTCAACAAGGAGCACCTTTCTTTTCGATATCCCACCTGACTAGAACTTTGTATTTAAGTGTGTTTGTCCTAGAGTAGTGATTAAGATATATTATCTTCTAGGAATTTTCCTAGTATGTGTGTTAGTGAAGAAAAAGCTCACTATAAAGAACATGTTTTGGCCTATGGGGATATTCATTAGTCAGATGACCCTCTTGAGCATGTGGGTTGACCCCTTGTAGGGGACCACATGTCTGCGAGGAAACTGGTGGTATCAAGAAGGCAAAGACCTAATGTCTATGTGAGGGAGGGGTGTCTGTGCTGTCAGTAAGGCCCGGTTGTTACACCCATCATATGGTTTTCCTATAAATCCTTTACTAGCTAATTTAACTTATTTTGTAATACCCTATCTTTTTAATCTAGAATATGTATTGACTTTTTCTTATAACAAAGAGTATCATCCATTATACCACCATTGGGATCAAAACATGAGATTCATCAGGTACATATTTACTTAAAAATTAATCATGAAACACATCATATAACTGAGATAAAATTGAATCCAAACCTACTCAGTTAGAAACCAATACCACAATTTCTAGACTATTAATCTATCTTTTAGAAACTATTAGATCTAATGTTCCACCAAATGTTGGAGTGTGTTGTTTCTTAAAATGTTTTACTATATACATGTTCGTATATGGAAAGTTGGATCACTCAGTTGCTTGGGTAACACCAATAATAACATACTTAAATTGAGTTAACAAGTATACAATCTTCTTTGATATAATTCCATCCTTTATAGGTTTCTAATTCAAAAGGCTATTATCCTATTGATTCCTTTTCACTTTATTCACCATGTTTCCTCTTTGGAAAACCATTATGAAATAATTATTGATTATATTAAACAATATTTACACTGTTAAATTTTATATCCATATCAAATAATTCATATATTAAAATATCTTGAATTTTTTTATTAATAGTATTCTATCCTCTAAATTTATCAAAATCTTTCTCAAATACAAACCATAACATCTCATTACTTTAACAAGATATAATTGTAAGTTTAATATAAAGGATTGAATTTTTATACATTACCATGATATTTTAAGTTTATAGTTTTATAAAACTAGGAAAAAATATTATATATATATCCCTTAGGAAAAATATAAAATTCTACTATATATCCTTTTTTTCCATAAAAAATGGATTCATAAATTTAAACTCATGCTTCATTAAAAATGTGATTTCATGTTTTATGATGAATCCTAATTGTGGAAATATAAACCTTTATATAGTTTTTACTCATCCTTAAACCCTATCAAAAACATTTGAAAACACTGGATGATCATAAAAACATCAGTATGGAATAAAAAAAAGAAACCCATTAGTCCATTTAGAAAATAATAAAATTCATAATAAATATTATACTAAAAACTAATCATTATATAAAAATAAAATAAACATTAAATACAAAATATTTCATAAAATATCTAACAATAAATCATAAAGTAAAATCATAATATTGAAATATACTTATGAAAACCTAAGAACTCATGAATATATATTCCAGAAAAACATTTTTTTCACCCTTAAAAGGGGAATAAATGTTTATTTAAACATAATCTCGTTATCTTACCTTATGAAATAAAAATATGTACATGAAAAAACATCAAGAATAGAAAATTCATGTAAGTGTCTTGATACATCATATTCATATAACTCTTACAATATCTCTTATAGGAACTCTTACTAATGGAATAACCTATTAGTTAATTCCAACATATATTTCTTAGAGAACAACATCATTTCCCAATTCATTAGAGAGCTATATCGGGCTCACCCATCATTGTGAACAATTACCAAGGACCATAACATACATAAACAAAATGATTCTTGAATTTCTATCATAAATTATTCAGTTCAACACGTTTTTAGATGCACATTCTTGTTTCACGTAAAAATAAATATAAAAATCATTATTCCTTGAAAAATTTAAAAATTAAAGTTTCTTAGAAGAATGGGAAATAATATATTCTTTGGAAACCCCATAAAAATAGATATATTAATATTATTAAATAATAATATTTATGATGGTGGTAAATTTCACTCATTTATTACACAATTAAAAAATATTCATTTCACACTTTTGTAAAAATGTGAGAAAATAATATATTTGGAAAAAATTAAAAAGATTTATTTTAAAACCCTCTTATTTAAAGCCCAACATTTTTTAAAGTGAAAATAAAAATATATTTATTTATATTTACAACATAAATTTACTATTTTAAAGAATATGTATATGGAGGGAAAAGAGAAGAAAAACGTTAAAACTTTTAAAATAATGTTTTAATTAAAAATCTCTTGCCTCAAGTCTGACTAACCATGTACACACATTAAATCTTATATAATAAAATGTTATTGATTTTATAATTTATTAAAAAAATAATTAATGTTTATTCTATTTTTATTATTCATTTTATTTTATTTATTACAAAGTATTAAATAGTTACTTACTTGGTTAAGTTCATGTCAAATGTTTTGAGGATGTTTAGTTTATAATCCCAAAACAACTCTGGTAGGTTGAACATAGTCAAAAGAATAACCATTCCATAATCTATAAAATATTAATAATGAAATAATCATAAATTTTGTACCTTAAATAAAATTTTATAACCTTTCATGAATGTTTTACAAGAAAAAAAATCACATCGCTTCATAGAGGTGATACTCTACACATACGCACAAGCGATGTTATCATTTTCCAACAAATGGTAAGGTGAAATGTAAAGTAATATATTATCTTTAAAATTTCATAATTATTTCATTAATAAAATATATATTCATTTAATCCATAATAATAACTATCCTTGTGAGGTGGTGATGAAAAATGTTACACATCACCTCATTGATGTGGAATTTCACACACACACAATAGATTAAGAATAAATAAACATGAAAACACTCGGTTAAAATATATACAACTTCTTTGAGAACCTCTTTGCTCATATATGTTAAGCCTTATAGGTTGGGTAATTTGGTAAAAAAATGACCTGTAGGAATTGTTTTGGATTTGTGGAAGGTATTTCGGTATGAATTAGTCAATCTAAAAGGATCAAGTTGTGTAAAGAATATATGAGAGGGTGTTCCATTTTATAAGTTAGGGAGCACCACTCCTGTAATTATTCAATGTCTTGAAATAACAAAGTCTTATCAATTGTAAATTGGAACTTAAAAATTAAAATTAGATAATAAGTTGATAAGATTATAAATAATATCATACAATAATAATTAATATAATATTATGTTACCTTAACACTTAGTCTTAACTTTAATTGACCCATTCTACACTTTACTGTGGTAACAACTTTTTACCAAGGTTATTATTTAATGTGAAAAAAAATTGAAATCATTTATAAATTTAAGCCTCATTATTTCAAATATTAAATATATATTTCAATATTTAATATATATAAGTGGAAGAAATTACTTTTAATATAAGAAAACAAAACGCAATGGAAAAAAATTATTTTCAAAAAAATGCATTTTTAAGTCGAAAAATTTACTTTCAAAAAAATCAAATATAATTTTTATTTATACGTATTTAATGTTATTAAGTTAAATAATATGGATATTATGTTACATTAAAACAAAATCTAAAATATAATGTTACTTTTATAATACAAAATGTGAATAAAAAACATACAATTTTGTAAAAATCGACATTTAACTATTCACTAAAAAATAAATCTTTAAAAAAATACAAAAAAATAACCCTAAGATAAATTTTTTATGATGATATAAAAATTTAATTCTATTTTTTCAAATTAAAATTCTAAAATTTATAAATTTAACTTTTCAATAAAACCATATAATACATTAAAAGCACTTTATTTAGAATAAATCATTTTCTTTTTTGACTAAAAAATTAGTTAAGATTATTATAGTGAATATGAATCTATAAAATATAATCATTAATATTAATAAGAAATAAAAATTATTTATTACTAACATTAATTGAGTTTTCAAAATAGTGGGTTTCCAAATCATGATGTTGTATTTTTGGGAAAAAATAGATTTTTTATTAAATTGTAATTGAATTTTAGATATGTTGATTACGATAATCTTAGATTGATAAATAATTTTTTAATTGAAATGTTATTTTGAAACTATTTTAAAGGAATGATCATTATAAATCTCATTTTTTTAAATAAACATGTGGAATGATTGAAAATATCCATGGTTGGGTTTGAAACGCCGGTACAAATTCACCTTTGTGGATAACAATTCACTATAGGTTAAATATGATCATAGTTGGGTTAATTTATGTGTAGATGCATGTTTTATTAATTTTATACTTCTTATTATTAGTATTAAACTTGGTATTATTAGTTATAACATATATTAATTTGGAATGTATGTAAATATTATTTCTTGGGAAAGCATGCGAGGAATTTAGTATGATTTCTTAAAAAAGATTCATTGATTGTTTGGTTGATAATTGAATATTTATTTCCCAAATGAAATTAGTTACATGTTTTAGAATATATCAAACATGGGATTTTTTAGTGAGATTTTGGAAAATAATGTGATGTAAAGTGTTTCTAGCCTCTATTCACATATATTGGAGTGTTTGTAGACATTATTTTCTAGGATGCTTGAAAAGGAAATCCAAACATATTCATCGATGATGGGTTTGAGAAGAAATGTTCATGGATAAATGATTCAGTTTTTTTACTATTATTTATTAAAGAAGATTTTATTTATTAGAGGTATAGATTTAAGTCTTCTACCTATGGTTTTTGTATCTTGGTAATGTTGGGTTGTTTCCAGAGAATTATTAGAATTTCATTTCTTTGATGATTGTTTGTAGATATTTGTTCTGGTTTTAAAATAAATAATCATTTTTTATATATTTTGTTTTTTATTTTTTAGGATATTTTGTTCCTCGAATAATTATTTGGTATCCCTTGACACTAGTTTTCATATTCTAGTGGTCAAGTAATGTGATTTAGGCCATGTGAAAATATGGTTCGAGTCTCAAGATCTGGGTTCCTGATATGGTATATTGGAAAACATGCTTCCAATACAAGAACCATAATATAAATTCATCTTGATATAATCCCTTAATTACTAATTCAACAGAGTGATATAAGATATAGATGAGATATAATTTTGAGATAAAAAATATAGGATTTTTCGTTTTAAATCTATCTTTAATTTACCCAAATTATTATTGAAATTCATCGAATTCTATAATATAACCCCAAAAATATCCTAAGTGGATCTCTTAACTTAGTAAGACATGTTTATAGGATATTTTAAAGGCTTAAGATAGGATTTTAGGAGTTTTAAAATTAATTCACCAAAGTATTTTGGTGATCATGCTCAGTTCGCACATTTAGCTAACAATGCACCAAATCATTGTTTCAACTTTCTCTTAAAAATAACCATTCACACCTAACATACATGGTTAACCATATTTTTCCCCGAATGATTCATTTTTTTCACACTAAAAACATTATTTTATAATTTTCATGAATGTTTATTATATTGTTCACCCTAGCTATTTTTCAAATACAAAACTCTCAAATATTTTATTTATCACTCAAAATTACTCAAAATAGAAGAAAAAAATACATATCAGTTTTAGGATATCATGAAAACCATAACTCTAAAGAAAAAAAATATAAATATATTTAATTTATTACTTTTATAATTTATATAAATCAATTTATAGGTTACTTATTAAACTATTTTTCTTCTCAATGACTCAGTCAAACATAGGAATTTTTTAAATTGATGAATAGATGAGTTGTCTCTTATTCCAATTAAAATATTATTATAACCATGATGTTATGATTTATATTTGTTGAAAATATCTATTATATTTTATAAAAAGTATAGGGGTTATGTGTAAGATTTAATGAAATTGTAGGAATGTGTTCCCATCTTAAATTTGGGTTAATTTAGTTTTTGAAGGGTCATTGATTATACATGGTAGTGATATACATGGGATTTAAATTATTCTGAATGTTATTATATTTCATAAGAAGAATAGGTATTAGATGTTTGGAAGTTATTTGAGAAGTTTTTATAGAAGTTATGGTATGGATAAAAATAGTCTCATATATCATGAATTAGTCTTGGATATTAATAATTAGAGGTTAATAAGTTTTTGAATAATAGTATGTCCTTGAAGTTGACAACCAAGCTGATTATATAGAAGTTCAGAAGTTGATTTCGAAAGTTTTGAAGGGTGTATATTTCAAAGTTTAGAAGTTATGATAAGGTTTTTGGATGTTGGGAAATTGATCTTGAATTGAAATATGGAAAAGTAATGAATATCTGTGTATATATAAAGAAAATAGATTTGAAATGTATAGGTTACCAAAATTTAGAGTTGTAGAATTTTAGGGGCCCTAGAGAAGCTTTAGAGTGATATATAAGGGTACCTTTAGGGAGAAGTTTGAATTACAGGAAAATGAACACATTCAGTACGTAACATAAGAGTAATTCAGTAGAATTTATAAGGGTTGTAGAATTGATATTTAAAGGTAACCAAGCTGATATGTGAATGTAACCAGTTGTTTGAATTATAAAAAGTCCAAAACATAAAGGTAACCAAGGAAGTATATAAATGCATCCAAACTATATGTAAAATTCAATTTTCTCTAAGAATACTAAGTATATAAAAAAATGTTGAAATGTACTATAATATATAAAGGTAACCATAAAAATATGTAAGTTTCATTAATTCAATACTTAAAGTTAAACTATGCTGAGAAAATGGGAAAACATAAATGTGTTGGACTTCACTGTGATGTGTAAACATAATAAATCCAATACGTTAAGGATATTTGGATGGATAAAATATGAAATTCCACCTATGGGAGCATTCATATGTGTAACTGAGACAAAAATGTTATTCTCTAAATAGTGTGGATACCCTTAATGAGAGGTCTTTAGAAATGGATTAGAATATTTATTTAATGTAAATAAGGGTTTTTACTCTGATTTTGAGAGAATAATTTATAAAATTGTTTCATAAATCTAGATAGATGGTTTATCCTGAGATGAAAAAGATGTACCATGGAATTAAATGGAAGTTATGGTGGAAATTATTGAAGAGTGAGATAATATGATTTTTATCTTGATGTTTTATTTTTTGATGGGTAAATGATGATCCTTAGAGGCTCCTAATACTTTTGGAAACATTACCTTTACAGAATTAAAAGTTTAAAAACATTGAGATTAATTTCTTATTTCATTGAGGTCACCATGGAAGTAATAAGTTATTTGGATGATTGTGGATTGAAATAAAAATTATAACACTTCATAACCATTCAAGAAACATTATCAATGGAAGACTTGGGTAAGTGATATATATAAAAAAAAAGTGAGGCTCTATAGAGTTCCTTCATCTATTAATCCAAATAGATACCTTTGATTCATTTAAATATTCTATTTACTCAGTCTAAAATGAGTATATCATATCATCCATAGATAAATTTCCAATAATAATGAAACATACAAACATTGGAGGACATACTTTGAGATTGTGTGTAAGATTTTTAAAGATCATATAAGTATCATTTTCCTTTTATGTAATTTGTGAATAACAATAGTTATATAGGATTAATTCATATGGTTCTTCAGGAAACACTATATATATGGTTGTGTCAATTTAGAAAGGTGTGTCAATACCTTTCATCTGGCTCTCTTCTGATTTTCTATGTTAGTTGGAGAGGTTCTCTACCATATTGTGCAATCATCATATGAAACTTCTTAGTAGAGGGTGTGGCACAATATTTTGATTAATCTCATTGTTGTGATATCAGGAGAGGGGATGATGATATTTTTTGGTGCCTACATGGATTCTTGTTTCTTTTAGACTTGTAGTCTATTTTTTGACCTATAATTTTAGGCATTTTCCCCATATTTTAATAGGTTTTATATTTCCTAGTGCTAAAATAGGTTCTGTCTTTTTCATGTTTAATAAAGGTGACATAACCATCAACCATTTCTAAAAAAGTATCTATATAATTTTAAAGATAATAATAACTAATTGGATTCAGTATAAGTATTATATAGATCATAAATAAATAATATTTTATTTTTGGGTTAGTGATCCAGTATTCATCATAGTTTCATGATAATTGGGACATTTATCTCTTATAAAATAAAGGGAAGTTTAAAACTCTATATATGGGACCTTTTTAAATCATTGAGCGAGTTTGGAATGTGTCTTATAGATTAAAGTTACTAAAAAATATGTTATGGTGAATTATGTTCATTATTTGCTTCAGGTTTCATAGATTATAAGGTGTAAACTATGCCCATATTAGTTTATCTAATGAAAATATATTGAACTGTACCCTGATACAACCTTTTTTGAAAATCCAATTTAGATTATTGATAGAAAAGTGAATATCCTAATTGGAAAAGTGATTCTATTAGTTTCAGTTTTGTAGAAACATGGTAATGTACAATAAAAAAACATGGATGAGAGAAGGACTCATGAAATATTAGGGGATTGATATTTTGAGTAAAATATTTCCAATGTAATTTTCAATGGAAAAAGGTTTTATAGTGTGGATAATCTTAACATCTATTTTTTAGAGTTAAATTAAATAATGTGGAAATAATCTCAAGATCATTAATTAAGGTTATTTTCATGGTAAATGGAATTATATTCAAGATTGTTTAATTATTTAGTTTTGTAAATTTGGTTATTAATTTTTTATGGGGATTTAATTGGGATATATTTGAGGAATTAATTTGATGACATTTAATTCTCATTATTTGTATGACATAGAGCATTCATTTGGGGGTTATGATTTGATATGGTTGATTTGAGTTTTAATGTTGGAATATTGGTGGATTTAAAATATTTTTGTTAGAGATGTGTTAATTAAGGGTATGGTTGACATGTTATTTATGAATATTATTAAATTAAATCAAAGTATTTATAGGCATGTTTGTCACCATGAATATATTATAGAATTAGAGGATTTAAATAGGGAAAATTGCATTTGTGGAAATTAATTGAGGGGACTAATTAACATTAGATCACACCAAAATTATAAAATAAGAACATTTTTTTGATATCATATGTGACATGAAATGTAGAACTTAAAAACCCATGAAATGAATTTATTTAAATTTATTCTCTTTGATAGCTTTCGACACACATAAGCCCAAATCTAAATGAAATATGATATAGTATACCATTATAACCTAGCCATTAAATTGGAGAGTATGAATAGTAATAAGTAAATAATGAAACTTATATGGTTAAACATGTAAAAAATATATTCGATGGTTATCTATTGATTATAAATAAAATAAGAATCATTTTAAAGAAAATGAAATGTTTTCTAAAAAACTGTATTTTTTTAAAAGGTAATACCATCACGCTTCACACACATACATTAAAATTTATTTTTAAAATTTTTAAAAATATATTTTAGAAAACTAACGTAATTTTTTAATCAATGTGTAAAATTTTTCTTGTTGGGAAATCTTGATAATTTTATAAAACATTTAATTTATTTTATGAATAGTGAAAAATACTAGTTTGTATTGAAAAATACCTTTCTATTTAAGTAATTTAAAAGTTATATTTTGTTATAAAATTCTTATAAAAGTATAATTAATTCAGTTTTATTATAAAAAATACAATATAGGTCATTGTATTCAAATTAATTTTTATTTTTTATATTAAAACTTTTTATTCGTGTGATTTTTCTCTTTGGAAAAACTCTATTTCATCGCGTCTGTGGGTTTAATTTTAAATTAAAATTTTCATTTTCTTTGAGTATAATTTATAAAAATGGAATTATTATTTTTAATCCTAACAATTAATATTATATAATAAGGTCAACTTATTTTTTATACACAATGAATAGTAAAAAGAGAAAATACAATAATTACTTTGGTTAAGGTTAAAACAGGTTTACTGGGGGTTAAACTAAAACTATAAGGTTTGAAATTACCAAAATACTTGTATAAATTCTATTTTATGGTCATATTTAGACCCATATTACCTCATTGTTTAATTTTATCTGCTTTGGGTGTATTTTTCCATTAAATTGACCAATATAATAATTAAAGTAAAGAAAAAGACATAATGTCATCCTGTTAGTTTTAAATTCAGTTATATAATCATATAGGGGGCAAAGAAATATGTGAATGAATATTGATAATCCTTTTGAGAATAATTGCATTAATTTATTTTGGGTAATTTATTTTTAATTATTTGTAAATATATAATTACTTAAAATTCTTAAGTAATGGTAATGCAGTAGTTATATAATTATTAGAAAAATAAAATAATTAAGGCTAAAAATATTAAGAGTAAAATAAATAGAATAAATTATTGTATTACATGAATTTTTTAGATAAATATAATGTATTAAAATAATATATTCTAATTAAAACGTTTTATTGATGTTTTAAAATTTTAATTAAATGAATAATATCAAAATTGTCTTTAATATTATTTTATAATAAATAATATTTTATTAAATGATTTAAAGTTCCAAAGAAAAATATTATCTACTGATTATTTGGTATATGTTTAAATATATCATTAATTTTCCATTAATGGACTAATGTTCCCTTTATAACAATTATATTGACCCATAAATAGTATAAACCACATTTTTATATTAACGGGTGAAACATAGTTTTGCCCGTTACATGAACTTGTGTTAAAATTAATTTTCTATATAAATAATATTTTTGATTTTATAAATTGGTTTTAAAATTTAAAACCATTCGGTAAAAATTATCTCACAAGGATAGTTAATGTTTTTTAATGGTAAATTAAATATTTAAAAAGTGTTTCTACCATTGTGAAAAATAAAATGGTAAAAATAAATAATCTAAGAAGTTAAGGTACAATATATTTTAAAAATGTTTTTTCATGACTTTCTATTGTTGAATAGTTTGGGTATATTCAAAAATATCGCTCCTTGGTTATAAAAGGGAACTCCCTCCCATAAATTATTCACATCACTCAAGATATTTTTCTTGACCAAACCCTCCAAAAATATCTTCTATAAACACTTATACACATTCTAAATATTTTGGTCTTCCAAAAATACAAACCCTGTTGTACTTAAGAAGACATCTAAATGAGGTTTCTTTAAGATGAGGAATTATTCTTAATAAAGCTCTTTATTTTTATTTATTATTTGGATACCTTAAATTATAACATAAAAATTACAACATAACAACACCATTATATCCTATATAATGATATTTTATTATTTTAATGTAATAACCTATATACATATCCTATAACGACCCAGGTATTTATAGAATAATACATTTTTTAAATCTATTAATATTTATGAATAAGATATTAATTTTACATTAAAGTGGTTATTTTTTCTGATAGAGAACATAAAACACAACAATGAGATTCTATAAAATCTTACGTTGTACACAACTTTGAGTTATACCGAAAAATAATATAATATTATTATTATTATTATAAATGTTAGTTAATGAAATTTCGTTTTATTAGTGAGAATTAATAGAAATAAAGGAAATATGATTACACACATTTTTTAAATGTTTTCACGGTTATCTAATATATTTTAGAGGATTAAAATGGGAAAGAATCCAAAATTAAGCATAAATACTCTAATATTTCTAAAAGGTCATTTTACCACCTTATGAAGGAGAACCCTTTTTAAATATAGTTTTTGTCACTTTTTGTGTTATATTTGACTAAATAAACTTATTATATAGAAGTGGGACATCAAAATTTACTTTGGATAATTTTTTGGTAATTTTCTAATAATGATCATTTTCTAATGAATAGTGAAAAATACTGCATTTTAATTCAAAACTACTTTTTCATATAATTTATTTATATAGATAGATTTCTATTTTAATTAGTTTTGAATTTTAATTGGATTATTTATGTATAATTTAATCCAATGATGTTCATTGGAATTAATTTCTCTTTTAAATTGGACATAAACACAAGTCAATCTTTTGATCGTTTTTACTTCTCAAAAACCTCCTTTATGGTTTTAACTACAGGAATTAATTTTAAATTAATTACTAAAAATTATTATTTTTTGAATTTGTAAAAAGATATTTCATATTTTTAATAATAATTTCCAAATTGTGCAAATAGGTACCTTTAATTTTTGGACATTATGAATAGTATGTTTAGTAAATATTTTATTTACCATGCTTAAAGGGTCAATCTGATAAATAAGAGTAAAAAATAATATTATAATAATATTAAACTACCCTAAAACATTTCGTAATCCTATTTGATGTTTCCAACCGTGTTCATCCTTGGGTTGATTTTGGAACCAATATAGCCTCTTGTGTTTGATAATGACGTGTTATAAGAATTAATTTAAAGTAAAGAGAAATAAAACATAAACGTGTATCTTTTCTTAAAAAACATTTAATATAGGGTTATATAACTGACCTCTTTGGCTATAAATAGTCATTATAAAATAAAAAATATTTCCTATATAATGATATTTTATTTATAATTTTTAGACTTTAAATAAATAACTTTATTTATGACACAATGATGATATAGTGATTTCTTCATTAATAAAGGATTCAAATAAATGATATTATAATTATTAAAATAAATATTATTTGACATAATTAATGTCATCCAATAATTATCATGGTGAATATGAAATTTTATGATTGATTCAATGTTTTTTCTAAGGAACCAAGTTGTTATGAATTTGTAAAAAAAGTAAAGTATGAATAGTGGTCAAGATTGAAATAATTCATAACATAAAATATAAAATATTTTATTAAATGATATTAAATTCCTAAAAAACTAAGAGTTGTACAAATGGTTAAGATAAGTTAAAATATTCCATAAATGTCTTTTTGGGGTGTTTTACATGATATGGTAATTAAATTAATGCAAAATTTCTAAATAACATGATATCACTATAGGATTAAAGAAGGAAAAATAAGGGTTAAGCCAAAAATATAAAGATAAAAAAATATTCAATACATGTAGAAAAATTATTGGATGATTTTAATTCAAAACAAAATAATCTTATATTATAATTAAATGATTTTTTGACCTTTTTAAATCTAAATTGAATTTATAATAAAATAATATTTCCAGACTTTCCTTAAGTGCTCCTCCTCCCTCTTATAAAATGCCACCACCACTTCCCACTAACCCACACATCTCAAGACCCTTGGATCATCCAAATTCGGCTCAAATAATCTCCCAACATCCCTCCTTTCCTCTTATAATACTTAACTTGGGAAGAAAAAATTCAATAAAGTCTTTTGTCTCAAATCAAAATAAGTTACCCAATTTATAGGTAATGTCTTCTCTCAAGATCCTTTCCTTTATTTTCCTTCTCCAATCTATATGACCTTCTTATTCTATGATTACATAAAAAAACCAGTATCCTCAATACACTATATTTTTTTATTATAATTATTCAAACTACACTTACACACACCTTCATATAATGGATACGAACATATTGTTTCTGTATACAATGAACTACTGCCTCACAAAATGATGATTGTTCAATTTTATCATATCACCTATCATGGTAGCCATTATAATGGAACTGTATTTATATATAATATATATTATATTTATATTGTCTCTATGCTTCTATATTTTTTTTCAACATACCTTTATTCTTTCCATGATGTGTAAATAAGATAATTTCATTTCAGGAAGTGTGGACTACCGCCCCCTCAAACTGATATAACTCGTTCATTCTATAAATGGAATGTATAAAGGATAGTTTTATTAAAGATATGAGACATAAATTATATAAATATAATAATATTATTATTTTATACATTTATATCATTTAATTATTATTCTTTTGATATGAAAAATAAATGAAATTAGTGTTCATGTGTACGTACGGCCTACCGTCTCTATGAATGGTGCATTTCATTTCTTATCTCCAAATGTTATAGAATATTATAAATAAATATATAATACACATATATGATATTTAAATCATGAATATCATTCTTGATATGATGTAATTTTTACTACATGGACAATTTACTTCAAAATAAGTTTATTTTCAACTTAAGTACTGAATATCGACAAAACAATAGATATTAACTTAAATAATTATATAATTGTTATAACATGGTAATAAGTGATATAAAAGAAATAATAAACATAAAAAGGTTCTACAACAGGTATAAATTAACTTAAGTTTATTATTTAGTAAGAACAAGGAACATATGTATGGGTAGATAAACCCCTTTGACTTTTAATTTCATTCAAAGGGAATCTTTTTCTACAACGTGTTTCACTAAACGACAAAAATTAATGTTTTTAACATATGTGGTGAAAAATAATTCTCTATTTCCATAACATTTATTTTATATTTTGATTCCTCTATAACACTTAATGTTTTTAAAAGGATAATAAATCCTTTATTCTCTTTTCGGCTTTTTTGGTATTGAAAATGGTTTTTGAATTGGATTTAATATTTCAATATCTTGTAATGATTTCTTGTGATTTCCAATGAAATTTTATGATTGAAATGTTTATATTTTAAATATTTTATTTTTTATGATTATATAATGGTACTTGGACATTTGACAGGTGGTTACGTGATAAACCAATGATGGTTGGTTATGTGATAAACCAAATACAGGTGGTTCTGTGATAAACCATAGAAGTTTGATTACGTTATAACCTCCAATGTATTGGTTATGGAAGTCAGTCGTATGGCTATTCCATTTATTTATTTGTGTGGAAGTTGACAATATGGTTATTCTATTCAAGTATGTTTATGTACCAATTTACCTTTATATGTTATATTTTAATTTTTATAGGATTTATGGTAATATTTTGGTTAAAAAATTGAAAGAAATGAGATTATATTTAGTGAAGTATATTTATTAATTCTTAAATGTGAAAAGTATTAAATTATGATAAAGTATTAATGATTTTCATTTTTCCCAAGAATAATAGTTTTCCTTCATTGTGTATCCCTTACTGAGGTTTTTATGCACATCCCAAGTTTGGAAATGTTTTTAATAGGACATAAATAAGAATGGAGTCAAGGTTGAGATCAAGTAAAAGTCATGATATTTATAACCTGAAATGAAACATTTTTTTAAAGAGTTTTTTTATGAAAGTAATTGATAGTGATCAGAAGTTTCTATTTGTAATATTCAGGTTATTATGTATAAGGAATGAAATAATTCTCTAAATATCTAAACCAGAAAAGTTCCTTGATGTGAATTAAAGTAAAATTATAGACTTATCTCAAGATTAAGTAATGTTTAAGGATCAGGCCTTATAGTTGGTATCAGAGGTTTGTTTAGATAAATATAGAGATTATGGTGTTATTTAAGAATAAGTGACATGTTTTATATAACCACAATGGTTAGAATAATAGAAAGATTCATAGTTATTTTAGATTAATTTAATGAGTTTATGATAACAGTAATAAGTATATCTTAGGGTTTACCCTCCTCAAAAGATAGGGTAAGATGATTTTACTAATATACTCACAGTTACATTTTTTGTTTTTATAAATGGATGGATCTATAAATAACCAAAATAATAATGTATGTGAAGGAACCTATTATGGTTTTCTAAATAAGCAACTGAATGAAATGGGAGCTACAATGATAACTCTTGTTTTTATTCATAACGAACTATCTGGAGTCATGATTGACCACTTTAACCTTGGTGATTTTTCAAAGGAATCATATATACAAAAAATGAATCCCAGTAGAAGTTTACGTAATAATCATAAAGTTAAGTATATTTAAAAACCTATATGTCAAGGATCTGGAAATAAACACCTAAGAAAATGTTTGAAAGGTACAGGAAGATGTTATAAATTTGATAATGAATGTCCAAATGAAATAAACTGCCATGGAAAAAGTATGTATTCAGTTGACTTTTGGAAATGGAATGAATTTTTTTCCAACGGATCCATTGAATTTTTTAAATGTGGTGCTCATGGTCATTACTCAAATATATTTCCAATGAAGAAGGTTTAGGAATGGGATTAGCAGGACCATACATATATATGTTTTCCAATACCTAATTCCATTCCAATTGAAGATGAGGAAACTAAAAATAACCTATGAGAGGTATAGATTATTTCTTATCTCATGTTTTGAAATTACTGAATCTTAGGACATTATAGATGATTATTTTAGTAAATAAGTATAAAATAATATGATGGAAAAAATGGTTAAAGGGTCATGAAGAATAATCAATGATTAAGATGTCTAGATTTTAGGAATTGAATAGTTATTTTGGATCTTTGGTTGACAATATGTTTAAATGTATTAATGAATGGATTACTTTAGAATACTTAGAGTATTTTTAACCCTTAAGTTTGTAATATAAAAATTCTAATTGAGGAAGAATTATCTTTTCTATTGTGTATATAGTTATAAAGAACCATTAGGGTAAATATGAACCTTGAGTTTGAGGCAATTACGTATTATTACTTTTTGGGATGAAAAATGTGAGGTATGAGATAACCTTTGAGGTTAAAATATGGTATGGTTATTTTTTAAGAATTTATCTCATTTTTGTGAATATTATAAAATTGTATATTTTTTTGAAAAATGACAACATGAAAACCATGTGACAACCCGTCGTATCGGACAAAGATATTTTAATAAAACACACAACTAAAGTGCGTCTAGTATTTTTTGTCTACCACTGGACTATGTGAAGTCCCTGGTTAACATAAATTATTGTTTTTAGTTAAATTATTTTATGGATCAAGAATAATTTGATTTTTGGAACTTATGTTTTATCAAATGGATATCTTTATTATAGGGAAATGATTTGTTGATTAAGTGAGAAATGTTTTTTAGAATACATTCCCTCTTTTTGGAACAATATATCCATATTGAAAATATAATACTATGAGATTTTATTTTGGGAGTACTTGTTTGATTTCATTTTGGAATAATCTATGTATTTATTAGGGAAAATAGTGATTTGTGTTGTTTGTGGAAATGATTAACCTATCATGGAGAACATGTGATTAGGTTAATTTTTTTAAGTTTGAGACTTTAAGAGTAGTTGATGTTATTTAGAGAAAAAATTTACAATTTATTATGGAAGACTATGTGATCAAATCCTTATAAATATTGGGTTTCTACCATATTTTTTATTATTTTGAGAATTTTAAGGACAATTGTTTATTGAATGGTATTTGTTGAACTTCTAGTATTGTTTGTTTAGTTTGAGAGATTAGGAGTAGTATTTATTTTTTTTATAATGGATTATACTTTTTTGGGATTATCTGATCTTCTACTAACCATTGTAGTTTTGGTTAATGTCTAAAGATAGGGAAAATATATAGATCATCTTTTGTGGATTATGTGATTCTCTAGAAGTTTTAACTAGCACTTCAGGTTTGACCAAGTCATCTTGAATACACATTGTTTGGAGAAAAGATGATTTTTTGGTAGATATTTATTAAACGATGAAACTCTACTTGATAAGTAAGTGTGTTTACTTATATTGATAGTCAATTTTCTAAACAAATTACTCGACTTTATAAAAAGGAACTTAAAACAAAAAAATTACTTTTCCTATTAGTAAATCAAAGATCATTTAACCCATCACAGGTTTATGATTTTCTGGTTTTTAACTTTATCCTAATAATCTTTTCATCACTCTCCCTTAGAAAAAGATGGTTAGTTTCTCTTCCATATCCATGTTTTCCTACATTGAATCCTAGAATGTGTTATCTCGGATGACTTTTTACTTCTCTTCATTTATATTAAATTGATAGTTTATTGACTCTTTTTCTGATGTAGGATTTTCAATAATGTTTCCAAGCCTAATTTTAAAATTGTGAGGATGCAATTTCCAAATGGGGGAAATGATGTAACGACCTAAGTATTTATAGAATAATAAATTATCATATCTATTAAAATTTATTAATTAGATATTGATTTTACATTAACGGGGATACTTTTCCAAATACCATACCCAACACATAACAACGAGTTTCTCTGAAAGCTTACGTTGCACACAACATTGAGTTATACCGAAAAATAATATAATATTATTATTATTTTTTAAAATGTCAATTAACACCAAGCCGTTGTATTGTATGGAATAAATAGAACTAAAAAAATATTATTACACACATTTTTAAAATGTTTTTATGTCTATCTAATAAATTTTAGAGGCTTAAAATGAGAAGGAATCCAAATTAAAGCATAAAATACTCTAATATTTTTAAAAGGTTGTTTACCACCTTTTAAAGTAAAACCCTTTTTAAATATAGTTTTTGTCACTTTTATATGTTCAGTTTGATAAAATAACTTATTCTATATAAGTGGGATATCAATATTTACTTCAGATTAAATTTTGGTAATTTTTTGATAAAGTTCATTTTTTAATGAATAGTGAAAAATACTACATTTTAATTCAAAACTGCCTTTCATATAATTTATTTATATAGTTATATTATCATTTTAATTGGTTATAAAGTTTAATTAAATTATTATTTTATTATTTAATCCAATTATTGTCATTAGTGGTAATTTCACTTCTAAATTGTACATAAACACATGCAAATATTTTGATAATTTTTACTTCTTAAAAACACGCTTTATGGTGTTGAAATGGAAATTAATTTTAAATTACATGCTGAAAATTTTGTGTTTTTAATATGAAAAAATTTATTTCATATTAGAAATAAAAATGTTCAAATTTTTTAAATAGGCGCATTTTATTTTTAGACATTATGAATAATAACTTCAGTAATTATTTTATTTACCATGGCTAAAGGGTAGATCTGGTAAATAAGAGTAAAAAATAATATTATAATAATATTAAACTACCCTAACACATTTAATAATCCTATTGGATAATATATATATGAACATGTTCATTCTTGGGTGTGATAATGACATGTTATAAGAATTAATTTAAAGAGAAATATAACATAAACCTGTATCTTTTACTAAAACAATTTTAATATAGGGTTATGTAACTGATATATTTTACTATAAATATTCATTAGAAACCTAAAAATATTTCCTACATCATGGTATTATAGTTATAATTTTTAGACAATAAATGAATAATTTTATTTATGACATAATGATGATGGAGTGATTGCTTCATTAATAAAGAATTCAAATAAATGATATTATAAATATTATTTGAAATATTATTTTAAATAATTAATGTCATAAAAGAATTGTATAGGTGAATATGAAATTTTAAGATTTATTTGATGTTTTTTTGAAGGAATCAAGTTGTGATGAATTTGTTAACAAGTCAAGTATGAATAGTGTCCAAAATTAACATAATTCATAACATAAAATATAAAATAGTTTATTAAATTAAATTAAATTTATAAAAATATAAGATTCTAAAAAATGGTTAATATAAGTGAAAATATTACATAAATGACTTTTTGGGACTTTTAACATGATATGGTAATTACATTAACCCATAATGTGTAAATAACATGATATCACTGTAAGATTAAAAAGGGTAAAATAAGGGTTAAACCAAAAATATGAGGATAAAAAATATTTAAAACTTGCCACAAAATTATTGTATTATGGTTATTCGAACCAAAATCATATTATATTAAAATGATATTATTTTTGGACCTTTTGTAATCTAAATTTATTTTATAATAAAATAATATTTCAAGACTTTCATAAAGTTCCCATCTTCCCTCTTATAAAAGACTACCACCTCTACCTGCTGACTCACACCTCTAAAACCTCTTGTATCATTACAATTATCCTAAAATAAGATCCCAACATCCATAACTTCCTCATAGAATCCTTTCCTTTGTCATAAGAAAATTCAAGAAAGCCTTTTGGCTCAAATCAAAAGAAGTTACCCAATTTAGAGGTAACGTTTTTTATCAAGCTCTTTTCCTTTATTTTCCTTCTCCACTCCCTATGATATTATTATTATATGATTAAATAAAAACCAGTATCGTAAATATACTAGTATGTTTTTATTTTATGTATTATAACTACACTTACTCAGACCTCTATATAATGGATACAAATATATTGGTTATGTGTACGACGAACTACTACCTCACGAAACAATGATTGTTAATTTTTCTCCTACCACCTATCATGATGACCATTATGTTATAAATGTATTTATATATGATATATATTATATTTAAATTTTTTCTATTCTTCTTTAATTTTTGTAAAACATACATTTATGGTTTCCATGATGTGTAAATATGATAATTTCATTTTTAGGAAGTGTAGACTACCACCCCCTCATAGTGTTATGAATTTTTCATGATATAAATGGAATGTTTAAAAGATGGTTTTATTAATCCTATGAGTAATAAATGGCATAAATATAATAATGGTATTATAATATACATTTATATCATTTGATTATTAATATTTTAAAATGAAAAATAATTGAAAGTAGCGTTCATGCGAACGTACAACCTACCATCTCCAAGAATAGTGCATTTAATTTCTTATCTCAAAATGTTATGGAATATTATAAATTAATATATAATGGACATATATGATATTTATATCCTGAATATCCTTTTGGAGATGATATAATTTTGACTGCATGGACAATTTACATCAAAATAGGTTCATTTTCGACTCAAGTACCGAATATCGACAAAACGACCGATATTAACTCAAATAATTATATAATTGTTATAAAATTGTAATAAGTGATATAAAATGAATAATAACCTTGTAAAATGTTCTAAAAAAGTATAAATTAACTTAATTTTATTATTCAGGAAAAACAACAAACATACGTGATGATTTGGACTCAATGTAAGGGACTTTGTCTCAATCTCCTTTCATTGAGGCATATTTTGATAATATAAACCTCCTTATTTTATATGGTGTATAATAAAACCCTTTGAAATTTAATTTCATTCAAATGGAATATTTTTTTATTTGTTTAACTAAATGAAAAAACGTATTGTTTTTAACTTATGCGGTGACAACAACTTTTATGTCGCCGTAACCGTTATTTGATATTTGACTACCTCTATAATCCTTAATGTTTTTAAAAGGAAAAGAAATACCTTATTATATTTTTGGGTGTTTTGGTATTAAAAATGGTTTCAGAAATGGATTTAATTTTTCAATATCTTGAATTTAATTTTCGGTATTTCAAATGAAATTTTATTAGTCAGATGTTGATATTTTAAATATTGTATGTGTTATGATTATATAAGGGTACATAGACATTTGATGGGTGGTTACATGATAAACCAATGATGGGTGGTTACATGATTAACCAAATATAGGGGTTTCTATGATAAACCTTGGATGGGTGGTTTTGTTATATCCACCAATACATTGGGTATGGAAGTAATCCATATTATTATTCCATTTAGTGATATGTGTGGAAGTTGGTCGTACGGTTATTCTATTCAAGTATGTTTATGTCTTAAGTTACCTTTATATGTTATATGTTTCATTATATTGGATTTATGGTAATATTTTGTTTACAAAAATTCTAATAAGTGATCTTATATTCAGAGAATTATATTTTCTACTTCTTAAAGGTGAAAAGTATTACTTTATGATGATGTTTTCATGGTTTTTATGTTTTCCCAAGACTAAGAGTTTTTCTTCTTTGTGTATCCCTTGCTGATATTTTTATGCTCATCCCAAGTCTTGAAATTTTTTTTACATGACTTAAAGAATAATAGATTCATGGATTAGATCATGTAAAATTCATGTTGTTTAAAACTAGAAATCAAACATGTTTTTTTTAAGAGTTTTTTATGAAAAAATGGATAGTGAGTAGAAGTGTCTACTTGTTATATTCAAGTTGTTATGTATAAGTCATGACCTAATTCTCTAATTATATAAACCTGAAAAGATACTCGATGTGAGTAAAATTAAAATTATTTAATTATATCAGGATTAAGTAATATTTAAGGTCGGGGCCTTGTATCTCCTCTTCCATAAAATGGGAAATCAAAATTTTAATCGTGTGTATGATGGGTTACCACCTCGCAAACCAATGTGAATTTTTTTTAATCAACAACTTTAAAGGTTGGATATAGTGATGTATTTAATATATATATATATATAATATTATTGATATAATTATACTTATGTATTTTTAATATTAAATATACATTCTTACATTCCATTCTATTTAAAACATTTTAACATTGCTTGTGTGTATGAAGGACTACCACCTCACAAAGTGATGTAATTTGTTTTTCACATACAATTTACATGGAAGGTAATAAATAAAATTTTAATGAATACAAGATATATATATATTACATGATTTTTACATTTAAAAATTAATATATCACTCATTTCCTTTCCCTTTCACCCAAAAAAGACATGATAACACCGCTCGTACGTACGTATGACCTACAATCTCCACGAAGTGATGGGATCGATTATCCATGTAAAAATTCAAATAATTATTATAAAAATGCATGTAATGAAAAAAAATATTTACAACATTAATATAATTCTTTATATTATGTGACTATATAATATTCAAAATAACTATAACTTTCATGTTAAAACATGCATGAGAAAACAAGTCAGTAAACACCAGAAACAATAGTAATAGTGAAATATTACTAACGAATGGGTGATAATATTTTATAAAAGGATCATATATAATGTAATAAATATTAAAATGGTTCTTTTATAAATTAATAACATGTTTAAAATCATTTTAAATGAGTTTAACACATGTTCAATCAAAAGGAAGCATGTGGTAATGGATTTTGTCTCAATTTCCTTTCATTGAGGAACAATATAATGGTATGCACATTATTTATTTTATATGGGGTATATACCACCCATTTTCTATGTAATATTATTAATTATTCTATATTAATGGTATTATAAGTTTAAATTTGAATTTTTTTCATCTAAGAGGATTTGATTTGAAAATTTTCAAGTGTTAAAGAATTTTATAACTCAATTTCTTTTCATTAGGTTATATTACTTATTTGTTATATTTGATATTATTATATTATGTGTCTAATGAATTTTTATTATATTTTATTTGATTTCCAATTATTTTATATGGATTTAAAATTGATAATAATAATTGATTCAATGATTGATTCTCACTTCAATTTTATGATCATTGTAAGGGTTTCTTATCACAAATTGTCTTCTTTGGGACATATGTCGTGTTATAAACCTATCATATTTTATGAGGTGTATCTGATATCCATTTTATATTTAATATCATGAGTATATTTATATATATGGTATTTAATTTTTCATTTTATATTATTCCTTTCATAGGATTTATGTTTCAGAAGTAACCAAAGTGGTAAGATATTTATGTATCAATCTCATTTAAATCGAGATTATTTATAATTTAAATTTCATTAAAAGGAATAATTTGATAATTTCTAATAAAAACCATTAATTTTCATCTCCTCTAGTTATTCACTAATATTTTAATTAATACTACCATTTTTCTATATTTGGTACTTAAAATGATTAAGAAAATGTTTTTAATAAAATCTGACTTCATTTCTCTCTTCAGTTGAAAATCCTTTTTCTTCCCAATCCAGTTTTTTAAATATGATTCCAAAAATGTTTTACTATTATTTTTTAAATTATTTTTTATTCATAATTGGTAATTTAAAAAAAATATTCTTCCTAATATTTTTTGAACAATGTACTTTTTGAATTTTCTTACAAAAATGTCAAATGAATATTTTCTTTTAACATACTCAGTATGAACATAACCTTACACCATAATTACTACTAATTTATTTGAAGCTTCATTTAAAATTTTAAAAGGTTGATTTTAAATAAAATGGTTTTCCTAATTTTCTAGAAATTTTTAGTTTCAAAATTTATTTTTAAAGAAAAAAGGTTACTTTCTCAATAATTTTTTTAAGTATCATTTTATGGTATTTGTATTCCTCAATGACAAAAAACCCTTATTTAAATTGTAATACGCTAGATATATATTTTAATTATTTCATTATTACTATTTATTGGGATGGTTTATGATCATTTTGACTAAGAAAATCATTGACATTCTCTTTCTTGATAAATTTTTATAATCATTAACTTTCCCTTGAAATATTAACTTTCTTAAGATCATTAGACATTACATTCCCTTAAATATCCATATTATTTATCATGGATATTTTTATTATGTAAACAGTATATCAGTTTTATGCATGGTACTATACATTTAATATTATATGATTGAATGGAGAAATTATTTGTAATATATATTCCTTACATGGTACTAAAATTTGTTGATAAGGTACATTATTCATGAATTAAATCAATAATTTGATCTATGAGGAATTCATCGGGCATACAATTATGGGTGGGGCTTAGTTATAGATGTCCCCTCAATGCATCAGTAGTCTAATGATATGAGTTAGTATCCGAGACTTATTTAAATGGGTTCTTATTTTATACCTTCCCATCAGTTAAGTTATATTAGCACAATGAATCGACGATAAATGTATCATGATGCCTAAGCTCATGACATTCAATATTAATAATTTCATTCATTATGAATTCATTTATTATTATCCATGATATTATTTTATTCATATTATCTATGGATGCATTTTGTTCTCAAGCTATTAATTAAATTGAATTTATTTTTTATTATTTACCTTTAATTATTGATTTTTCCTTATCTAATCATGATAGTCAAGTTATTAATGAAATGGAATATCTATTTATATATTTACCTTTCCATATTGACTATATATTATATATCGTGATTTATTTACTCATTATAGCTTTCATTGTATATAACACTTACTGATCATTTAATCCCACCCTTATTTTCTTCCTTTCCTAGGAATCTAGGAAGTGTACTCTGAAAGATATGTTAGGATATACTAGAGGGAATAATGATATTCTTGAAAAAAATTATGTTTTAATTTGGGTATTCAGATTTAATATAAAAATCATCTATATATATATAGTTTACTAGGACTACTAAAAATTTCAGTTCTTTTGGATGTGATCACATGTATCTAGAATCAATGTAGCAGAGTAACCACAAACTCTAGGCTATTGGGGTCAGGGTCATTATATTTGGTATCATAAAAAGTTTATTGGAAACATTGGGAACTAGATTTAAGAAAACATATATTAGAGAAAATAACCATATAAATGAGTTTTTGGATAAGTCTAAGTATATGATAACAACCTCAAGTTTGGTAAGGTAGATATTATGTGGTTTTAATAGAAATACATTATGGTCTAGATATTACAACTAGAAATGGTTTTGACACAGATGCATCTAGGGGTAATAACACAAAAAAGATTTGGTCATGTATATATCGTCTATAATTCTACTGTACGATGATTGTACCCTAACTACACACATGATTTGACACTCCTAAAGGATGTGATTTATATAATTCATGTTTCCTCCATAAAACATTATGGTTAATTAAAAAATTGAACCTAAGGAACCCTATGTTATACCATAATGATATGGTATAAACCTAAAGTTTCTTAGTCTGATATGTATAAAGGTAATAATTTGTTTAAAATAATATATAATCTTTATAATGTTTTAAATGATGGAATTCAAGAATTATTAAGAGTATTTTGGGATAAATTTATAGTAAAACATACCTTTGTATTAGTATCAGTTTTAGTAATAAATTATTCAATTAATAATACCTTTACAATTTTTTTAAAAATAAGATTAAAGGTATTGTTGAAATTTTGGGTTAATATGATCATTTATATTAAGTAAATTAAGATTGTATTATTTTATGGAATCATGTGATTCGTTATAATTTGATTTTAGTTTTTTATGAACAAAAATTAATCTTCAATACTCATCATTTAGAATATATGATATTGTGATGGTAATTGATTTAAGGATGAAATTATACTTATCAAGTAAGTATATTTCCTTATGTTTTTAGTCTATGTGGTAAATGAAACACTCTTATTTAGTAAAATGATCTTCAAATAAAAATTTAATTCATTTTTGATAAGTCTATGGTCTCTTCTCTCAAAAAAATAAGGGTATAAAGTTATCTCAAAAAATGGATCTTATTTACAAATATATATTTTCACTTTAGCCAATGTTTTCCAACATGGAAACGTAGTTATGTGTTATTACCAATGAAATTTGTAATACTGTTTCCAAATTTTAAAAGGATCTTTTATTATCTCATTTTACGATATGGGTTTTCAATAAAAGTATTTTCAATTATCAAACCCTTAACTTCTAGGCATAAGTTTAAATTAAGAGGACACAATTTATTAAAGGTGGAGAGAATTTGACACCCAAAAATTCTAAAATAAGAACATTTTGTTCGATACTTTATGAAACATACACAACTAAGATAAAATCAATCGAGAAATATATTTCTTTAAATTTAATATCTTTGATAACTTGTGGTACATGAAACCCTAAGTCTAAATGAACTATAATATAGTATATTGTTATAACCTAGATGATAAATTGGATGGTATAAATATGACTAACTAAGTGATCAAAATTATATTCTTTAAAAATTGATAAAATAAATTCAATGGTTTTATATTTATTATAAATAAAATAATAAAAATTCAAAAGAAAATGAAATTTTTTCTAAAAAATGGATTTTTTCTAAAAGGTAGTCACGTTGCTCTTTTAACATATCGATTAAAATTGTTTTTCAACACTTCTAGAAAATTTATTTTTTAAAATTGACTTAATTTTTGAAATCATAGTGTCAAGATTATATAAGATTTAATTTTTTATACTTTTATAAAAAGATTAATTTTTCAATGAATATTGAAAATATTGGTTTTTATTGAAAACCGCTTCCATTTACAGTATTTATAAGTTAATTTTTTAAATAATTTTTTTAAACGTAAAATTAATCCAATAATATTTTAAGAAATACAATTTAAGTCATTTTATTCAAATTTATTATGATTTTTGGTATTAATTTCTTTTTATACTTTTGAGAATTTTCTCTTTAGAAAACTGCTTTTTCATCACTTCTACAGTGATAATTTTAAATTATTATTTTTTCAAATTTTGTTAGAAAAATGAATTCCATATTAGGAATTGAAATAATTAATATTATGTAATAAGTTTAACATAATTTTTTATCATAATGAATAGTAAAAATAGAAAAAATTAATTATTGTGGTTAAGGTTAAAATTTGTTTATTTGGAGTTAATCTAAAAAGAAAAGGGTTAAAATGGCTCAAATAATTGTCTAATTTCTACTGTATGGCCTTATTTCTACCCCTAATGTAAAAAAATTTATTTTAAAAAAAAATATTTGATTTTGTAAAGGGCATAAAACCCTATATTTAATTTGTGTTCAACACAACACCTAGTTTAGCTTCGTTATGTGCAACCTTGAGATTTTTATGCTTGATATAATATTCATCATGAAGAAGAAAACTAAAATTACCCCTGATATATATTACTATTATAAACTAGAAATTGGAATGGTGGGTATGAATATGATTAACTAAATTATGAAAATATGTCTTAAACAAGTATATATAATTTATTATTTGGTGACCAATTAATTAGAAATGAAAATAAATCCCTTTTGAAAATAAATGGAACCCTTTTTCTAAAAATCTATTTTAATGCACAGAATTGTGTTTTATACTAATAAATTAAAAAACTTTTTTGGGATTATATTAATTAAATTTAAATATAATATATTTGATCTAATTTTTAACATTAATCTTATTATTTTCTAGGCATGATATAAAAATAAATCCAACTTTACGCTTAAAACTATATAATTTCCTAAAAAACAATTTTTTCGACTTTGTATAGCTTACATAGTTTTCAAAAAAACATTTATTAAATTAATTTTAAAAATAAAAATTATTTTTGGAAGTGTAATATCATAATTTACTTTTTATTAATTTTTTGTATTTTTTCGGAAAATAGTGTTTGTTGGTGAATAGTAAAAAATACCGATTTTTGTTAAAAAAAGTCTGTTCTTTTCAAAAAATTAAGTTATTTAAAAATACCAGTACGTTTTGAATATATTTTCAAGTAAAATAAATTATATTTAATCAAATCAATTAATTTTAATCAACTTTATATTTCTATTTAGTATAAGTTTGTTTTGGGTTTCAGATTGGGTTTGTCCTAAAAGCAAATTTAAAATGCATAATGTTTCTCTATTTAAAAGAATTAAAATAATCCATAATATGGAAATGTTTAAAATATGTTTTTTAGAATATATATCATTAATTATTAATTTATTTTCATTCAATTATTATTATTAGTCATAGATTTAATATATAATCGTCCTTTTCTTATAAAAATATTCTTCTAAAAAACTTGTTGTCTCGTCGTGTCTGTGGGATTAATATTAAATTATAATTTGCCTATTTTTTGAATTGAATATGAAAAAATAGATTCAATATTTCTAATCAGAATAATTTATAATTTCTAATGAGGAAAAAATAAATTTTTACTAAAGTTTCTAGTAAAAATAATTAAAATAAAATATAGCGATTAAACAAGTTACTTAGTGATAAAACATTAAACATAAGGGGTAAAATAAACTATAAACTTATCCAAAACACAATTTATGTACATATTTATACCTTATACCTTATACCTTATAGGATATATTTTTTTTCATTATTAGTCCCTATTGAAATGAATACACATGCATGGAATTCACTCTTTCAAAAAAATTACAGGTGTGCCAGTCACCCCATTTATAAAAGGCTACCACATTCCCTACTCTCTTAACACCCTTCAAGACATTGGTATAGGTCAAGAACTACCCAAATTTCTTCCCAAATTTCCTTCCATCATACTATAATTCTTAATTTTTTCAGAAACCCAACCAAGGAAGGCCTTTGGTGAAAACAAAAAGGAGTTACTCGAAGAAGTGTTAACATTCATCAACTTGTGTTTTTGTTTTATTTATTTCAACACCCCCATTAATTATTCTTGTACCATTATTATATAATTAAATTTGTATCCTAAACATAATTATATGTTTTTTTGGAAATTTTATGACCTAAAACCACACACAATTCCATCAAATGTGTTATTAAATCATTATTCGTGTGTACGGTAGACTACCGCCTTATGAAACGATGTCGTTCGTTTTTCCATTACCACCTCTAAATTTTCAGAATAATGATGGATTTAAATTATATATAAGATATTTATAAAATATTTATACTTATTTAGGTAGTATATATTATATTCCATTTTATGTTCCATTATGTGTGGGATACGATAACATGGCTCGTGTGTGCGACGTACCTCCTCCTCAAGAAGCAATGAGATTATTTTTACACTAACGTGTTACATGGAAGGTAATAAGAGTAAAAATAATAAATATATGTAATATAAAAGAAATATTTATGATATTAATGACATATTTATCATTATTAAAATATAATATATATTTTTTCTTTTTACCTTTTTCACTCACTATAAAAAATGATAACGTCATTCATGGATGTGTGGAGTACCACCTCCGTAAAGCGATGTGATTCTTTTTTCACAACCACATCAAAACAATATATATATATATATATAATTATATATAATTAAATAATATTTTATTTAGGATATTATTACTATTTTTTAGAGATAAAATATCACATACCTTCTTTTCATAATGATCATTAGAAATATGGAAATGTTACTCATGTGTATGTACAGACTACCGTCTCCATCATCATAATGATAATTCATTTCTTATAACCATATATCATGATGGGTTTGTAAAGTTTTATTTATATATAAATATTATAAATATTCCATGATTATTATTCTGGATATGATTAAATAATGATCTCTTTAACCAAATTCAACCTACCAAATTCATTTTTGATAAATAAGTCAAATATGGTCAAAACATTCAATGTAAAATTAATTGATTAAGTAATTGCATGTAACCTGATAATAAGTGACATAAAATTAATAAAAAAAATTAAAATTTTTATAAATAAATAAATAAATTAACATAATTTTATTATTTAGGAATATAAATACACATGTGACCAGTTAGACTGAAGGTAAGGGTTTTTCTCATCTCTCTTTTATTTCTATGATATACATATCATGTTAACCATTTATTTTTGTTGTGTAGTTTATATAATTACCATGAATATATTTTGAGAATTTTATAGTTAAATTATGTGGATATTTATATGCATTTTAGGATCTATCTTTCATGGGGTTTATGGTTTCAAAGTTACCAAAGTTGTATGGGATTTTTGTCTCAATTTTCCTTCTTTAAGATGTTTGTTATGTTATACACATATCTTATTTTATGAGGTGTATATACTACCCCTTTAAATTTTATATCATGAATATAATTATTTAATTTATATTATAAGTTGAATTTATTTCTATTATTTCATGGGTCTTACGATTCTATGTTACCAAATTGGTAAGAGTTTCATGTTACAATCTCGTCGTTTATCGAGATTTTTTGTGATTAAGTATACAATAATAAAAACTTATGATCTACCTCTAAATAATTCTCATGAATTTTCATATCCTATGTGAATGTAAAGGGAATACAATTTTCCCTTCATTTTTGTCTCTTTATGTACTCACGAGTTCAAAATAAATTATTTATGAAAAATCAACTTTTTATCAAAAACATTTTTCTTCCATAACCCTTTTTTCTAAAAAAATTACAAAATATTACAAATTTTTTTTCAAGGATGAAAATATATTTTATTTAATAAATGTTTTATATAATTTTTTAAAAAATAATTTATAATATTTCATGGTTATTTTCAAATAAATTGAATTTCCAAATGTTTTATGTTTTAAAAACATCTTTTCAAAATGAAAATCTTATTTTCCTCAAACTGTATTTAATGATATTTTATTTATATTTCCATTCATCAATATCAATAAACCATTTTGTTACCTATGATTAAATTGGTATATTTCTTAGTGATACTATACTCATTATTTATTTAGATGGATTAATAATGTTTCAATGTGATTTTTATGAAACTAGTTTCTCTTCCACAGGTCAATTATATTTAAATGAGGTTGATATGAAACCCATTTCTTTTCCATGGGTTAATAATGTTTTTATGTATTTTATAATGAATGATATTTATAAATTATTCATGTTTTGGTTCTTAGAAATTACTTATATGATGGGTTGGCCCACATAGTGCTAGGTGATCCTGTTATAGCTTGTACGACGGGATGACCCAGATAGCGCAAAGTGAGATTGTTACAGGTTATACAATGGGGCAGCCCAAATAGTGTCGGTTTAGCTTGTTATTCCTTATAAGATCGGTGAGCCAAAATAGATCTACAATTAATTGGGTAATGATTATATTATAAGTCAGACATATGGTATTTACAATCAAAAGGGTTTTGAAATGATTTTATGAATATGATTCTCCAAGTTACTGAAAATACTTTGAATTGATTTTTATTAGATTATAATGTTTTTTATGATAAACAGTGATATCACATAGCTCATGGTTATTGATTTTTATGACTCTGTCCTTTTCCATGTTTTTGTATTTTATGATCTAGGTATTTATGGGTATAATTTCTTTTATTATTTCCTCATGTACTTTGATTATGTCATCAAACACTTATTCACCTCTTATAATCAATGATTGAATTCAATTTCTTATGCTTATGTCTACCCTTACTGAGAATTTGAGCCCACCCTTCTTATAATTCCTTTTTCATAGGTTATAAAGCATGATTTTTAATAAATTATGTCTATAATGTATTTCTTATGGATGATATTCATAACATAATGTGAAATAAGAATATCTAGGTATAATGGGAGATGATCATCATCTTCATGAACTAATTGTTTAAGAATCCAAGTTGATATAATTTAGTATTTATTATCTAATACTAAAAACATAATAGTTACATTAGTATCTAATTTAAACACTATTTATTTTTGATGTTTTAATTCCTTATTTGAAAAAAAAACTGGTTCACCTTCTATGGTTTTAAAGCTAAAAATGTAATGTTTTTGAATTTTACACTGGATCCGGGAGCATGGGTTTTGGGTTGTTATAGCTAGTATCATAGTAGGGTTTAGATAAATTTATATATTATTATATTTTCATGTGACATTATCTTAATATTTATGTACATATTCATTATTTTATAAGCTTGACTCTGATCATAAGTTCAAATTTTTAGATACTCTATTGATGTTTTAAGAAATGAGATCTTAAAGTAATTAATGAAATTTCTGGAGGTGTTTTATTGGGTTTAGGTTTTTATAACCCCTTTTATAACCATAAATTTCATTTAGGGAGGAATTATTTTTCTATTTTTAATAAAAAAAAAGAACAACCTATATATTGGGTGAGAACAAGTCGCATCTGGAAAGGTAGTTGGGCTTGAACCCATAACTGAAGGACGATAAGGGTTTCATACCTAGCACTGATCTATGTGATATCCTAGTTAGTATGTCATTTTTATAGGTAAATATTAAGTTTATTTTTGAAACACATGGGATTGTATTTGAGGAATAATGGTTGATTTATATTAGAATAATATATTATCAAATCCTTCTAATCTTTTTGATTTGACCTTAGTCATGAAATGATTGAAGAATTTTAAGGATGGTAATTTATGGAATGATTTTGTTTGAAATTTGGTCATTAATATTGAAATTTTGTGACTAATTTATGAAATTTTATTCATCTTGAGAGTTATATTACCATGTGATAACTATTTTATCTTTGGTAAATGATAAAATATAGAAGTAATAGACTTTTGTCTATTTTATAGTTGTGTGGTCTTTAAAATGTTATTTTTTTTCTTTATGAATGAAAAACAATTATAATAAATGTAAATAATTGGAGAAAAATATGATATTTTGGTATAAATAAATTAAAATATGAAATTATACTCTTAAAGTAAGTATATTTACATATTATGTTAATCTATATGGTAATAGAATTCCTTCACTCTAGGAAAAGGATCATGAAAAAAAAGTATTATCATAGTACCTTCAATTATTATGAACCAATGGTCTTTTCTATCATCACATATATATGTTTTTGAGTCCCGTAACACTCTATTGATCATTAAATTTCTTTTTATCAATGACCTCAAGCACTCTCTATAATTATTTATGATTTCCTCTATTCCCACATATATTCTTCAATTTGGAAACCTAGTTATGTATTATTACATATGACCTTCATACATAATTTTCTCTCTTATGAAGATGATTTTCTATTAACCATGTTTACTATGTGTCTTTACAAAAAAATATTATTTTCAATGTCTAACCTTTGATAATCGATGAAAAGTTCAAATTGAGAGGATGAAATTTCTTAAAGGGTGGAGGATGTAACACCCAAATATTTTCAAAAGAATAAAATTATATTTGAAAGAATAAATTAAATTAAATAATATATTCATCTACCATTATATGGAACACCAATTTTATCTTTCATTAAATGAAACCCCATTATTTTTATATTCAATAGTGTATTCAACATACAACAAAAAACTTAAAAGACCCATGATATATATTGCCTTTATAACCTAGCCATTGGAATGGAGGGTATGAATAGGATTTACTAAATTAAAAATATGTTTTAAACATTTATATATAATTAATTTATTTATTACTAGTTAATTATAAATGAAAATAAAATTCTTTTGAAATTAAAGGGAAATATTTTTCTGAAAAACCTTTTTAATGCGCACAAGGGTGTTTTCAACCAATAAATTAAAAAAACTCTCATTTGATTATATTAATTAAATTTATAAATAATACATTAAATAAAATTTTTATAATTTATCCAATGTGTATTCTACGTATGATATAAAAATAAATCCAATTTTACACTTAAATTTTTTTTAAAAAAAGTTTTTTCACCTTTATATGGTATACTTATTTTGAAAATATTTTTAGAAATTTTATAAAATTGATTTGAAAAAATAAACAGCATTTTTTTAATCAAAATATCAGAAATAAATTTGGTTGAAATTTTGGTTTTTTTTTTGAAAAATACAGTTTTTTCAGTAAATAGTGAAAAAGTCTAGATTTTTTTAAAAGATATTTTATTTTCAATAAATTAAGTAATTTAAAAAGGAATAATGTGTTTTCAATAGGTTATAAATTAACCTAAGTTATATTTAATACATTTAATTACATTTAATCAACTTTATATTGGTTTTTATTATAATTTTTTTTTGGTTTTAAAAATAGGTTTTCCTGAATATTTTTTCTAAAATGCATAATGTTTATCCTTTTTAATTAATTTAAATAGTACCTAATGATGAATTTTTTAAATAAAATATATATAATTTATATCATTAAATATTAATTTATTTTCATACAATGAATATTAAAATTCATAGAGTTAATATATAATCATTTTCTCTAAAAACATACTCTTTTTAAAAACTTGTTATCTCGCTGCATCTACGAGATCAATATTAAATTAAATAATTCTACTTATGTGAATAAAATTTGGAATAATGGATTAAATATTTAGATTCATTATAATTTATAATTTATAATAAGTCCAAATTATTTTTTTACTAAAGTGGTTAGTAAAAACAATTCTAATTAATTACTGCAATTAAGGTAAAAATGATTTTACTTAGTCGTTAAATATTAAAATTAAGGGGGGAAGTGATCTATAAACTTGTACACCACCCATTTATGTAAATATTTATATATTTTAACGTCTAGGATATATTGTTTCTCCATTTCCCCCTAGGTACATGAAAAAACATGGGTGGAATTTAATCTTTCAAAAAATTACAAGGGTGTCGCTCACCTCACTTATAAAAGGTCATCACCTCTCCTCCTATATACACACCCATAATATCATTTTTCATGGACAATACCTCACAAAATCACTTTAAAAATATCATATAATAATAACAAAATCCTTACATTAAGTATAAATCTATCCAAGGAAGGCCTTGGGTTCAAACTAAAAGGAGTTACCCTAAGAATAGGTGACAATCATCAGCGTGCATTTTTTTATTTCTTTATCCACCACATTAAATTATTCTTATATAATAATTATATAATAACTTAATTTTCATAAATATATTTATATGTTTTTATGTTAATTTTATCACATAATACCACACACACTTCTAGCAAATGGGTTATTAAATCATCATTCGTGTGTATGACGGACTACAGCCTCTTGAAACAATGTCGTTCTTCTTTCAATTGCCACCACTAAAGGTTGGGAATAATAATTTATATAAAGTTTCTAAATTATATTTTTAAAATAATTTATATAATTTTTCTAGATACAATACCTCCATGGGGAGTTATTCGATATATATACAGGCCAAAATAGATTAAAGTATATCTTATCTCAAAATAATCTCAACATGAGGTGAATAAGATGGTTGGAACTACTCAAGGACTATTATTTCTCTATACACTACCACCCTGGGAAGGAAAACATTGTGGTTGATGCATTTAGTGGGAGGAACCACAGAGTTCTAAAAATGATGAGGATTAACAAGGATCTTATATATAGAGATTTACTAAAAAAGAATATGGTGATTTAAAGGAAAGGATGACCATTATTTTTCCAATAAATTGTTAAACTACCCTTACTATAAAATATAGAAAAGTGTATACAGTAGGTAAATAACTTAAAAAAGAATATTAAAGTTGTAACTAATGGTAATTTGAAATATTTTATCTATATATGGAATATTTATGTTTGGTAAGAGGTTATTCATTGCATCCACACCATATTAGAAAAGGGAACTGCAAGATGAAGCACATAGCTCAAATTTATCTATACTTATTGGTATCAAAAATATGTATATGTATTTAAGAAAAAATTCCTAGTGGTATGGTATGAAGTGGTAAATTTCAGACAATATGTCTATTTTCTTAGTATTCCAAAATGTTAAACATGAAAGACAACATCCCAAGGGAGTCATGTAACCTTTATCTATACCTATATAGAAGTGGTAAAATTTTACTATGAAATTTATAATTAGGCTTCCAAAGACAGTAAGGAAGAATGATTCTATATGGTTCATCATTTATTTTCTTACTAAGTTGGCCCATTTTTTAGAGATAAGAGAATATTTACCCCATGACTTCCCTTCCCATCTCTATATCAATTAAATCATAAGGCTTCATGGGGAACCTATATATATTGTATCTGATCACAACCCTTAGTTCGCATCAAAATTTTGGAAGATTCATTGAAGGAATCTCAACACTGAGATACATTTTAGCACCACATATCATGACCATAATAATAGGCAGCATGAAAGGACTATCTATAATTTAAAAGATATGTTGAGATCTTGTAATATTGACTTACAAGGTATGTGGAATAAATATCAACCTTTAGTGTAATTTTCATATAATAATAGCTTCAATTTGAGCATCAAGATAGCACCATACAAAGAATTATATGGGAATATGTTTCATACTCCAACCTGTAGGGAATAATTTGGAAAAATAATGTTAGTTCTCCCATATCTTATGGAGGAGATAAGTATTATTTTATGGTCTATTCGGGATCCTATTAAAGTGACTCGGATGATATAAAAGTTTCATGTTGATAATTAAAGAAAATACATGGAGTTTCAATTTGGGGATCATGTATTATTTATTTTTTCACCAGGTAAGGGGTTTTAAGATTTAGTAAAAAGCGTAAATTAAGACCTAGGTACATTGGGTTGTTTTAAATAATAGAAAGAATTAGCGATTTAGATTACCAATTGGATTTATTTCCCAACCTTTATAAAGTACATGAAATATTCCATGTTTCATTACTAATGAAAATACATACTAGATCAAATTTATGTTCTCATGTTTGAGGTAATAGATTTGGATCATGACTTATCTTATAATGAGGATCTTGTATAGATTCTTGACACAATAGAGAAAGTATTACAGAATTGGACAACTCGGGCCATTGAAAAAATAAAAAAAAATAGAATAATAAACCTATGAGCCTAAAGAATATATGAGGAAGGAACATCTTTATTTGTTCAGTAGTAAATATATACCTCAATTCCAAGGTTGAAATTATTTAAGAGGGAGAATGTAATACATGATACACTATTATAGTAGGTGAACACCATATCTTAGACCGTCACACTATAAATAATATTTATTCAAGACTTTATTTAAAATAATTAAATTTATAATTTTAAATTGATCAAAATATCTTCATTTTTTAATTACACATATCAAAATTGTTTTAGTGTAAATTTTTGATCTTTTTTTGAAAAGGTCGATTTTATTTCAAAAGTAAATTTTTCACAAAACTTGTCATTTATTTAACTTCTTCATTATATAAGAATGACCTATATGTTTCAAAAAACTTATATGTAATAATATATAAATTTAATTGATAACAATCTATATTTTAAAATATTATTTCAACTTATTAATCATATGTCTAATGTTTTTAGAAATAATTAAAATGTTACTTTAATAAAAAACCACTTTCAATCTTTTCTTTGAATAAATTATTTTCAAGGGAACCTTGGTTTTAGATATCTATGAAAGCATTATATCCTTAATTTTTTATAATAAATCAATTTATTTCATTAAAAATAGTATCCAAAATAATTTTATCTTATATGTATAAATTTAAAGCTTAAAATATTATTTCCCAAAAATTGTTCTTATGAAATTAAGTGTATTTATTTTAAAATTAATTTCCCACACCTTTAAAAAAATTATTTGAGAAAATGATTCTCAAATTTTAAATTATTATTATCAAATTAGTTAAAATTTATAATCTGAATATTTTTTATTAAATTTAATTACTAAGGTTAGGAGTAAATTACCAATATAAAGGTAACTTATATTAAAGGTAAAAAGTTAAAACAAAAAACCCTAAAACACTCAAAGTTGTCTAAAAATGGAGTGATTGAGGTGATTTTAGACCCACGCACATTTTACTCTCCTATTTTTTAAATTTGTGGCCTTTTTCACTTGAATAGTAACCTTACAATATTTAAAATGTAAGGCTGACCCCACAAACTATCCATCCATTAACTTATAAAAGGGTTATATATTAACCACTCCAATACTCACCTATAATTAGAATTTCTCTTTGATAATATGAAATTTCTCTCCTCTTATAACTTTATACCAATTTTAAAAGCTTCTAGTCACCATTAGTTAGCATAAAGCCTTCATTTACGATGATATTTCCAAATAAAATTCAGGTCTGTGGCATTAGTATGATCAATAACAGAATTTTTCATCTAAATTATATTTTTTAAAATTTATTATATAAAAACTAATTTTAAATAACTAAAAAATGATAAATGAAACTCCCATTTTGAATGAATAAATTCCTTATTATGAAATGTAGTTACAGAAAACACATACACTACATTGGTTATTTTGGATGGTTATAAATTATATCATGATAGATTTAAAATAATGTTACGTATCAAAACCATTGATAATATATAAATTGTACAGTTACCATTATGATAAGTAATATTTAAAGTTATGATAAAATCCAATTAAAATGGATGGAAGAAGTGATTACCTTGAATAATAGGATTTTACCCTACGATGGTCATTTATCAAAGCTTTCAAAAGAGATGGCTTCACTGGGATTTAACCTTGACCAAGACCTAGCAAAGATTCAATATCTAAATAAATAGAAAACATATTTATAGTATATGTTTATTCTTATCAAGTTCACAGTCCAAACTGTGTTCTTAGAACCATCCCAAAAAAGAACCATCATCACACACCTTACCCTTAGGACATACACCGAGGTAATAAGGGGTAATGTATCTAGACCCTAGTTGTATAATTTTCTATATGCTCTTTTTTTAATATGATTATATATATCACTTTTTTATTATTACTTTATAAATGATTAATGAGTTTGATAAAAAATGGATTTTGATACAAATAAATAAAAATTTATATTTTTTAGAAACATATATTGTTTTAAATTACATACTAATTTTGATACATTTAATAATTCTTTAAATAAATTATATTTTAATTAAATAATATTATTAAATATTATTTATTTGAAAATAAATGATATTATAATTTAATGAAGTCCAATTTAAATATTATTTATTTGAATATAAATGATATTATCATCAATTCTTTATTTAAAAATAAGGCAAGATACAAAGTGTACATAGAGAGCGAGTGGCCTAGGGGGGCGGAATTAATGGATACCAAGGGCATCCCCTCTAATAAGGTTAACCCCCTTAGGATTCAATTGGTTAATGTTATAGAAACAGGACGTACCTGGACCATACACTGCAATCTTCACCATATGATAATCCACCTTATTTCCCTCACGTCGTGTGTGACTCAACTGAATACTATTGAAGATATGAACTTGGATCTTCCTGATGGGATGATTGATCGACTAGGGAACTTGGACAGTTCCCAGAAGTGCTTTGAAAAGAATCTGATAGTCAGTTTCTGCTGCCCCTATATCAATACTTCCTAGACTGGATAGAGTAAGGCCTAATAGAAAGTAAAGGGACTTCACTTGTAGGGATGATCCACTTATAAGGTACACTGAGAATGAAAATAAGAATGTTCCTATAGAGTCACAGATCACCCCACCTCCCCATATGACACCTGCAACATAAGATCCATCGGTATTTAGTTTCAGTCCTGAGCGAGATAGTTACCATCTAATCTATTATCTGTGAGTGATAGAGGGAGAAAGATTCATCTGGGTTGCCATTTTCAAGAGTAGGAGGGAGAGATAATACATTCAATTATCAATACACTTGGTTAAATAAAATATTAGACTTCAGGTATGATCAATAATGGCTCTCCTCGTAGAAACAGTTCCCTTGAACCTCACTTTGTTCCACGCCTTCCAGAGACTCCAAAAATCCATATGTAAAATGATCGCTCTGGCAAGATGTTCAACCACTGTATTTCTCGAACCACTAAACTAGCGCTCGAAGAAGGGGATAGCTGACAGAGGATGTGCTTGGATAGTAGTAAAACCTTTGAAGGAGAGCCATACCTCCCAATATCATTCACCCATTAAGAAGAGGTGATCACTACTCTTCTCTTTATGAACAGCACAACACAAGCAGTGGGAGGCCATGGAGATTCCACATTTCCAAATGTTTTCATTCATGGAAACCGCACCATGTCGAAGAATCTAGGTGAGGAAGTTCATCTTGGTTGGGATACTCTTGTTCTATATGGTGACATTCCATTCGTCATCATACGGGAGAGGAGCCAAGATATGATGACAATCCCAAGATGAAAAATGCGCCCAAGGATGAGGGGGAAAACACACCTATCGGGCTCCCCATTAGTGGTGATAAGTTGAAAGGAGGATTGATGACCCTTTTTTATAACAACATTGATGAAGTCTGGAAACCTGGTAGCCTCTTAATACATGATTTTATAGGCTGGGATCCCCGGGAATCTAAGAATACATCTTCCCAAGTTTTCATTCCATAATTACACTTTTCCCTCCCCAGTGATCCACTGAACAGAAGACTAGATAGTAGTGAATAGGCGGAGAAGCATGGCCATGAAGGGAGACATTTGGCCCTTAACCATCAGTGATCCATCCATCGAAGTGATGCCCATAATATTTTCCCATAGGGTCAGATTACCATGAAGTTACCAGTCCATTTTATCATGCATGTAAACAATAGTATCATCAAGACTATGAACTTTGATCCCGCCTTCCCGAATGGGCCTCTCCATGTTTTCCCAGGAGACCTAGGAACGTTTAACCTCAACCCAGGCATTCCAAATGAAGTAGGTGCAGATATTTTCAATCATAGAGATCACCGCCTTTGGAACCTTCACACAAGAGATCATGTGGACGGGTGTGGCCAGAAGTACACTATTCACCAAAGTGATCTGGCCCTCGACTGAAAGGTACATGTTTTTTCAATTGAGAAATCTATCATTGATTCAGCTGAAGATATTATCAAAATCTTGAATTTAAAGACGACTTGAAGAAAGTGGAGATCACCAATAATTCAAAGCTAGGCTTCCACTTTGTGTTTCAAGAAGGTGACAAATATGGATAGCCCAGTTGGGGGCACACTTTCTTGATATGAATAAGTTACTTTTACTCTTATTAATGACTTTCCCACTCCAATGAAAATATTCCTCCAAAAAATTGATGAGGCCATGGATGGATCGCTTAGTAGAATTCACAAGGATAATGGTGTCTTCAATGAACATGGTATAAGAGATAGAGGGGATATTCTATTTTCTTCCATAGGGTAGGATCATGTTGGTGTCCATACTTTGATGAAGAATGCGACTGAGGATATCTTGGGATAGGAGAAAAAGTCTCAAGGATATGGGGTTGCCCTTTCTTAAACCTCTAAAAGCCTTGAACAAACCATTATATTTTCCCATAAAGGGAACAACCATCCAAGAAGAACTGAAGCAAGAAAAAAAATATCAGACAACCAGGGGAGAAACCCATACCTAAGAGTTCCTTGGTGATGAAGCCCCATTAAATGCATTTATAAGACTTATTCATGTCTAGTTTAATCTCCAAATTTTATCCATGAGATTTAGTGTTGATGTCACATATCATTTCTTATGTTAGGATGATCATTTCCTAAATTGAAAGTCCCTTCACAAAGCCATGCTACTACATAGAAACCCATAATGGAAGAAACTCTGCATTTCTAGCATTGAGGATGGATGTAATGAATTTTTTAGGGGAAATTTCACATACTGACTATGTGATAGAGCAAGATGGAATAGGGGTTCTTCACTTTTCTAATAAGAACCAAGGTCGTGGCACAATCCACTCTGGGAAGGATTCCGCCCTAAAAATAGTCCGGAATGGACTTAATAACATTATGTTTGACCAATTCCCATGCATTTTGTAAAAAGAGCATGGGAAGGGATTAAGGACTTGGGAACTATCGGCTTCAAGGTACAAAACATCTTTATGAATTTAAGATTCTTCTGGGATATCTTCTATAAGTTCATTTTCCTGAGAAGTAACTTGGTTGGCAATGGAATCTATAAACACAACCTCTCCACCTGGGTAACCATCAAGAATACAAGGGTCCGGGCCTGCCAACAGATCCTTGAAGTAAGAATAGGCAGGAAACCCACTTTATCTATGTCATTCTAGAAATAACCATCATCCAATTGAATGTTGGGTTCAACCACGTGTTTCCTCAATTAGATGCACACATGGAAGAATGTGGTATTTTTATCACCTTCAATAATACACCTGATCCGTGATCTCTCCCTCACCATTTTCTCATATAGAAGAATCATATCAGCAAAAATTTTCTTTTTCAGTGAAATATAATTTAAATCCCTCTCTTCCCACTTGAGTTCAAGCCTATCCTCTAAACGATCAATATCTTTCCCGATAATTTCCATCTCCCTATCACTCAGGGGAAAGGCTTTCACCAGGTCTTGAAGCCTACTTTTGAGCCCTCTGAACTTGTTATGGTGAACGATCCATGTCTTACCCTGGGTGGTTACATGCCACGTTTCATTAAACAATTATTGAAAACCATAGATTTTCACCCAATTTTGATAATATTTGAAAGAGTTGGGAGTTGACTATATTAAGGAAAGAGTAATCAGATGCGGGGAATGGTCAGAGACATTGTGTGTCAGGTGCCAGATTGTAATACTAAAAAATGACGTGATGACCTGCATGTTGGAAATGCAGTGGTTGAGAAGACTCCATGAATGGTATGATCTATGTTGATTGTTGTACCATGTAAACTGGGCTCCAATGAAGCCAATATCCATGAGACAATTGGATACCATGAAATGAGGAAACGCTAAACATTCATTTATGGGGAATGGACCCCTTCCCTTCTTTTCCTCAGGTGTTGTAATCACATTGAAATCCACTCCAAGAAACCAGGGGAAATTTTCAGTGTTGAAAAAGGATAATTCATGCCATAATATCTCGCGCTACTTGTTTTCACTACTCCCATAGAGAAAGGCAGCAAAGAAGTTTCCTTTATCATGAGAGATCTTGGTGGTAATATGCTGGTCACTCGATTTTATGTGGTCCACCAAGATTCTACAATGATAGAATATCTATAAGTTCCTATTGAAAGTCTCCACATTGATGTACTCATGTATCATTATCCTTTTTGAGAACTCATCAATTATAAAAGCATTTTTCTTTTGTTTAAGAACATCAATGAGACTATCCTTGTCCTTATGAGCTTTTGAGGCGAGGAAGTTCGACTTCACTTGTGTTCCGAGGCCACGGGCATTCCAGTATGTATTATAATATCATAAAATCCCAAAAAATGATGTAATAAATAATTTAAAGAGTTTCAAAGACCAAAATTATTTTTCCCCATTGGAATAATGTGTTTTTTAAGTTATTTAATTAATTTTATAAACCCTTAATGAATCATCCAAAGCATATATTATATTTTTATGTTTTAAAATAAATTCTTTATGAACATGAGTCTCTTCCAAATCACCAAGGATATTATTTTAAATATTTTAGTTATTAGTCTTATGAAATATTTAAAATCAATCCTCTTTGGTAGAAACCATGGTCAAAACTATGATAAGATATTTGGTTTTTATTACTTTATCATATATATTCCAAAACCTAATATCAGAAATTAATTAATAATCCTTATCTCTTTTTCTGTAAAACCAACCTAACCTCCCATTCCACTTCACTAAAAACCCTTTTAGAATGAGTTTAATTTTCATTTACCTCTCTATATCCATCCTAATTTGTTTCTATGATCTCAATAAGTTCTTCCCAAGATTTCAAAAGCTCCCTCTCAAGGTAAATGACCCTCTCCTTCTCTTTATTCAATAATTTTCATAGTATTATAACTTTTTAGTTCCAATTTTTTATGTTATAATATGTTTTTACACATATATATTACAGTAATTATGATTTAAACATAATAATACACCCTCTCTAAATCTCATTAAAACCTTCAATGAATATTTATGTTCAGCTATTATACTACCGAGATTATCCTATGTTTTTCAATGCTAAATATTTGGGTAGTGACTACCCATCCCCATTTCCACTCAATGGTATTCACCTAGAAGTAATTTTAAATCATTAATTATTTAATTACATGAATTTAACACAAACATCTTAGTCATGGGGTTAAAAGTGATTAAATATTTTCTTATGTTGTATCATATATATAGAACACAAATGCATGTACAAGATATGAATGTGACGGGTAGACCCAGAATTATGTATCTATAGAATGGATCTGGTAATGTTTTTATCTCATGAGATAAAATATATGGTACATGAGAGATTATCCTAAGCACACTACGTTATGATTTATCAGTGGTTATCCTTGACTTATGCTTATGATTTCATGTTTTATGTTATTTATAAATTCCTATGTTTTCTTGATGTTATCATATTATATCATGCTTCAATGCACATGTTTTTATTATTATACATTTATGTCAACATGATATTCCTCTTAACTCATATGTATTACTTTTATCTTGGTATGATTTGATTATTCCCTTACTAGGATTATTCCCTTCCATCATTGAAGCTATCAAGCGATCAGATCTACAAAATCATTCTTCAACAATACCCCCAATAATTAAAAAACATGATGATAGAGGATTTTAGGTCGAAGAGGACCCTCGTGAACTACAAAAGAGAGAGAAAATGTGTAATTGTTTTGTTCTTGGTCGCATTTCTTACCTTTAAGCTGAGAAACTGTGGCCAATTAATGAGATAAAACCCTAGATTAGCCATTATTGGGGATCAACCAATTGGAAATTAGTTCCAATAGGGAGAGGTTACTTTTATATTATTTTTCATTCACATGAGGAACTATAACGGGTCTAGAATCATGGAAATATACACTAGAATCTATGTGTTCTTTGAATTTCTATTGAGTATTATGCCTTTAACCCTTTTACCCATAGAAACTCAACATCCCAGATATAGATTTCCTTACATGGACTAAGTTGGTATTTTTTGCAACTAAAATTTTTGAATGACCTTAAATCTTATATAATATTTCCTTTGAAGATTGATTAGAGGGAATTGAAAGCTGAATTGGGTCGATATTAAATATTCATGGTGGAAGTTAACCTAGATTCAAAGTTTCCTCGGGTCATTTCCTTCAATGATAAATAATATAGGGCTGGGTTAATGATAAAATATGAGTATAGGCCCCTTTTGTGATTATTATAAGATCATTAGCTATAATATTTTCAATTTTAGAGTGGTAAAAAATCATGTCCCCCCACTAAGAATGATTTGATTGAATTCAAGAAGTATAATAGTGATAACATTACTTCCTTAGAAAAGGATTAGACACACATGAGGAAAAATGAAAAATCGATTAGAAAGGTTGGTGACCCATCTACCTCAAAAGACCCTCCCAAGCAATCCTGGGTAGACATGGTTGAAATGGAAGAATCTGAGAAGGAGAATTATATTGATAAAGAAATAGACTCCATGTTTTTGGACACTTTCAACCATAGATTTAAAGTTAATAATACTGAGTTAACACAGAATGGTAAGAAGTACACTATTGTGAATATGGATGCTACTCAAGAATAGAATATACCCTTAGAAACTAGTACTCACTCACTTGAAAGTGAGGTAACTGGTCCTAAGTTGGATGGTACCTATAATGATTTAGAAGGTCCTAATATTCTCAAGCTTTTGGACTCTTGTACTTCCCAAATTTAGTCACCTAAGAAGATTTTTTCTAGGGACATTTTTTTCAATAACAGCTCCAATGTGACTTCTAAACTAGCTACAACAGATGACAACTAGGCCTCTAATAATCCCAATGTTGAAAAGATCAGTATAGAGTAGAGTTTTATGCCTCAGTGCTTGAATAATTATTCATATGGTAGGGTATTTCTCTGCTCAACAGAGTAGAGAGATTTGATTTCTACTAAGAATATAGAAGATAATGATGAGCAGAACAAACCCAATGAGAATAGGCTGGTGCCCCCTCCCACTGCACAGAACCAATCCATCAATGCTATGTAGACTATTGATGGTTTCAAATAGCCTTATGAATGTTCCAAGACATCTATGAAACTAAATTCCCCCTCCTACCCCCTATGGTTGTAATACAGCTAAATCCAGTGCATAAAACATGTATAGGGAGGCCCTACACATAGCTGAGATGAGAACCCCTGTCCCTAAGACTGAATCCAGCACTCTTAAACCAGAAATAAAAAATATAGGATTATAATTTCATGAGAAAAGAAATAAAATAGATGGATATATATTAGAACAATTAAAAAACAAACACATCAAGAAGTTGACTCGACAGGTATAAAAATTAATGATATTTCTCCTAACCCTTCAATGACTTTTCACAGAAAAAATGAAACAATAACTAAAGAGGATTCCATTAAGAAATTAAGGAAATACAAATGGGGAAACAAATCCAAAGGTAAAAAAATATGGGTCCATCCCCAAACGTAAGTATAAAAAAATATTTATACTGGAATTGTTAGGGTATTGCGAACCCTGACACCACTACAACTTTAAAAAAAATCTATTTATGCATGAGTTAATGATTCATGCTATCTCTAAGCCTAAAATCACCTTTTCTTATAGATTTAATTGTTTGAACAAATATAGTTATAATTTTATAGGTTCAACTTCTAATAATAGAACTTTTTATTCCTTGTGGGCCTTTTCTCATGTCTCTATAAGTAAGTTTCATATTTATTATTCTGATTCTCAATCCTTGAAATTTAAACTAAATTTATATAATGATATATTCTTTTGAACTTTTGTGTATTCATGAAATAGATACCAGGATAGAAGAACTCTTTTCCACAATATATCATCCCTTAACAATACTATTCAAGAACCTTGGGTTATTTTTTGTGACTTCAATGCTATTATTGGACCTAGAGAAAAGTTGGGACCCTTATAATCAAGTATCTCCACTACGGAGTTTAAACTCTATATTGATGACAAAAACCATATTGAGATTAATCTTTTTGGTGAAAAATATACTTGTTATAGATTACACCATAATAGAATATTAGAAAGTAAGCTGCATAGATCCTTCACAAACTTCCAAGTTCTTGATAATTGGAATATCATCTCATGTATTACTTTTTCTAAGCTAAATTCTGATCATCATCCAATCTTGGTGATCCTCAATACTAGATACATAAAACCTATACATCCTTTTAGTTTCAATAATTCCTAGAACACTGTTTTATATTGTAACAAAATTTTCAATGATACTTGGAATTCAATTAACTCGAATGATGCCTTTACCTGTATAATTAAATTCAAACTTCTAAAGAAAAAATTAATGCTTTGGTGCAGAGACAGATTCCAACAAACAGATAGTAAAATTAACTCCCTTGAACATACCATTAATCAAATTCTATCTAATTCAACCCACAATGATTTTATTATATACCCAACCTAGGAAATAGATATTAGCAATAAGCTTAACCCTATTATTTATTTAAAAGAAAATATTAGGAGACAAACCCTCAAAATCAACTAGCTTAAATATGGTTATAGAAACACTAAATTCATTAATCCTCTATAAATACTAGAAAGGCCACTAGACCTCTTTCCTTACTTAATGATGGAAATAATATCATTGATAATGAGGAGAGACTATACAATAATGTCACCTCCTACTTTACCAACATTTTTAATGGTCCAGCTCTGAATAAGGATATCAAGGATGATATCATTCCTCTACTTGTTGGGGAAAGTGATAATAACCTCTTGAATAGTATTCCAATTGACCATAAAATTAAATAAGTAGTTTTTATTTTAATTTTTGGTAGTTCCCATGGTATTGATGTATTTCCTAATGATTTTTTCTAACACCATTAGTACATTGTTTGTAATGATGTTTGTCACATTGTAAAATCCTTTTTCATTAATGGATACCTTCCTTAAGGTATTTATGCTCAATATCTTACCCTCGTTAACAAATTGGATAATTCCTAAAAAATACACATTTTTAGGCTAATTTCTCTTATCAATGTTGTGTGTAAAATTATTTCTAAACTACTAGCTATGAGAATGGACCCTATTGCCAACAAAATTATTTCCTGGAATCAATTGGGATTCCTTGAAGGGAGGAATATCCAAGACTACATTTTCCTTACTTCTAAAAGTATAAATTTGTTAAAAAATAATCATATAGGGGGAATAATTTCCATAAATACTGATATTAGGAAATATTTTGATAACATTTATTAAAGCTTCATCTTTAAAATTCATTATAGCAACGCTATAATGAAAACTTGGTAAGAAAAATAAAACTTCTTTTTAACCCTACTCATATTTCTTTTCTAATCAATGGTTCTACAAAGGGATATTTCACTTGTACCAAAGGTGTTAGACAAGGAGACACCCTTTCTTTCAATCTTTTTGATTATTGCTAAAGACTACCTTAGCCGACATATCACTGATTCAATCAATTAGGGTGTTATTAAGCCCATATTTTCCACTATATCTCTGATTGTACCCTCACATATTTTATATGTTGATGATATAATTTTATTCCTACAAGGTGATAAGAAAAATATAAATAAGCTTAATTATATCCTCTCCCACTATGAGGATGTCTCTAGTCAATCCACAAACAAGAGAAAATATTCCATTTTCATTGGTAAACATTTCCACATCCCTAGAAAAAGATGATATCATGAATGAAATGGGAATAAAATAATTATACTTCCCCTTTACATATCTTGGGGTCCCCATATTCTAGGGGAATCCCAAAAATACTTACTTTTAAAATATTTTTGATCATATCAATAATCAACTCTCCTCCTGGAAAGGAAAAAACATTATCAATGGCGAGTCAGATTTGTCTTGTAAAATACACCATTGTCTCTAAAGTGGTCTACATTATGATGGTGTATAAATTTCATACTAATTTTCACAAAAAGATAAATATAATAATAAAAAATTTGGTCTGGATCGGAAGCACTCTTGAAAGAAAGATTTTCGTAGTTCCATAGAATAAATTTTTCACTCCCATTGATAATGGAGTGCATGGTATTAAGAACCTCAAACATTTTAATGAGACCCTTCAAGACAAACTTACTTGGAATATTTTGAACAAAAACTCCCAAAATTATGAGTTATTTTAGGGCAGATTTTACAATAACCATATAAAATTCAAGAACTTATATATGGACTCTTATATATGGCCTTCCATCAATCACACCTTTTCAAAATTCTTGACTTACTCTATATGGATATTTAATATGGATTCCTCTCTAAAATTTTAGTTTGATAAGTAGAATGTAATCCCTCTTTGTATCATGATTAACCCCATGAAATTACCCATTAATATCAATATCTCCATAAATGAATCTTTGACCTCTCCTGATGTTGATTTACCCGATGAAATCACTACTATTATTAACAACTACACCTTTGTCAACATAAAGGATTTAATAGTTTGGGAACTAGCATATAATGGTATTCTAACCTCCAAAATCTAAAATAATAATAGTTTCACTACTAATATAAAAGTTTTCTAATAGTTAAATAACTTTAAAAAATTGGGTTTGACCCTCCCGACTCGCCTTAGTTTGAAGAATTGCTTATAATAGAATTTTCACTGATTACACTCTTTAGATGTGTGGTATACAACATTTTTCTAAATGTCGCATGTTTAATCAATAAAGAGAGGATACTGATCACATATTTTAACTTGTTCTATTGCTTATTCTTTATGGAAATATGTTTTTGACATTTTTTATCTCATATGGAAAGGTTTGGACTCTATTGGATCATAGCATCATAGATGCACCACTATGGATACCTCTCCCTAAATTAATCATCTTTTCATTATTGTTGTGGAAGAACTGATAAAACTTATTTGGTATGAAATTTTTTTATTATGGACAATAATAACACTTTCAGTTTCTGTGCGGCACAAATAAGGATCTACATATTAATAAAGGATGCTAGAATCATACAGATACGGACCTGCCTCAACTCCATTAAAATTTTCAGTATCCTACAACGGATCGGGATCAAAGAAATATACAACCCACCGAAGGGTTTTATAGATGTATTCTGGAAACCACCTATTCCAAGATGGATCAAAATTAATGTGGATGGTTCCTCAAAAAGAAACACAATACCTGTATGTTATGGTATCATATTCAGAAATCACAATGGTGAAATTCTAAGATATTAATCTGGTTTGTGTGGTCATGCCTCATCCCTTGAAGCAAAGATGTAAAGTGTCATCAATGATTTTGAATTGATAAGGAAATAAATATGGAATAATTTTTGGATAGAAAGTGATTTGACTACCATAGTTCAGCATCTTCGACATAGAATGATTCACCTTGTGTTGACCCTCACTACTAAATGGATCATATGCCTCAGGAACCTATCATAACTCAATCATATTATCACTCATTCCTATAGATATGTGAACAAGGTGGTGGATAGTCTTTCCAATAAGGGTGTCTATAGAAATAACATTTTCATGGAGAAACTTCCAGCAAATTTCATCCCTTTACATAAAAATGATTGTAACAAATTATCATCCTTCATACTTTTTTAAGATTTCTATCTTTATATACTTCAGTTCTTTGGTCCTTTGACCAAGGAATCTTCGTTTAAAAAAATATAACATCTCTAAATTATGATAAATTATTGAGTAAGTGGTTTCCATGAAACTAAATCAATGTATGGATACTACAAGTAGATGTGGATATGGAATAGTTTTACCTAGGGGTAATAACCCCAAAAGGGTGCATTGGGATTTGACTCGATCATCATCTACTGTACAATAAATAGTCCTTTCTAGCCACCTAGTTCATCAATCCAATGGGATATTTCTTTTAAAATTCACAATCTCTTTACAAACCATTATGAAGGGAACAAAAATTCCCCTAAAAATATGTATTATGAAATAGATTATGAATAAATTTTATTTAAACCAAGAAATTCATAAGATAAGTAATGTGTTTAATTTATGATTTATACCATCAATGTTCACTTATTCCATTTTATGTTTTTAATTGTTTGAAAACTTTCATCACTAATTTTTCTTTTATTCTATTTAATGGATATAAATATGTGAAAATTAAACAAAAACAAATGTAAGGGGCCATGTGATGAATAAAAAATGAGATTCCCAACATAATTTTAGTAGGAATCAGGATCTTCATGAAAATACCTTCTCAATTTACTCGTTTTTTGAATAGAAACTTTAATCCATAGGAATAAAACATCCCCCTAAGAAAGATAAATCCATGATTGAGATCATTAGTTGAAAATTATTTTGACTTTAAATGGATCTTATGATCAATTAATCATGGAACAATGGATCATATCCATTGAGAAGATATTATCTTTCCTTCAATTATCTATGAAAGAGAAGTTCATGTTTTCTATTTATCATAGAGAGGGAGAAGGTAGTCAAAGATGGAAGTTATTCAAAAATATAATTCGTGAAAATTAGATCAAATCGATAGAGTGGAAAATATTCGAGAAATTTTTTTGATAAATATTTTTCTCTTACTCACTAACATTAAATAGATAGGTATTTCCTTATACTCAAGTGATAGGATAAAGAATTCATCATGTCATACAAGGAAAACCTCACAATACTTTCACACTATGCCTATGTATTTTTCATTAACCATAAAATGTAAATATTACCACTTATTTTTTGGTTCAAAGACGAGTTTATGAAAATATTTAGTGATAAATGACTTTTATAACTACATAGAGACTGTTCAATGTGCCTTCAAAGATGAAATTATGATCTGTGAATCTATTAGGTCTCACGGGTTAGGAGATAATAAGTGGATAATGGATTTTAATTATAGAGGACTTATGGATAAATGTCATGGGGGAAAGAAATTATAACATCCCACTTGTCAAAAATATGGGAAGAAGTATCCTAGAAATATCATGAAGGTGACAAAAAAATTCTATAGGTATAGAAATAAAGAGAACCTAGATATAGAATATCGGTGATGGAGAGCCACTAAAGTGATGGAAGAAATAAATTATCCAATAAAACCTCATTTGGTTTTCTAATGATTCAACTACAAGGAATAGGGACACTATAAGAATCATTTCCCTAATCCAAGGTATATTGATGATAATTGCTGAAATAAACCTCCAAGGCCTAGAGATTAAGGTTGACCATATACCATCACAACTGGTAAGGTGGGTCCTAACAATGAAATGGTAGATGATGTGCCAGTTATTCATTCATGGATAATCAACATACTATTTTATTATATTTCTAATCATTACTTCATAACACAAAAGTTTAATAAATATATTTAGACACTGCCTCAAAACTGGAAAGTTGTTTTATCAGTGAAGATAAAAAAAATAATGAAATTATTATATCCTAGTAATATGACTCATACCCTATCAAAATTTGTGGGATTAATTTCCTATAAAAACATTTAATACTACCTTTAGTGTAATTTTAAAATATTCTAGGGATGTACTAGCTTTCCTTGTATATGGCCAATATAAATTTCAAAGAGAAGGAAATAACCCTTTGTATTTAAAATCACCATCTAATTATATATTTGTGAAATGAGGAGGGAGAATATATTTTGTAATAATCATATCAAGAATGGATATTATTTCTTTATGAGAAATCATATGCTGATAAACTTACTGATACTAAGGAAAAGATCATCCTTGATGACATGCACAGTGTGGGGGAATTCAATGACGTGTTTCTCAAATAACTTCTTAGTCTTCCTCCTAAACGATAGGTTGAGTTCTCAATAAAATATATACTAAAATATTTTACAATATAAAAGATTCAATATATAATAGAAACTATTGAACTTAAAAGAGATTATGAATCCATTATAGAAGAATATAGATAAAGGGTTTATATGATCAAGTGCTTCACCATGGGGTGCACTAGTATTTTTCATCAAGTAAAGTAATGGATCAATGTGCTTATGCATTGTTTATATTGAGCTCAACAAGATCATGAAAAAAAGTATCCACTATTGTGGATTAATAAATTATTCAATGAGATGCATGGATCTAATTACATCACTAAGGTGGATCTCCGGTCATGATATTATCATGTATAGGTGAATAAAGATGATACCCCAAAGTCTTCTTTTTGTATAAGGTATGGTCACAATGAATCCATCATTATTCCATTTATACGGAATAATTATCTAGTTATCTTTGTTTACTTAATAAAAAGAGTCTTTAGGGATTACCTAGAAAAAAATCATAGTATTTATAGAATACAATTTTATCTAATCTAAAATCATGTAGGGGTATGATGAGAATTTGAATACTATATTGAAGACCCTGAGAAAGGAAAAGTTATACATGAAGAATAATAAATGCAAGTTTTTGATAATGAAATTTAAATTACTAGGGAATTTTATCACTAATTTAGGGATATCTATTGATCCTTGAAAAAAGAGGCAATTGAAGAATGTGATAAAAATATGTAGTTTCCTTGTATTATATGGGTAATATCATTGATTTGTGGGAAAATTATCACTCTTTTCAATCCTACTAACCAAGTTAACTTGTACGGGAGTGATGTTTTTCTAGACTGATGAATTAGGGGAGATCTTTAAATAAGAGGCTAATTTACTGCACCTATTCTCACATTACCTGCCATTTGGGGAGGATTTTTTATCTACAGCAATGAATCTAAAAAGGTATTGGATTTTGTGCTAATGAAAGATAAAAAATTAATACTCTATACCACCATACAGTTATAGATTCATGAACATAATGATGAAGCACACATTATCATATATTTTATACTATAAATAATTGTTAATAATTCCACCATAGTGCTATTGTATGAGTAATTGTCACATTTTTAGGTTATAGTGGTAATTTGAGATTAAATGCAAAAAGCGATTAAATATGAATTTTTGGCAGATTTTTAGCATAGGGGTATTTTTGTCATTTCTCAAAAACTATAAGTCAAAATTTTCTGATTAATTTTTTTTATAATCCTGATTGTATTTAATTCAACTTTGTATTATGGACCAAGAGTTGATTCGGCCATCTATTGGGATTAAAAATCAATGAATTTTATGATTTTTCCGGGGCGGACAGCATGGACCCCACCACTGTAATGGAACGACAACGCGGCCTACACACATCCATTTGAGGTGATTCCACCTGGGATAGAATTAGGACACATATTTCCGGCTCTAAAACAAATTTTATGGTTTTTATAAGTCATTAAAGCTACTATTGGATGTTATAATTTTGAAAAAATCTTCCTGGAAGCTGCATCAAGAAAAAGAAATCACCAATTAAAAATTCCTAACACATTCATCCTATGTCCAAAGGAGATAAAATTTGTAGGGTTAACGACCAACATATGTTTGAACAACTTTGAATAAGGGTTATATGTGTGAAACTTCCATTTAATGGGTCAACAATGCGCAAACAGTTGGATGTTAGAATTATTCTAATAAAAGGAAGCACTCACCTCCTTCCCAAATCATCCCATTCCAATCCATTCCTTCAAGGAACCACGGATGAGATATCCATTGAGATAGGCCAGCCACAAATCTTCACCATTTCATTTTTATTTATTTATTTTCTTTATTTTAGTTTTATTTTTCTATTGTAATTTTGATTTCAAATAAATTCATGCATTGTTTTTGTTATTGTGTCCACCCATCCACCCTCTTTTCTTCCTCTCATCTTACCATCATGAACTATAATATTCATGATAATGAGTAACTAATCCAAGGAACATCCCAAGGGATTAATCCGGTTATTGAACCCAAGACCATTTTTTTAATATTCTTTGAGTTATTTCTAAGGATAATTTATAGTGGGTGTAATCCTCACTGTGGTTGTCTAAAGATTAACTTCTTAATCTACAACCATTTTCCCTCGATTAAGGAGGTGGATAGAGGGTGTGCTTGGTGATCACTAAGTATAATTTTCATTCATAATCGAGGTAGACTAAGTTGTGCACACATACGATGGAGTGTGGTCACTAAGAATATTTGAAGTTATCCAATGAAGGTGTTCCCTGAAATTTCTCTCGGGAGAACTTCATTTATTCACTAATTCCATTTTGTTTAGAATTTCATATTAATTTGAATTGAATTTTTGCATTTCATTTATTTTCATAAATTATATTACATTCCTATATTAAATAAATAAACCAAAAAGAAGTAGTTAAAGTGAATTTGATTAAGTAGGTGAACGAACTGAGAAAGATCCTCAAGTGAGATGACCTTAGTCAACCACTATGCCACACTAGGAAAATTAAATTGCTTTTCCCACTCCCTATGATAGGAATGCATCAAAAATAGCGTCGTTTCCAAGGATAAAATCAGTATTTTACTTATCTTTTGATATTTTAAAATTGTAGATATATTTTCATTTAAAAAAACAAAAAAATCCAAAAAAAATAAAATTTCCATGATGTATCCAAACTACAATTACTTTTCATGGAATGACTACTCACTGGAGAAATAACAACAAGAGGAAGATTCTTTATAGTACAACAAAGCTAATGTGAATGAACTTAATGAGGCCATAGATGGACTAAATATTCAAATAGAAAGGCTAACAGAATATGTCCATACTACCCAGGAGCAACATAACCCTGAGCCGGAGCAAAAACCATAAAAAGTGGTGGAAGAAATTTCACCACTCATCATTGAAATTAATGAACTAGAGGAGGTAAATGTTTAGGTACCTAAAGATTCATTTGTCCTCACTCAAACATTTATTGGAGATATTGATGAAAAAGGATTACCTGTTGAGATACATGGGTGAGATCAACAAAAACTAGATTAATTTTCGAATGAATATGAGAAACTACTTGATCTCCCCAAGCCTTGCAAAGAAGAAGAGCCAACAATTTCGAAGGAAGAAACCACCTGAGTGGTGGAATTTGAAGTTATGATGGAGTATCTTGACTACCATCCTCTATCTATTAAATATCAACTCTAAGAATAACTTTCAATTGAAGAGGATATTAATGTCGAACCAAATCAGGGAGATACATTCTTGAAATCAAATTATTTTAATTTTTTTGAAACTAATTTGAGTATCTATCCTAATTATATTTCTTTTTCAGATTCGTCCTACTCATACTACACCTTGGAGGATGACTAGGAAAATGATGCACCTGTTGAGGAACTCCTAGAGCTCCCTAAAGTCATTGAATATCTACTGGAAGATCCCAATCATGAAGAGATCCATGTTGCTGAGCCTGAGGAAATTAGAAAATAGGATGAATCCCCCAATAAGATAGAACTGGAAGACAAGATGGTTGCACAAGTAGAAAAAAATTAATAGGAGGTTCCCTACTTCATCCAACCCCCACCATGCAAGTTGTACCAAATTGCGAAGGGGAAGATCTAGTATACTCTGTCCATGGAGTCCTCCTTAATAAGAACAAGGAACTGCAAGCTGAGAAGAGCCACATGTGGTGGTTTAAATAAAAGAAGCTTCATCCACCAACAGATTATGGATAAAAGCTAGTACTTCCCTCTGGAGGCAGTAAAAGATGTTAGGGCCCACTTGGGGGATCATACCAAGATTTATCATTTACTTGAATTTTAGTATTTAATTTTTAATATTAGGAATTTAAATTTCAAATTCAGTATTAGGATTTTTTCTAGCATGTGGTCCCCTCCCTATTTTCATTTTGAGCTTAAATGAAATGATCTTTGTGATTAATTGACTAATTTTTCTTTTTTAGGATCATGAAAGAAGAAGGAATCCTGAAGCATTAGGGGAAGAGGACAAAAGAATTAATTCCAAAGGGAGTTCACTTTTTATGATTATAATTTAAAATCCTTTCATTTTTTTGGTCCAAAACATATTTTGAGCTTTAATTAATATTCTTATCATTTTTCACATATCAATTTATTTTGAATGAGTTGAAATGAGTTTTGAATAAATGAATTTTAAATGATGGTTGATATGAATTATTTTTCGTTGAAATGGATTTTCAAGAATTTTTATGACTTTGACTTATTTTTGAAATCCATTCCCATGAAACGCTGACTAAAAATATTTTTTTTCCAATCCTAGGAGTTATTTTAAGCCACTTTTATATATTCTTCCTAATACCCACACTTTCTTAAGGGAAACTTTAATTTTGTGTGAGAACAATAATTTGTGAATATTCTCTTTTGAAGCATTGGAATTCATGGAATGTATTTGAAATTATAGAGTCATCTTTTTAGCTAGCCACATTTTATCTTGAGACCCACCTTTACATTTATCCTTTGTAATCCCTTAGATTCCATGAATTTCCTTATAGTTTTAAGCCACATTACAAGCCAATTTTTCCTTACCTACCCACACTTTTAGTATTTTTTACATGGGTATTTCAAGTTTGAGTGTGGGTGAAGGGACTTTCATGTATGTTTATTGGGATGTGTATTATGTATGGGTGGTGTGATGTGGGTGTCAATATTTTGGGCAGTGGACATTAAGATAATTGGGAATGTGTCGTCATTTCATTGTGCTTTATTTATTTCATCCATTTCTCCTTCAAAAAAATGGAGATGAGCTTGAATTCCTCATTGTAAATTATTTTATGACTCATTTCCACTCAAAAATCAAGGGCATGAATTGTCATTCATTCATTGTATTCAATTTTCTGCTCATCCTCCATGAAAAAGAAAAAAATGAAATAAAGAAAATAAAGTTGTGCCTTTCTGGAGATTTGAAAAAAAGGGGAGAACTTAGATGATATCATTCATTATAATCACTTATTGGCTCATGTATATTTCCCAAAAAGGTTTTGGTGTTGTTGTTCACATTTTAAAGTGGTATTGAGAGAGGAATTTTCTATTTTTTCACTTGAATTAATCATGCATTGTACTTAAGAGTCCAGACTCCTCTTTCTAGTCTGAAACTTTATTCAATAATTTTCCCACTAACCCTAAGAGAAAGAATCATTTGAACCATTAATTAAATCTATCATGATTAAATTCATTTTCATGCTTCACCCTGTGGAGAAATGATATTTTTCACAACTCTATGGTGATACATGCTATTTACAAGTATAAGCATAACTCTATAATTGATTTCTCTTGAGTGAAGAGTGACAAAAAATTAAATGTGAGGTAGGTTAAGATTCGGCCATGAATTTATTTATGAGGTTGAACAAATTTTAATGATTTAAATGAAAATAAGAGAGAATTGTTTTTTATATATGATACATGATGGAATTCTATTTTGGATAAGATCATTGATATTTTCTCATTTTTTATTGTTGTGTGGAATTGGATTTGGATGTAAGATGATTGCCCAGGAGTGTAATGTTTAAGTTTGGGAGAGTGATGAAGCTCAAATTTTCATATATTTTATACTATAAATAATTGTTTATAATCTCACCATAGTGTTATTGTATGGGTAATTGTCACATTTTTAGGTTATAGTGGTAATTTGAGCTTAAATAAAAAAAGCGGTTAAATCTAAAATTTTGACAGATTTTTATCAAAGGGGTATTTTTATCATTTATCATAAACTATATGTCCAAATTTTGTGATTAGATTTTTTTTAAAATCCTGATTTTATTTCATTCAACGTTGTGTTCTGGACCAGGTGTTGATTCAGTCATCTATATGGAATAAAAATTCAGTGAAATGTATGATTTTTTCAGGCGGACATCATGGACCCCACCATCATAACGGAACCACAACACGGCCTACGCACATCCATTTGCAGTGATTCCACCTGGTACAACACGAGGAAACATATTTCCAAACCTAAAACAAATTTGGTTGATTTTATAAGTCATTAAAGGTACCATTGGATGTTATATTTGTGAAGGAAGCTTCCTGGAAGCTATGTCAAGAAAACGAAACCGACAATTAAAAATCCCTAACTAGTTCATCCTATTTCCAAAGGAGATTCAATTTTAATAGTGAATGGATAAAATATTTAGAAAAACTTTTAAGAAGGGTTCCATGCATGAAACTTCCATTTAATGGGTCAAAAATGCACAAACTTTTGGAGGAAATAATTCTTCTAATAAAAGGAGGCCCTCACCTCCTTCCCAAATCATCACATTCCCCATCCATTCCTTCAAGGCATCAAGGAGGAGATCTCCACTGATGGAGTCCAGCCAAAAATCTTCCCCATTTCATTTTTATTTGTTTATTTTCTTTATTTTAGTTTTATTTTTCTATTGTAATTTATATTTCTAATAAATTCATGCATTGTTTTTATTATTGTGCCCACCCATCCACCCTCTTTTCTTCCTCTAATCTTACCATCATGATCTATAATACTCATGATCATGAGTAACTAATCCTAGGAATATCCTGAGGGCGTAATCAAGTTCTTGAACTAATGACAATGTTTTTAATATTCTTTGAGTTATTTTTAAGGATACTTTACAGTGGTTGTAATCCTCACTGTGGTTGCCTAAAGATTGACTTCTTAATCTACAACCATTTTCCGTTGATTAAGGAGGTGGATATAGGGTTTGTTGGGCGATCTCTAAGTATAATTTTCATTCATTACTAGGGTAGACTAATGTGAGCACACATACTATAGAGTGTATTCACTAATAATATTTGAAGTTGTCCAATGAAGGTGCTCCCTGAAAGTTCTCTCGAGAGAACTTCCTTTCTTCACTAATTCCATTTTGTTTAGCATTTATTATTAATTTGAATTGAATTTTTGAATTTAATTTATTTTCATAAATTCAATTTCATTCCTATATTAAATAAAAAAACTAAAAAAAATTATTTTAAGTGAATTAGATTAAGTAGGTGAATGAACGGAGAAATCTCCTCAAGTGAGACGACCCTAGTCAGACACTCTGTTGCACTAGTAAAATTAAATTACTTTTTCCACGCCCTATGATAAGCATGTGTCACATAAATACAAAAATCATGATATATAATTGGTTTTGGTGATATTTTCAATAAATATTTTTCATAATTAACTCTACCATGAGAAGTGGGACATATATACATACCACAAAATCCTTAAGTATAAATCCACACAAAAATTGATAAATTAAAAACAATGAAGTTGTTAGAGCTGATAAAGGATTGTGATTGTTAAATATATAACCTTCTAGGGAAAGTTAAAAAAATGGTAGATGCTATGAGTAAAAATGATCATGCAACCCTATCCCTGATAATGATTGAAAGGGATCCAATATCTTTGGAAAATAAAAGTTTTGACATGGGAATAATAAAAGGAGTTTCATCTTACCTTTCTCAAATAATTCCTTTACCATCCATTATTGATAGGATCGAGGAGGCCCAAAAAGATGATGAATTACTATAGAAAAATTTAGTGAATATCCTAGACATCAAATTTGAAAAATATGGATTTATAAGTTTTGGAACAAGAATATGTGTCCCATAAAAACCAAAGTTGAAAAGGGAACTTATGGGTGATGTGCATAACTCATACTTATCTATTCATCTAGGAATCACTAAGAGATATAGAGATATGAAGAAAAACTTATGGTTGGATAACATTAAGAGGGAGATTGTGAAATTTGTATCTAAATGCTTGGTATTCCAACAAGTCAAGTAAGAATGACATAAGTATAAGGGTATAATGAAACCATTTCCTATACTAGAATGTAAATGGGAAAATATAACCCTGGATTTTTTAAATACTCCCTAGGAAATCTAAAAGAAATAATTCCATATGGGTGGTAATTTATATCATTACAAATTCAGATCATTTAATTTCTACTGAGAAATATTTATTTTTTGTAAACTCAGTAAGATATACATAAGTGAAGTTGTAAGCTTGTATGTAGTTCCACTATTTGTTGTATTTTATCAAGATCCAAGGTTTACCATGAGGTTCTAGAGAAGCCTTCATTAAGCATTGGATACAAACCTCATTTTTGTACATCTTATCTCCATCATAAGTATGGTTAGATTGAAATAACTATTAAAACTCTAAAGGATATGATGAGATCATGTTCAACGGATTTAAAGGATGTTGGAATCAGCACCTTCCCCTAGTGGAGTTCTCATATAACAATAGTTTCCATTCTAGAATTCAACATAAACCTTATGAGGCATTGTATGGGAAGAGGTGTTAGACTTGAACATGTTGATATAAAGTTGGATATAGAAGGCATATGGGACCAGATATTATCTAATAGATGATAGGGAAGGTTCAAACCAATCATCATCATATGAAATCCACACAAAGTGGATAGAAATGATATGAAAACAATCATCAATGAGACCTGGAGTTTGAGATTGGAGATAAATTATACCTTCATATATCCTTGATCACATCATATTTGTGGTTTATCTCTTATCACCCCCACATAACCTATTTAAAATACATGATGTGTTCCATGTATCCCTCTTGAGAAAGTACATACTGGACCACTCCCATGTACTAAATCTAGATATAGTACCTTTAGATAATTACCTTTCAAGAAAGGAGTAGTCGGTGAAGATATCAGATCATAGAGACAATGTTCTACAAAATAATACAACTCACATATTCAAAGTGTTATGATGAAACCACAAGTTTTAGGAAACAACTTAGGAACCAGAAGAGGTGATGAAACCAAAGTACCATAATATATTTTAGTGTTTGAAATTAAATTTAGAGGAAATATTTGGTGTAGGGTGGAAGAATTTAATGACCAAAACATTCATAAATTAAACTCCCTTTTTAATAAATGTCTCATTAAGAAATGTAGTTATAGAAAACATGTGCACTTATTTGGTCATTTTTCACTATTATAAATTATATCATGATGGATTTAAAATATTTTTAAAAATAATAACCATTAATAATATATTCATTTTTCAATGAATATAGTTATTATTATATATTAAGAGTTATAATAAAATACAATTAAAACAGATATTAGAATTTATGGCCTCGACCAGTAGGATTATACCCAATGAATCTCATTTATTAGATATTCCAAGGGATATGGAATCACTCGGATTTTATCATGACCAATCCCAAGCTATGATTCAATAATTAATGTATGATCAAAACCATTTATAGGATAATTTCAAGCTAATCAAGATCATATCCCAGACCATATTCACTAAACCACTCGATGAATGTATCACCATCACAAACCTTACCCTTAAGGTGTATGGTAGAGTAATAAGGGGTAATATCTCTATATCCTAGCATTATAAATTTTTTATGTTATAGTTTTTTTAGTAAAATTATTATTATATTTATCCAATTTTATTATTACTTTATAAATGATTAATGGTATTGATAAAAATTATATTTTGATATGAAGAAAACAAAATTTATATTTTTTGGAAATATATATAGTCTCAATTAACTCAATATTTTGGATAAATTCAACAATTTTTGAAATAAATTTTATTTTAATGAAATAATCTTATGAAATTATATTTATTTGAATATAAATTATAATATACTTTATTTAAGTCCAATATAATTTTTATAAAGGTCATAAAGTGGTTGTATTGTAAAAACTAGTATTTTATAGTAAAACAAATTATTTAAAAGTGTGAATGATAATATTTAGAAAATTATTTTGGTAAAATAAATATTATTTTTGAAATCAACAAGTCGAAATTATCCAATGGTAAATATTTCATAATTTTCTAAGACACTATTTTTTTGGGTAAAAATTAAATACAGTATAAATAGATGATATGTATTATTAAATAATAATAGCACAAATTACCTTAAAAATAACTTTTTGTTAAAGTTATTTTACTAATTTTATAAATTTTTATGAACCCTCCAAAACCTATATTATATTTTAAGGTTTTAAAATTAATTATTTATGAACATGACTCACTTTCATATCAACAAGGGTATAATTTTAATTAGTTAAGTTATTATCCTTATAAAATATTTAAAAATATTCCTAATTCGTAAAAAAATGAAAAAAATGATGGGAAATTTTGTGTTTTTATTACTTTATCATATAGAGTCCAAAACCTATGTTTAGAAATTAATAAAGAATTAGCATCTCTTTTCTTATAAAACCCCACACAACCTCCCATTCTTGTTTACTAAAACCTATTTTAGAACAAATTTACTTTACCTTTTCTTCCCTATATCCCTACCAAGGTTTTCCCAAGATCTTAAAAAGATTCTCTCAAGATTTTAGAAGTGTCATCTCAAGGTAAGGGATCCTCTCCTCCATGACTATATTGAAGAAATTTATTTCTATAATTCCTTTTTAATTCCATTTTTTTATATTGTAATATATTTTTACACATACATTTTACTTGAATTATTATTTAAAATTAATTATAGATTCCCTTTAACTCTTATTAAACCCTTCTATAAATCTTTATGTAAACTCATTATACTTCTAAAATTATCCTAAAATTTTCCATGGAATATAATTTTATAGTGAATACCCATCACAATTTTCACTCAAAGTTATTTACCTAAATGCACCAATACATAATTTATTGTGTAATTCCATGAATTTAACCCATACTCCTTAATCATTATATCAAAAGTGATGAATGATTTTATTATTTTGTATGATCTATGTTGCACACAAATTCATATACATGTTATGAATGTGACGAGTGGGCCTGAAATTTTATAGCCCCTCCAATGAATTGGGTAATTTTTTATCTCATGATAAACCATGTATGGTACATATTTGGTTATACTAATCACACTTTGTTATGATGCCTCAATAGTTATCCTTAACATATTCTTGTGATGTCATGTTTTATGTTGTTTTTGAATTCCTATATTTCCATGATATGATCATCTTATATCATGATTTGATGTTCATTTTTATGATTATCACCCCTTTTATGTCAAATTGATATACCTCCTGACTAACATGTATTACATTCATCATGTTATATTTTGATTAATCCCTTACTAATATTTATATCTCACCCCTTTCTTAAGTAAGTCCTGATGTTATCCCTTGTCGGATTAATATATCGATGGAATATAATGGTATGTTTTGGAGTTTTTAAATATTTTTTTGTACCCATGCTTCAATTTATTATGATGTGTACCTAATTTCCCAAACAAATTAGGCCTCATTATATTCTGGGATTGTATTATGTGTATATTTATATAATAAATCATTAATTAAGGTGTATTAAAAATATGGTTTTCATGATTATATAATGATATTAATATCATTTATAAACTATAATTTTACTATATTAAGGGTATTTTTTAAAATTCATATACCTCATCCATTATGAAAAACAAAATGGTCGTTCATGCATTGTGCAGACTAATGTCTCCGTGATGAAACGTGTTTCATTTTATTTCACCATCTTAAAAGGTTGGATATATGGATTGTATTAAAGGGTAAATATGATTTTTATGATATCATTAAGTTTATAGTATATAAAATTAGATAACCTCTTAATTATATGATCAATAAACTATCATCATTAATTTAGTCATTGAAAACAAGCATGAAAATATGATAATCTTTTATTCAAATCGTGTAATATTTTCACATCCATTACTTATTATTTTAATTACTTAAAATTATAATATATAAAACTAATAAATACTAACTAATATTAATATTATTTTATTATAATGATATTACAAAAAAAGACCTCATAATCATTCATTAAATTAGGGTATGTTCATGTTTAGGTCGGTTTAACCACCTAAATGAGAAATATTATGCATTTATATCATGAATAACTATGAAAAAATATTTAATAGTATAATATGATAGAAAAATTTAAATAATTTTTTTTTCTAGAGATTTTATATCAACATATAATTCATTAATTATGAAAACTCCCTCAATTTTTTAAAAATCACAAAAATATGCTTATTATCAATTCAACCTTCAAGGATAAAGAATAAAAAACTCATAAAAGGAATTTGAAACATCAATAAAATTTTTTAATCTTCCATAAAAGTAAAATTAATTACCTAGTAATTATGAAGTTTTAATAATAATGAATACGAAATCCGCTATTATGAAACTAGAAAAAATGATAAAAATATAAACAAATATATGGAAATTGTAATAATTCATGTACAAAATGATTATTTATTTTTTATTATGAATGAATATTGATATGAGTAAGGTTATAAATTAGTATATTAAATGTTCATGAAATTTATGACAATAAGTAATGTTTTTTCATCACAAATCTCTCACTATAATACTTTTTTATTGTGCTACTAGTTTTGTTTATTTGGTGTATATATACTACCTATTTGATATATTATATCATGAAATTACTTTATTAATTGTATTAGAATATAAATTTTAAGTCCTTAATTTCAAGATAATATGATTAAATTGATACCCAAGACATAAGTGGGGTTTTTTGTCACAATTTTTATTATTTGCGACCCATATTATATTCACTACCTAGTTTTTTCTGTGTGGTTCATATATTTTTGTGTAAGACTTTTTACCATATTACTCAATATGTTTAAATTGTTTAAAATTTTATATTACTATCTCTAACTCATGTTATTTAAATTTATTAGTTACTAAAACCATTCTAAAAATCCATATTTTCCCTGGTGGGAAAACTATCATATGTTTTGATAAAGTAAAGGTATGAATAGTTTCTGAGAAAATAAATCCTTATTTGGATATTGGACTGTGGATAAGGTTTTGCTATATATAAACCTAGGGGTAATCTCCCTAAAAATATTTGGTATGTCCTTGAATCAATTATCACTCTAATTCACAATGCGTGGGCCTAATATTTCACATTTGTCTAAACACTCCTAGGGGATATGATTGTAATATTCACACACTTTTTGAACCATGGGGAAGGATTTTTCCTACCATTTATTATTACCCAATAAATTTAATATATTAAATAAAATCACTATATTGCATAGATAAACCAATATATTTTATGTATCCTCACTACTAAAATTTATTTATAAGGGTACCTCGTAATACTTTGATGATAACCCATAGTTTCTAGGTTGATTAAGGAGTGTTCTCCTAGACATACATATCATTATATTAAATATGGAAGTATTTTATTTCTATATTTATCATTGTAAAGATAGCCATGTTTTATTCCGTAAGAGGTTCCTCAGTGAATGGTATGAAAGGTCTTGATGAATCATATGGTGAATGAATTGGAATTTATCAGCTGATGACCCTCAATGCATCAACAAGTCTCATGAGAAAAAAAAACAAGTTTGTTTTTGGTGTAAACCACTTCCTATAACAATATAAGTATCATTCTAGAAGTCCTTGACAATATGTTTTAATGTATGGTATTATTAATTACATTAGTATGATATCAATGGTTATTATTATCCATGTTTTAATTTATATTCATGGATATAGCATGAACTTAGTTTTAGATAATTATGGATTTATTTTGTTTATTTATTCTTTATATATAACTTATTCTATGTTTATATATGAAATCTCCCATTTTATTTTACACATTACTGGTCATTTGAGTTTAACCTTATTTGTTTTCCTTTCCTCAGGAAACCTAGAGGATAAATATGTGTAACTTTTAGGTATATAATGGAAGGGGTAATCGTGCTCTTGTAATATGTTAATGTTATATCTAATGTTCTAAAATGTAATGCATGTATGTATATATCCATCCAAGACTATTAACATATTTTATCCTTCTAGAACTCTTTTATTTTGTACCAATAATGTAATATAACTACCAACATTGGGTTTCTAGTGTCTGGGATGTTATAAGAAAAAAATTAAAACTTGTAAAATAAGGTTTTAAATAAAAAAAAATCTTACATTGAGTTAGACTCACCACATACAAAATTTAACTCCTATACGATAAACATATATTAATTTTCTATTTTCTTACAAACCTTTCTCAAGTTTATTCCCTTATTATTATCCAGTTTATTAAATTTACTACCAAGTCTTACATAGTTAAAAAATTAGTTAAGTTCATGTTTTGAATATAGATTTTTAGAATATAATATATAGAATATTAATCATAATATAATTATCATTATTCTACCTTAAATACAATTTTATAACCACTCATGAAATGTTTACATGAAAAATTAATCACCTCATTTTGTGGAGGTGGTAGTTCATATATACGCATGAGCGACGTTATCATTTTCTAATCAATGTAAAGGTAAGAAGGTAAGTAATATATTATTTTTAAAGGATAGTTATTATTTCATGAATATCATATTTATTCATTAAATCCATCATAATAACCATCCTTGTGAGGTTGTGATGTAAAACTACACATATTTCTTCATAAAGGTGGTAGTCCACAGGTACACATGAGTGAAGTTTTTATTTCCCATAAGATTGAAAAAGAGTTAAAAAGGGTTTTATAATTAACATTATAAAATTTAAATATATTTAATATTCATTTGGTTTTATATCATAATGGATAAATAATATTTTAAGGATGTGTAATAAGAAATAAATAAAAAAATACTCGGTCTAAAGTAATCCATCTTCTTTGAAAACAACCTTTGGATTAAACCTTAAGCCTTATTGATTTTCTCCTTTGCTAAGAACATAACCTATATGATGATATTAGGGATTTTTGGAAAGTTATATGGGTAGTTATTGGTCGATATAAAAGGATAAAGTAGTTTGGTGAAGCGAAGATAGGGGTTACCTTTTATAAGTGAGGGGAGATGCACACTTGTAATTATTCAAAGTTTTAAAATAATATAAAGTCATATTCAAAGGAATGTGCACTTAGAAAATTAAAATTTTAAGATAATTTGATAAGTGTCTAAATCATATAATAAAATAATATTTAATGTGATATTTTATAACCATATCACAAAGTTTTGACCTTAATTTACCCATTTTACCATTTACTATGGCTACAAATTTTTACTATGTTTATTATTCATTATGAGTAAAAATGAAATTAACCACATTACTAAATTTGAAACTCTATCTTTAAAATATTAAATATATTTCTCATTAGTGTATTTTTATAAGTGGTAGAAATTACTTTTAATATAAGAGTGAAAAACACAATGAAAAACAAATTTTTAAACAAATGAATTGTTAATCAAAAAAATGAATGTATACCAAAATAAAATGTAATAAAAATTAATATGGAATTAATTAGATTGTTTTATATTAAATATATATTATATTACTTTAAAAAAATTCTAAAACCTAATGTCACTACAAAATTTATTTATTTAAATAAACAAATGATGGTTCCCAAAAAACAACATTCTTCACTATTGACTCAAAAATCAATATTATCAGAAAATTGACAAAATTACCCATAAGATAAATTTTTTATGGTTATATAGAAAAAAATTTCCATTTTATCAAATTATACTTCTAAAATTCAGAAATTTATCAATTAAAAACTATATAATATATGGAAAACACATCAGTTAGAATAAAACTATTTCTTTTTTGACTGAAAATTAAATAAAATTATTATAGATAATATTACCCCATTAAATATAATCATGAATGTTTATAAGACATAAAATTGATTTATTATTAATGTTACCTAGTTAGTTACATTCTTCCCCTATAAACTAAATTATGTCTTCATAATTATATTTATCACTTAAACAGGTCCAGATATTTTTTCCTCAAAGCCTTTTTAGGTTACCATGTTGCTTCTCACATCATATAGTTTTTAGGAAGACATTAAATAGGTGGTTTTACTTATTTTTTAACACCTTCTCATTTAAATTTATAATATGTACTATATTTTCCTTATAAGAATGTTTATCTTCCAATTATACTACCTCAGGGCTCAAAACATGAGATGCATAAGGTACATATTTATTTAATAATAAAACATGAAACACATCAAGCACTGAAGATAAACTCAAAGTAATATAAAATCGGTAATAAAATAATCCCGCTTTTTCTAGAGCATTAATCCATTCTTTGGCTACCACTGTATTTGAGATTCTACAAAATGTTAGAGGGTGTTGTTTTATGAAATGTTCCACTATTGACATGTTCATCTATGGAGGGTTTAGTCACACACAGGTATGGGTACCACTATTAATATCTAGTTTATACCAATTTCACATGGCTATAAACTGATCTACTATAATTACTACCTTTCAAGGTTACTAATTTGGAAGGATATTATCCTCTGGATTCCTTTCCTCTTCATTCACCTACTTTACTTTACAGGAAAAAACTGAATTAAACATATATTCAATGAGGAAACTTGTAAATCCTTCAAGAATTTCATAGGATAAAATAATCAATATATTAAAATCCCTTATATTTGTTTTCTTAATAACATCTTAACCTCTAGATTTATCTAAACCTTTCTCCAATGAAAATTATAACATCCAATTCTTTTAACAACCCGTAATTATGAGTTTAGTAGCCAGTATTTTATTTTATTACATTCCCATAATATTATATTTTTATATTATTAGAGAATATTTAAAAGATTTTATATATAAATAACTTACAAAAAGTGGAAAAATCCACTCAATATATATTTTTTCATTCAAAATAGGATTCTTAAATTTAAACTCATATTTCATTCAAAACATGTTCACTTATTTTAAGATGAATCCTTAATTAAAAAGATATAACTTGATATATTAACTACTCATAATTAATCCCAATTAAAGAAAATTTTAAAAATTTGGATGAGAAAAAAAATTTATTAAGTGATAGAAAAAGAAAGAAACTTATTATTCAATTTGGGAAATCAAGAAATCCATAATAAACATTGCACTCAAAAATAATAATTACTTACATATGAAATCAAATTCAAAGACAAAATTTTTCATAAAATATCTCATAAAAAAATAAAAAGTTAAAATAAAAACAATTATAATTAATTATGAAAACATGAGAACACATGAAAACATATTCTTTAGAAACATACTTTTCACCCTTAAAAGGGGAATACATTTTCATTTAAACATTACCTCATTAGATTAAATTATGAAATCAAAATAATTACATGAAATATAATTTTTTAAATTAAATAAAATTCATTTCAGTACTTTGGGATATCATCTTCATATCACTATTGCAATCACTCTTACGAATTGAACGTCTTACGGATTAATTCCAATATATATTACACAAAGAACAAAATCATTACCCAATGTATTGTAGATCTATATCAGACTTAATCATCATCATGAACAATATAAAAGGAAAATAAAAAACATAAATCACATATAATATTCCATTTCCATCATAAAACATCATAAATTATTCCATTTAACACATGTGTAGAAGCATTTACGGGCTTCTTGTAAGAAAATGGATAAAAATATATTTTCTTTAAAAACTCTTAAAATGAAAATTTACTAAAAGAATAGAAAATAATATTTTATTTTAAAAACTACACAGACTTATAGAATAATGTTATTAAATAAAAATAGTGATAGTGCTTGAAAATTCTTCTCATGTGGTATATGTTAAAAAAATATTCATTTCAAAATTTTGTAAAAATGTCAAAAATAAATCATTTGAAAAATATTAAAAAGGAATTTTTTAAAACATTTTTAAATAATTTTTTACATGGTTTAAAATTAAACTAAAAATTTATTTTACTATATTAATAAAATACCTAAAATATTTTAAATAATATAGATATGGGGTAATAGGTAATAAAAACTTTTAAACTTTTAAAATAATGTTTTGATGAAATATCCTCGACCCTAAGTCTAACTCTCCATGTATATACATTAAATACTTTATAATTACATTATATTAATTTTATACTTGATTCAGAACCATTTTTGAGGTTTATTACATTATTATTATCTCTTTTATTTCATTTATTATTAATTATATAGTAACTAAATCATTTAATCCCATGTCGAACATTTTGAGGATGTTCGGTTCATAATCCTTAAAAAACCTTGGTAGTTTGACCATAGTAAAATAGGTCATTGTTCCATTATCTCCAGAATATTTATCATGTCAAAAAAAATTATTTCTAAAATATAATTTTATAAGCAATAATTAAATATTTACTTGAAAAATTATTCACATTGCTTTGTGGAGGTGGTAGACCACATATACGTATGAGGAACATTATCATTTTCAAAAAGATGGAGGGTAAGAAGGTAAGTAAAATATTATCTTTCCATAATCATAATTATGTCTTGAATATCATATATATTAATTAAATACATCATAATAACCATCCTTGTGAGGTGGTTATGAAAAATGAAACACATCGCTTCATGGAGGTGGTAATCCACATGTACGGATGAGAGAAGTATTCATTTCCCATCGGATGGAAAAGGTGATGAAAAAGTGTTATTCCATCAACAAAATAACATTTCATTATATTTAAAAAAACCTATGTTATTATATTAGCATGGTTAAATGATATTTTAAGGGGTTATAAGAAGAAATATACATTAAAACACTTTGTTATGAGTTATACTTCTTCTTTGAAATCCTCCTTTTTCATACACCGTAATCCTTCTAGTTTTGGTCCTTTGGTTAGACTGGGACCTCTAAGACATGATAAGAGGTGATGGATAGTTATTTGGGTTGGGATTGGTCTAGTTAAAAGGATCTAGTGGTGTTAATAAGTGAGTAAAGGGGGTACCCTTTTCTAAGCGAGTTAAGTGGAACTCTTGAAATTATTAAAAAAAATTAAATAATATAAATAATTATTCAGAGAAAAGTGGCACTTATGCAATTTAGATTCAAATATAAAGTGACAAGGGTTGAAATAACCTCATCCAATAATATTTAAAATGAGTTTTTATGGCCTTATAACTCACTTTTAACCTTAATAAATTAATTTACTATTTACCATAGTGAAACATTTTTTCCATGGTTACTATTAATTATGACCGTAATGCCCCCCAAGATTTTAGGGTAAAAAATTAAAAAAAATTAATTTCTTTGAAAACTTGTGTTACACGCAACACTGAGTTTTAATGAAAAGTAATATAGTTTACCATTATAACTTAACCATTAAATTTTTAGGTATTAATTAGACTAACTAAATTATAAAAATTATATTAGTTACACATGTATAAAATAAATTAATTAACAATTAATTTATTAGAAATGAAAATAAACATTATTCAAAGGTAAGAGAAATATTTTTATGAAAAAAATATTTTTATGCATGTAATATATTTTTATCTAAATAAATTAAATTTATCACTATTTTTGGAATAATTTTAGTGAAATTTATATATTATATATTCAAAAAAAATGTTTAATCATTATTATAATATTTTTATTGGCATGAGAAAATAATAAATCCATTTTTATGCTTAAAACCATATTTTTCTAAAAAACGATTTCATCCTGTTTTGAACACTTATTTTAAAATTAATTATTTCCAATTTTATAAAAAAATTGAAAAAATTAAATTCATTTTTTAAATCATAATGGAAAAATTATCTTATATTTATTTTTTATAATTTTCTAAAAAAATGTTTTTACAATGAATAGTAAAAAATATAGATTTTTTATAGTGCCCCGAGATTTTAAAAGTAGAACATCATGTTTGATAACATATATTCCATGAAAAATCAAGCTTATAAGATAGTGAAACACCTTAATACTTTAAAATAAATTTATTTCTAAATAAATTCATTCACTTCAATAGCTTGTGATGCATGAAACATCGGGTTTAAACGAAATGCAATACTCTATTAAAACATTATTATAACCTATCTATTAAGTTGAAGGCTGTAAATAAGACTAAAAATATTATGAAAATTATTTTTTCTATATATATATAAACTAAATTCAATTTTGATCTATTTATTAGAAATAAAATGAGAACCATTTGAAAGAGAATGAATTATTTTTTAAAAACTGTATTTTTTCTAAAAGGTGGATTAGTCGAGCTTTGTACACATAATTTAAAATTAATTTGTTACACTTTTAGAAAATTTATTTTACAACATAAAATTAATTTTTTTAGTAAATAAATTTCAATAATATCTTTGGTTTAGTTTTTTTTAATTTTTGGAAAATATTATTTCTTTGATGAATAGTGAAAATATTAATTTTTATTAAAACTATCTTTTAAGTTTAATTATATACAGAGTTAAATAATATTTAAATTTGTTTTTAAAATAAAATTAGTTAAATTATATTAAATTTTAATTAATTTATATCATTTTAATCAATTTCATATTGAATTTGGATATAAAAATATTTTAATGTTTTGAAATTTTTTCTTCAGAAAAACCGTTTTATCGACACACCTACTAGTTTAATTTTAAATTCATTTCTTCCACTTCTATGAATTCAATTTTAGAAATTGATTCTATATATTTAATCACTATAATTTATATTATCTAATAATTTCAACTTATTTTTTTACCATAATTAATAGTTAAACAATAATAATTAATTATCGTGGTTAATGTAAAAATTGGTTTACTAGGGGGATTAAACTATGAAGATAATGGTAAAAATAACCTATGATTAATCAAAAATACATTAAAATCATATTTATACCATTTAACATTTATTTTTATATAATTACCTATTTTAGATCCTTTTGAAATGTGAAATACAAGGGTACACTTTATTCTTTTCAAATATTTCATGTTTGTCTTCTCCCCCACTTATAAAAGGCCACCCCCAATCCCCCCATATTCACACATCCAAAAAAATTTAATAAAAACGATAACTAGACGAATATATTACTTAAATAACTCCCCAATCCTATATTCCAATTTTACATCATAAATCTAATCTAGGAAGGCTTGATTTTAACCCTAAAAAGGTTTCCCAGAGAGGGGGTAAAGTTTTTAACTATGTGTTTTCATTTTACATATTATAACTCCTTATATTATTCTTAATCTATGATAATTTAATAACTCAATTATATCACATATAATGGTATTTAATTATATTAAGGTAATGACCTATATCCATCCCCTCTTCCATAAAAATGGAAATGAAATCGTCGAACGTGTGTATGGCGGACAACCACCTCGCGAACCGATGTAATTTTTTTCTATCACCTCCTCTAAAGGATAGATATAATGATAAATTTAACATATTTATGTGATATTTTTAAAAATATTATACCTCTAGAATAATTATATCACATATAACTTATTACTTTCCATCATGTGGAGGATATAATAATAGCGCTCGTGTGTACGGCAGACTACAGTCCCACGAAGCAATGTGATTCATTTTTTTCTTACTCTTTACATAAAAGGTATTAAGGTTGAAATTAATAATTAAATTTTATATTTAGGACCTAACCATATTTATGTAAATATAATGTCACATATAACTACTTACCTTCCAATCCATTGAAAAACAATAACATCACTCGTGTGTGTATGTGCACTACCGCTTCCACATAGCGATGGTAAATGTATTCAATTTATATTTTAACATGAATGTTAATAAGGATATATTTGATTGATATAAATTATAGATATTCCATAATAATAACACTATAAATGTGGATTAATATTTTTTTAACTTATTTTATCTATTGAGAAAAAAATGGAAATAATGTTAATGGGTATGTACGACCTACCATCTCTATGAACGGTGTAATCTATTTTCAATCACTAACATTTATATATTACTATAAATACTTATATATTTAATAAATATGAAATTTAAAACATTTTTATCATTATGTATATGATGGAATCTTAATCAATGTAAAAACACCGAAAATACCAAATCAAAACATACATGAAAAAAAATATATTATCACCCAAAATATTGATTTTAAAAAAGATGTATTAATGAATGGAAGATAAAATACCATAATTACCAAACAATTCAATCCAAACGAAAAGCTTATGACCATAACTAAATCATATATTATATGATATATATTATTATGGCTCTGTAATAGATGTATAATAAACTAATATTTATTATAAAGGAGGTTTATAAACATACAAAGGAATTTGAATCTTAGGTAAGGGTTTCTCATCTCACTTTTACTTCTGTGAGACATACACCATATTCACGACTTATTCATTTCTGTGGTATATATATTTCCCATTTTGACATTTTATATCATGAATATATTTCTCTTAATTTTATTTAAAGTTTCATTTTAATATATTTCTTCTTTGGGGATTATGATTCATAAGTCACCAAAGTGGTAAAGGTTTATTTCATAATCTCATCATTATTCAATATAATTTTTGTTTAAGTCTCCATTGGAGGAATTGTTTTGTATTTATATAATAAAACCAAATATTTCCTCATCCAATAATTATTCATGAACTTTTCAATTAATAATACCATTTTCACAATTTTTTAGTTTAAATGATTGATAAAATGTTTTTAATCAAATACAAGAGTATTTATCTTTTTGATCGATAATGATTTTTCTTCCAAATCCATGTTTTATAAAAATATTGTCAATTTTTTTAAATAAAATCATCTAAATGATTTATTAAATACATTTTTACCCATGTTTTACTTTTTACAAAAAAAATATTTAAATGAATCTTCATGTCATTTTCTAAACCATACCCATTTGTTTTTTATAAAAAATGTGAAAGGAATCATTATTTTAAACTTTATTTAATGAACGTATTTTTCCTCCTTCATGAAAAATAAATTTTAAAAAAAAAATTTATAATTTATTAAGTGTATTTTAAAAGAAAATTTATTTAAATTTTTTTTGAACTTTTTTTAATGATGATTTTCAAAATGGAAATGTCATTTTCCTCAAAAATGTTTTTAAGGATATTTTAATGGATTTTATATTAATCAATAACATAAAACCTTTATTGTTTTTATGATCCAATGGGGATATTTTGTATTTGTATCATCTTAATTATTTATTTGGATGTTTTATAATCAGTTTGATTGAGTATGTAAAATTTTGTTAACATTTATAATATTACTCTAGATGGTTTATGATTATGTTTATTTGATTAGGGTAAGTATTAACAGTTCATATGTTATTTTTTCAATATGAATATTTTTGTTGATTACATGTCACCCATTTAATATGATTAATTCATTGGACTTAGTAAGTGATGGTTGGGTCCTGGTTATAGATATCCCCTCGATCCATCGCAAAGTATCATGAAATAAATCGGTTGGACAAATTAGACGGGTTATTAACCATAGTTTTAAACTATCTTATAAAAGGTCTTGATAGTATGTTTGATATGTCTAGAATTATGAATTTTATAATTATGAGATAATTTATTAATTTTAATGTGATTATTTGATTATTTAGAAAATCTATTGATATGTTTCAAGCTTATGTGATTATTTTTATGGATTTATTTGATCATCATCAATTCCTTCCAAATTATGCTCAAGTTATTGATTAAATGACATGTGTATCAATTATTTACCTAGAAATATTGATTATTCATTATATATTCATATATTCTACTGTATTTATACCTTTACTGATCATCTGAGCTCACCCCATTCTTATGTTTTGTTTTTTCTGAGATACCAAAAACAATTTTGTGATTGATATGCAGGGATATACTTGGGGGAATAATGTCATTCACAAAGAAAACACTTTGTGTATATTTTTAAATGTATCTTAAATTCAATTATTTATATATTTTAAAAATACTACTAAGATATTAGGTTATTCATGATTTTATTCCTTGTATCTAGTGCTAATGTAATAAAATAGACACCAGCTCCATGCTATTGGGGTCCGGTCTATACATTTTTATTGAAAACTTCCTTTCCATTTAAATTATCTAAAAAGTTAAATTATAAATTAAAATTATTTTAAAAGTAAAATTAGTTCACTTATATTAGTATTAATTCAATTCAGATCATTTTAACCAATTTCATGATGAATTTTTATATAAAAACTTTGTATACATATGAAAACATTCTCTTTGGAAAACTGTTTTCTCATCGTGCCTGTAAGTTTAATTTTAAATTAAATTATACCAGTTTTATAAATTTAATTTTATAAAACCAATTTCATATTTGAAATAATAATAATTAATATAATATAATAAGTTCATGTAAAAATTCATAATGAATAGTAAAAATAGTAAATATTAATTACCTTGGTTAAGGTTAAAATAGGTTTTTGGGGGTTAAACTAAACATATAAGGGTTAAAATGAACTAAAAACATGTATAATTTCTATTTTATGGACATATTTAGACCTTATATCATATAATTTTTTATCTTGGTTAATTTTGGATCCTATTGTTTTGTGTAAAACATGGGTATATTTTAGTCTTTTCAAAACTTCTATGTGGGTCCTCTCCCCCACTTATAAAAGGAAACCACCTCTCTTCTCTTATTCACACTTAAAAATCCTTTCGGTTTGGAAAATATTTAATAAAATTCATATAATACTTACCTCACTATGATATATATCTCCTTTTTTATCCAAAACCCTCCTAGGAAGGTTTTTGGTGCATACCTGAAGAGGTTATCCAAAGAAAAGGTATCATTCTTAGCAGAGAAGTTTTATTTATTTCTTATTACACGACTATCAAATATTATTAAAATATGATGAAATAAAAAAAATAGTATATTAAATATATTTATATATTGTTATGATAATTTCATAACCTATATATGTATCATCTTCCATAAATTGGGAAACTAAACTGTTGATCATGTGTACGGTGGACTACCGCCTCGTGATCTAATGTAATTTGTTTTCTATCACCGCCTCTCATGAATGGATATAATTATATATTTAATTTATATATATTATATTTTTTACATAATTATACTTTAGTAATTATAACATCAAATATATCTTCTAATATTCAAATTCTTTTGAAGATGATGACGTCACTCCTATATAAGTGCGGATTACTCCTTCTACAAAATGATGTGATACATTTTTTATTTTTTAACATGTTTTGAAATAAGGATATATTTAATGAATTTATATGATATATAAGATATATAAATTAATCTATAAATTTTTATTTTCATTTAACTTTATTTCTTTCTAATAGTCAAAAAATTGTAACTGTGATCATGCGTACATACGGCCTACCGTCTCCATGAACGGTTTAATTTTTTTCTATCTCTAAATTTTATGTATGAATAAAAATATGTATATAATGAATATATATGATATTTATATAATTATTAACATTATGGATATGTTTTAAACATGATAAATTTAAAAATAATTACATTAGTGAACCAAAATAAATAAGAAAAATAAAGTAGTTATCACTAAAAATAGTGATTTTAACAAAGAATTGGAAATGAACGGCTGATAAAAGGATATAAGAAAATAATATATGGTATTATATATATGACTATGGTTATGGAATATATTTATTATAAATATATATTTATTATATATACGACATCACCGGCGGCCAGCAGCGAGCCGGCCACCCCTCCATCACTGTCGTGGTCCCTGCTCGCTGGGAGGCACGGACGTGCACCGCCACCTCTGTCACGTGGCCGGCCACCACCCTCACTCCACCGTGGCTAATGGGATGTGGCCCTTCTCTGATGGTGCAGTCGTGCAACCGCCGCTCCCGAGTCCCACCGGTGCAAGTCACCGGCACCGGTCATCGTCCTCTTCCATCGTGAAGAACGCATCAAAAACCACAAAGGTTATGGAGTGGTCAGGCCATGTTTGTTTGGACCGCACCCTCCATGTTAGAGCGGTAGCAAGTGGATCATGGGTAGAGATTCAATCATAAAATAAATTAATTAATATTAATCAAAACACTCCCCTACCTCGAATCTTCCGTTGGAGATCATCCGCGGTTGAAGACGGATTGGAATTTGTCGATCCCAATGAAATCCTTCTCCAACGATGTTGTTTGTTTGATGATCCTTCATTCTTCGGTTACTCTTTGGTGAGAACTGATCTTACTCAAGAGAATCCTCCAAGAACACCATTTTCCAATGATTCCACAAAAACCCAAGGGTTTAACTCTTATTCATTTAATTAAAGAGGTTCATTAATTTGTGGAATTAATGAACCTCATTAATCCTATGAAGGGTGGTTACACATTTTGTGTAACCTGACATTTAATTTCCATCATTAAATGCCTGACCTCCCTCGGGTGGTCACCACCACCATGGATTTAAATTGGGGGTTTTCTAGCTCGGGTGGTCCCCACCATTGAGCATTCCAATGGGAGGTTAAAAATAAAATAAAATTTGTCCTTTTATTTTATTTTTATTTCCACAAAAAACACAAAAACTAACATTCACCCTCGACCAAATGTGGTTGAGGTGAGGGTCTCCTTAAGCGAATATCGGCGTTGTGAGTTCAGCGGTGCCCTCATATTTTAATTCTGAGCACTGGTTCTAAAGTTACAAAAACATGCTCGCACATTTACTAAATGTACCTAATAAAAAGTTCAGAAATTAATTCTAGGCACAACAGGCCTCGGAATCATGCACTGTCAATTTTCACAGACTCGTAAAATTCCCATATAATTAAAAAAAATACATGGAAAAATTCAGGTCTTTACATAAAATTCTCAAGAAAAAAATGTTTAAAAAAATAAATTTTGAATACGAAGAAAAGTTGAAAAGATAAAGTTTTATAAAAAATATTTTGTGCCAAAATCCAAAAATAAAAACCTCTCCAAATTCATTTTTTAACTGTGGATAATTATAGGACTATGATAATAATTTTATTTTAAGAAACCCACAATTTTTTGGATTAAGACATGTTTTTCATTCCAAAAAAATCAAAATTTAGTGGTGGATTTTCTAGACAACATAAACATACTTGGGTTCTGAAATCTATAATTATTAACATCAATGGACCCAAGAGAATATGGGTACCAACACAATTTATTTTTTGATTTATCTTTATAAGGAAAAGTTCCAATAGCATCAATGAGAAAAGGTATATGGATAGTGGATTGTCAAGACATATGAGTATATATTTATCTAATTTACACTCCTTATCGAAAGTGGATGGAGTAAATGTAATTTTTGGTGACATTTCTAAAGGGAACATTATAAGAGTTAGATCAGAAAACAATCCAAGATCATTCCTTAACAACAAATTTCCTTTTGGATAAGGATTGAAACACAATTTGATAAGAATTTTTCATCTTTTTTATTAATTTTATTGTGTTGATTTTTCTAATAATGCATATTATATTTTAAAAGATAAAATTCTTATATTTAAAGCACAAAGTACATAAAATTCTTATACACTAGATCTTAATTATTTTGGAAGAAAATAAGTTATTTAATTAAATACTAAAAAATGAATCAATATTTGGTAAATTTGATTAAAAGTATGGTGAAGTAATATTTCATAGATATTCAACTACTCTTAAGGCATATATATTTTTCAACAAAAGTTCAAATATTACTAAAGAATTAAATCTTGTGAAATTTGATTAATGTGGTCCTTTTGGTCACAAAATGACTCAATATAATGAGCTAATAGATTATTTTGAAAACATGAGACTTGAAACTCTCTTTGAAAATAAAAATGATGATGATTTGGATGTTGATTTTGGTGATCCAGACCTTGAAAGGATGTATACAAGTGAACCAAAAAGTGTGAATCCTTGACAACATAGAAGCCTTAAAAATAGTCCCTTAAAAACTATAATAGTAATATTAGATAAAGATATTAGAACTATAAATAGTGTAGGAAATATCATAGGATTTTATGCATTTTTTTCTCAATTAGAATCCAAGACTATAGAAGAAGACATTGTTGACGAGAGCTGGGTTTTATCAATGAAAGAATAATTAAACAAGTTCAAGAGGAACAAGGAATGGGAATTAGTTGACAGACCCTATAACTATCCTGTTATGGGAAAAATGGGTTTTTAGGAATAACTAGGCTGACCATGGTGTTATTACTATGAATAAGGCTAGACTAGTACCTAAAAGATATAACCAAGAGGAAGGTATAGATTATGAGGAGAAGTTTTCACCTGTAGCTAGACTACATCAAATTAGGATTATCCTAGAATATACAATGCATATAGATTTCAAATTATATCATATGAATATAAAATATAATTTTTAAAATGTTTTTATTTTGGAGGAATTTTATGTTTAACAACCTCTAGGTTTTAAAAATCATCATTTTCCATTCTCAGTTTTTAAACCTACCAAAGCTCATTATGGCCTTAAACAAGAACCTAGATCTTGGTATGAATGTTTAATTTATTTTATTTTAACAAATGGATTTTTAATTGGATTAAAATATCCTAATATTTAATAAAACTTCATCTTCGAATATTTTTTTTAGTTTATATATATGTTGATGATGTGATTTTTTTCTACGAACAAAAAAATGTGTAATGAATTTTCAAAACTCATGAAAACAGAATTTGAAATGAACATAATGGGTGAGTAGAATTATATACTAGGATTTAATATTTATTAATAATATATTTGTAATGTGATGAATCAAATTAAATACATACTTGACTTACTTATAAGGCTTGGAATTAAAAAAAATTGTAAAGTACATACAACTCTTATAAGTTCTAATAAAAAATTAATTTAGATAAAGTTGGGAAACCAGTTGAAAAATAAATATATATAGAGGGATAATTGGGATGATACTATATTCAAATTTTAGTATATTGTACATTATGTTTGTGCATGCTTATATACTAGATTCCAAGTAAATCCCATGGAATCTCATTTAAATACTACCAAAATAATTTTAAGTTATTTAAATGGAACAATTCCTCTTTCCTCACAATTTCAAAAAAAATATTCTTTTAATCTAACTTTGTATTAAATTCTAATTTTGGTTGTTGTATACTATATTAAAAGATTACATTAGGAACCTATCATTTTGTAATAAAATATCTATTATCTTGGCCTAGTAATAAAAAATACTTGTATTCATTATCTGCTACTAAAGAAAAATATATAGTTTCTACTAGTTGTTCTGCACAAGTGTTACAGATGAAAAACACCTTGATGGATTCTAGATTCAATTATAATTAAGTCTCAAAAAAATTTGATAATACTAGTGCTATAAACATTTCATAGAATTTGATAAATAGTTCTATAACAAATAATATAGGTCTAAGGATTCATTTATTGATAGATCATGCTTACAAATATGATATATATATTGAATTTATCTCTATAAATAACCAATTTGGATATATTTTTTATTATCCCCTTACCTGTGATTTTTTATTTTATTAAAAGAAAATTTTTATTAGTTTAATTTAAATGATTTTAAGTCATATAGTAATTATATTTCAATTTCTACACTAATAATTAATTTCATAATATTATAATCCATTTTAGAAATTAGCTTAAGTTTTTCTATTTTATTATTTAAATTAATCCTATTGTGTTTTTAGATAAAAAAAATTATTCAATTTTATTTTATTTATCTTAGGTTAGAATAGACCCAAATTCCAAATCTTCTACATACCCTTTTTGTAAAATGGGTCCATGGACTAAATAGGTCGAATCGAACCTCATATATTTAGCTTGTTACATACATCATTTCTCTTAGAATCTATATAGACATCCCCTATTTCCTTCAACTCTCTCATTTCTATCTTCCAACCACTTACCAACCTTTATTGATGGGAAAATCTAAGAGAGGATGTTATGGAAGTTTTAGTTCATCCGAGATAGCTTAGTCGATTAGTGAACCGTTTATAGTACTAGATTAAAAAAATGTGGATATATCATGAAAAAAGAGTACTAAAATGTTTTAGAAGAAATTATTTTAGTTTCAAGGATGGGATTTTTTGTTTGATGATAAGAAGAAGGGATTTATCTTTGAGGAATAAGTGAATGAGTTCATGAGGAATGCAGATTTTCAGTTTGGTGAAGTAGAGGATGTGTTGATGTAACATCCCAAGAAAATAAAGAATATTACATTTTCATATTTTATATTATTTGTGAATAAAATATTAATTCTTATTTAAAGGGGACGCTATATTCGACGGCGTACCCAATATGCAACAATGGGTTTCCTTGAAATCTTACGTTGCACATTAATAATATAATATTATTATTTTAAATGGTAGTTAACGCCTAGCCTTTGTATTATCAGGAATGAATATAACTAACTAAAATATGATGATACATGTTTGTTGAATATTTTTACATTTATCCAATAAAAAATAGAGGCTTAAAATAAGTAAAGAATTTTATTTTAAGCATAAATACTCTAATATTCACTAAAAGGTCGATTTACCGCCTTTTAATAACAAACCCTCTTTAAATCTAGTTTTTGTCACTTTTATATGTTCTATTTGAAAAAATAAAATTCTTCTCTAGAATCGGTACACCAAAATTTACTTTGGATGAAATTTTTTTATTTTTCTAATAAAGTTCATTTTTTAATGAATAGTGAAAAATACTGTATTTTAATTAAGAAATGCCTTTTAATCTGATTTATTTATATGGTTATATTATCTTCTTAATTGGTTTTAAAATTTAATTAGAATATATTTTTACCATTTAATCTAATATTAGTAATTTTATGTAATTTAATTTTGAAATTTGACATAAATAGGTGTCAATATTTTGATAGTTATTATTTCTTAAAAACACTCTATATGTTTCAACAGCGGGAATTAATTTTAAATTAATTTCTGCCACTTCTGTGTTTTGAATTTGGAAAAATGGATTCCATATTTGGAATCAGTAGGTCCAAATTGTGAAAATAGGTAACTTTTATTTTAAGACATTTTAAATATTTACTTTAGTAAATATTTTATTTACCATGATTAAAGTGTAAATATAGTAAATAAGAGTAAAATATAATATTATAATAATAATAAATTATCCTAACATGTGTCCTAATCCTATTAGATGATACATATCTGACTATGGTCATCCTTGGGTCGAATTTGGGACCCCATTGAGCCACATAGAAGTAATAATGACATTTTATATTAATTAATTTAAAGTAAAGACAAAAATGACATAAACAAATATCTTTTAGTTAATAAATTTTTACATGGGGTTATATAAGTTATATTTTAGACTATAAATATTATTTGGTAATCTGAAAATATTTTCTACATTAAGTTACTTTTTATATAATTTTTGAACATCAAATAAATTAAAATATTTATGACACAATAATGATGCAATATTTACCTCATTAATAAATGATTTAAATAAATAAGATTATAAATATTAAAAAAATATCTAAAACCTATTAAATTATTATTGGATTATTTTATTTCGACCATGAGTCATCTTAACTTTGTTATTACAAATATTTGACCTTTTGAAACCGAAACTGTGGTTATGATAAATTAATTGTTTCAAACTTTTCTAAAGAGCCCCTCCTCTCCCTTATAAAAATCTCTCACTTATAACCCATTTCTCACACTTCTCAAGCCTTTGGATCATGAAACCTCTACTCTAATAATCTCCCAAGATCCCTCTATTCATCCTTGAAGACTTAACTTATGCATAAAACCCTTCAAGAAACCCTTTTGGTTCAAACCAAAGGGAGTTACTTGATTTAAAGGTAACGTCTTCTCTTAAGTTATTTTGTTTTATTTTACTTCTCCAACCCCCTAAACTCTTTTTAATAATTTATTTTATAACAAAACCAGTATCCTAAATATACTAGGATGTTTTTATGAGAATTATTCGAACTACACTTACACACACCTCCATCTAATGGATAAAGAACATAATGTTTCTGTTGATGGAAAACTAACACCTCACGAAACGATGTTTGTTCAATTAACTCCTAATGCCTCTCATGGTGTCCATTATGATGGAAATATATTTATAAATGATATATATTATGTTTATGTTTTCTTTATGCTTCTATATTATTCATTTATATCATACCTTTATGGATTCCATAATGGGTAAACGCGATAATTTCATTTTAGGAAGTGTGGACTACCGCCCCCTCAAAGTGATATGACTTGTTAATACCTTATGTGGGATATATAAAGGATGGAGTTAATGATATTATATATGATATTATACTTTAATTATAATATACTTATTTATCATTAAGTTTTCATTCCATTAAATATTAAATATAAATGAAAGTAGCGTTCATGCGTACGTACAGCTTACCGTCTTCATGAACGGTGCATTTCATTTCTTATCTCAAAATTTTATGTACTAATATAAATACTTGTATATACTGGATATATATGATATATATGATATATAAATAATTAATATCATTCTTGAGGTAACGAATTATTGACCACATAGAAAAATTGTAATTATAACAAGTTCATTTTAACTCAAATTCTGAACACTGACAAAATGTCCGATATAAACTCAAATAATTAACTAATGGTTATTTTAAGGTAATAAGTGGTATAAAAGTAATAATAAAACTTTAAAAGTTTATGAAGAGAGTAAAAATTAACTTAAGTTTATTATTCAGGAAGAACAAGGAACATACGAGTCAAGTTGGACACGAGGTAAGAGACTTCTTATCTTACTTTTAATTTCGTGAGGTTTCCATTATTCACCACTCATTTATTTCCTGTGGTGTATTATGTACTAAAATTTGATATATATTAACATGATTATATTTATATTAATGGTATTATGTTATTAATTTGGTGTTTATTAACTTTTTCTCATATGACTCAATTGATTGCAACGTGGTAAGGGTTTTTCATCTCACTTTTTATTCCCATGAGATTCATGTATATTGGCCACTATTTCATTTTGTGTGGTGTATGTACTTCCCATGATTGTACTCTTTGTGTAATATACCTTCATTTATTAGTATTTACAAATTTATTGTATGATCCTTCTTTCATCTAGCATATGTTTTGTAAGTTACCAAATCGGTAAGGGAACCTTTCACCCGCCTCTTTTTAAAAGGCTTATTTTTGTTATTTCTTTTAATTTACATCTTATTATGTTGGGATATGTGTTTATATATCCTAATTGATGTAAAATTTATGTCCAAGTTATGAGATACACATTTTATATCATCAACTCATTTTCTGAATTTTAAAGTGACGTCGTTAGGCTGTCAAATTTTTACAAGGGAACTTCTTAACCCAATTTCAATCCTTTGGGTTCAACTTGTACTTCTTGAATATGTCATCCTATGAATATGTGTGAATTACCTCTAATTTTTTTACACTTAATATCCACTTATATTGGGTATATTTATATTTTTCACATATAATTATGTAATTGATTTATCCTTAATCTAATGATACCTTCTTTATATGGGATTTTGTCTCAATTTACATTTCCATTGAGACTTAATTGTTGATATGCACCAATTCACTCTTATATGGTGTATATACTATACTTTGGAATATTATATCATGAATATCTTTATTCTCATGATATTATTAAGTTCTGATTAAATTATATTCCTCAATTATTTGTATTCTAGGAACTCTAATTTTTTTAAAAAGTCTTTAACTAAAATATCATTTTAAATGTTTTAAAGGTTTATTCTTTTAAATATTTCACATTAATGTCCATGTTTTAAAAATGGTTTTAATGATTTATTCATATATACCTGAATGTTTTGAAATTGAAATTTCTTTAAAAAGATTAAAAGTGTTATGGGACACTTTGATTCAAAAATCTCTTTATTTAATATTTTTAATGGCTTTGAAAATGGTTTGATAAAAGGTCTGATTTTGTCAATATTTTGAAATGATATATTGTGATGTAAATTTTAAAATGTTATATTTCCATTAAATTTGTTGGGAAATGTATCTATATGACCCACTTACTATCCATTTCATGTAAATATTATGTGACACCCCTTTCTTTATCATCAACCATTTTTATGAGTTCTTATGTCACGTCATTATGCTGTCGAAATTGCACCACGTTTTTTCAAGCCAAAGTCATTGTGTAGTGAATATCATGTCCATTTCTCTATTAAGGGTATTCACATTTATGAACATTTACATATTGTTTAAATAGTTTCAAGTATGTATTCCACATTCTTTTATCGTGGAATAAATAATTATGTTGAATGATTCAATATTTTATGATCCATGTGGCACACTTATGCATGAAATGAAATGTTTAAGAAGGGTGTGCCCTGATAGCTCTCCAATGCATTGGGTAAATTATAGTATCATGATATGTTATGTGAAATGGGTGTTTACTCATTCTAATACAAGTGAAATGAGGTTTTACTCATGCTTCATGTGCAATGAGGGTTTATCCATGCTCTATATGCAATGATCCTTGGCTCATGTTAATTCCAAGTTAAGTGTTGTCGCCACATTTCCATGTTATGATTATCATGATTTATCATGAATTTATGTTTATTACTCTCTTTTACTCTATTGATATGCCTATTGTCTAACATATATTTTATTCCTCATGTTATTCCATGATTATTCCCTTACTGGGCTTTATCGCTCACCCTTTTTTTATGCATGTCCTCAGGTTATTCCATGCAATGCTAAGTATGAGGGAATGTAGTGTTCATGTAAATAAAGTTTTCAATAAACATGTTGTATACCATGTTTTAATTTGTTATGTAATTATCTTAATCCCTAAAGACACTAGACCTCTAGATATTATATGTTGTATCAAGTAAAGTTATGTAATAAATTATATTTAATTGTGTAATAAAAAGAAGGGTTGTCATAGTTGACATCAAATGTAAATGGAAGATCTGTTATTGTTTAATTAGTGTAAATGGAAAATGTATTTCATTTCCCTCATTAAATAGAGTTTATATTAATTCAAACTCTAGTTAGTACAAGTGCATTAGGACCAAATGAGTTTTTCATGTTCTTATTTGGAACCACTTTTTTTTAGAAGAAGTTAATAAAGGACTTAGAGTTTGAATGAAAGGTATTTTGTAAGTTTATCTAGACTTTTATTTCCAAAAGAGCTCAAGAAATGGAAAATGTGTTTTTTTAGGACATGTACCTATTTTATGTCCTAACTAAGAGTATTAAGTTGAATATTTCAAGGTATATGATGTGGTTTATTCATCAATTATGTAAGGGGAAATGAAAGTTGAATTATTACCATTTTGGATGGATCATATCCTTATTGTTAAAGAAGAAAGATCTGGAACTCAACGAGGGAGAGGTTTTGATGTACCATAAGAGTAATATCCTTTCATCTATGCTCTTAAATTCTATTGGATACTTTTGGGACTCTTCCTAAAATTATTTATGACATGTTGGATAAGAAAGTATAGCTCAGGGTGATTCATCTCAAACCTCACCACCTAGGAATGAAACACTTATTGAGATAGATTTTGTAAGGGTGGTGAAAAGGTCAGTAGTTACAAGGACATATTCTCAATTTCTATAGATCATGCCGACTGTGGAAGAGGTTATCACTTTCTAAAAAGTTGAAGTTGTTAAATTTTCTAAATCATTTCAGTGTGTTTACCCATCTTTTTAGAAAACTGATGTAGCTCCTAATGAAAGACCAATTGAAACTATTAAAAGTGTTCTAACTATTCAAGAAATAATATAATTTGAGGTTAGAGTGGAACCTCAAGTTTAGAACACTAGGTTTGATATAATGCCTCTTGGGTCTACTACCCATGACTGATGTAGAGATATATATGTGATCATAGAGTCTTCTGATCATTATCATACTCCAGAACCTATTCCATCGCCTCATCATGTGCATGAGGATTCTCTGTATATGAGAAAAGGTTCTGGAAGCTTGGATGTTGAAAATAATGTGAAATTTTTTTTCTTCAAATATATTATCTGAATTTGATAATATTAGAGGAAATTATAATCAGTTGAAGAAGATGTTGATATCCTCAATGGATGAGATCCAAAAGATAGAGTATACTTCTATTTCAATAGATTATTTTGACAAGTTAGTTGGGATAATTTCATCCCAAACTTAACTAATCAAAAAAATCCAATGACTTCTATACCATAAGTTGTTTCGAAAATAATTGAAAAAGATCTTGAGGATATGAGAACCCAAGTGAGTGGGTTGTGAAATTTTTATGTTACCAAGTCTAAGATTAATGAACTCAGTGTCCTTGCTACATCTCAAAGAGATATGATAAAAAATCTTCCAATGATTCAATAATATGGGTCTGAGGATGTAGTTAATGACATTTAGAGTTTTAAGTCTAAAAAAAGTAAATATTTCATACATTAAAGAGTACTATAGTAATTAAATTTAAATTTATAAAGATGTTTCAACTAGGTACCACACCCTCTATCCTTAATCCTTTAGTGGTTCATGACCTGTAGAATCGGTTTGATCAGATATCTTCATAATTGATTTCAATGTCTTCTCATATTAAAGCTATTCATTTTGATATATTCACACATGACTTAATTCCAGATCTCCAGAAGGATATTTTTTATGAGTTCTAGGATACTGGGGGGGTCTATTGAAATTCTTTAAGTTGGAACTAACATGTCTTTGAATGACATATTGAGTTATCTTGAAGACTTTGTGGGTAGTAAGATTCTAGAAATATTTTGAGTATCTTGAAATTTTCTGCATATGGTTTCTGATTGAATTGGTCAAGTGAGAAAGATTCATAAAAAAATTATAGATTTGATGGTCAAGATATATGAGGAAGTAGAAGGCCTATACTTTGACTCTTCATAATAATAATATAATTCCTCAAAATCTAAGAAAACACCAACAGTACCAGGTGATCAAAAAAAGATTCTGGTTTTCTAAAAGCCTCTTGAGATTTTCCCTTCAATGGAACCTATTTTACCTACTCATGTTACTCATATTAGTACCTCAATACCTCAAGATCCTACCAATTAAATTTAGTAGGTATATAAAATTTTAGTATATCACTTATCCAATTTAGAAAAGAATCTATATTCTATGAATGGTATATTGATTATTTTTTAAGAATCCATCGACCAAAGTCTATGTAAGTTTGTTTTAGAGCTTATGGGTGCTTCATCCAGATCTCATATTTCTACCTTATTTATTACACCTAAAATATTTTCCTTTGGTTAACTTAAATCCTTTAAAGTAATTCTGAACAATTATCTTTAAATATTATCCTAGATTCATAGATAAGAATCTACAACTATTTTGGAGTTTATCAATTCATATATCATTAAGAAGATTGACTTATGTGAAGATTATTTTTTCCCTCTCAAAGGAATAAGATCTCTCAGACCAACTCCTCCAAATAATTTTTGAAGTACCAAACAAAGATTTGATGTTTTTTATGATCCATCCAATATTTATAAGAAAGATAAATCCAAGTTTGATGTCACCATATATTTTGAAAGATCTACTCAATGAGCTATATCTTTAGGACCTCCAAATAATTTGGATTCTTTCATTATTGGTTCATCTGATTTCTCTATATCTTTAGCAAATGTTGAAGGAGTTCTCAATACCCCTATTTAGAATCCAAGGGATAGATCAGTGGTTAGTTATACAAATTGTGCTACTATAAATATTGGTAAATCAATTTTTCCACTAATGATGAACCCTCCTACTACATCTCAAACCTCTCAAATTTTAAGAAAATTCAACCCAAACCACATTCTTAGTTTTGCCCCATCCACAAGACCAAGTCTTATGACTGGTGTTTTATATATATAGTTTTGTGGGTGTTTAATAAATTTATTTTAGTAAAACTATTAATGATTAATGAAATTATTATTCATTTATTTTTTATAGGTTTTTTAGTGATTATATTCATTTACAGTTTTATTTATTTATTTATATTCTTGAATGTGTTATTTTCTACTTACTGAATTCCAAGTCTTTCCATAATTTCTAATTTAGTTGCAGTAATATTTTTATTGATTTCATAAATAAAAGTGATAAAATAAAAGTGTTTTACTCTCCTTTCCCTTCCTTTTTAATTACACAAATTTGAGGAGAGTTTTACCTAAGTGATAGAATTCCTCTTAATGGGGATAAATATAATAAAGAGTTAGAAGAAAGGATAAATAAAACTTTTTAAAAGAAACATATACATATATATGTATAAGATAGATTTCCTACAAACTCTTTTAAACTTTTATGTTTAATTATTAATGATTTTTTTATCATCAAAAAGGGGAAGATAAATGGACTACTGATGTTGATCTAAAATATCTCATGTAATTTATGGTTTGATGTTCTCAAATACCCTTTCTATTTTATTAATTTTTTTTTAAGTGTATTCTTTATATTTTATCATTATTTTAATTCATTATATTGAAATATAAAATTTTTGATGTTTTGGATGAAATTTTCCTAAGTATGGAATATCAGCTATGTGAGGCATTCAGCTAGGTGGAGAAAATACTGCATCAAACAATTGGATTTGTCAATCATCTACCTGAATGAATCACCTACATGAAATGGCTACAACATGAAAATACCTACATGAAAATATCATACATCGAAGAATTGCTTACATGAGAAATCACTTATGTCGATAAAACAAATACATGAATCATTTACATAGATTAATCAGCTACATGATTTGGATATGTGGGGAAATTAACTATTTGCTTCCAAATGACTATGAATTTTATTTAGCTACATCAGATTTATCTTTGTGATTAAGATTTATATGTAAAGTAAATAGGCTATGTGAATAATTCCTATATTAAATTGGAAACATGGATAAATTAGAAACATGAAGAATGGATATGTGGTTTAATCGACTATGAGAATTAAAATCAATGTAATTCAGTTATGTGGTGATTCGTAATAAACTATGTTGTTCTTCAATAAGCTATTTATTACCATTGGTGTAATTTTAGTGGAAATTAATATTTCCATGCATACATTAAATATACGAATAACACTTTATATTAAAATTGAATATAAAAAGTTTCAAGTATCGAGAGAATAAATAATTACAAGGATATTTTAATTCTCATTATATTTTACAGGTTTATTCTATGAAATGAACATCTGGAATTTAATTTCAAGCCTATATTTTATGGATATAATGTTTTGAAATTAAAATAGGATTTTCATCATGCATTTTTTGTGTGGAAAAAGAAGATAAAATATGAAAGTATGGAATTAAGAGATTGGTCTCTCAAATCTCATGAATCTCTCTTAGTTCCTATCAGTTCTATAAGAATAAAAAGGAGATTAAAAGTTCTACAGTTGGGACTTAAATATATATCTTTTTGTTTTTGTAAGACTCTCCTTGAGATACTTTTCATTCTTATATTTTCTCCTGAATATCTAATCTCTTATTTCAGTAGTGTCTTATGACTGCAGCCTTCATTTGTAAACTCTTTATTTATTCACTATTTCTTTCAAAGTTCTTGGTAAAAGAACCTTGATTGATGGTGTTTGTAAATCCTTATTAGATCCTGGTAAAATCTCCTAATATTGTACTAGGTGTTAACTTCTTGTACTCAGTCATTCAATCCTTTGTAAAATGGATAGAATCCCCTAGTAAAAATAATGGTCTAGTGAAAATAATTAAGATCTTGGGTTTGAGCATTGGTGGAGTGGACTATGGTATTTCTATTTCCTAAAACACTATAAATATTTTTTTAAATTTATTTTTATTTTTTCTTTTATTTTTTCTTTGTGGATGTGTTAATAAAACATTATATGTTATATAGTTGGAGTTTGAATTAGTGTTAAGAACCCTATAATATTATATCAAAGTTGGGGGTTCAAATCCCATTAGGTATAGTACTTTAGTCCTTGTAATGGGATTTAATTCCCTATGGTACTATGTTCCATGTAATTGGAATCCTCTACCCAAAAAATAGGTCATTTATTTCAAAAAAAATGGATTCGACCCCAACATAAAAAAAAATCACAAGTTCTCATGCCATAAAGAGGGTAATTTATAATAGAGGAAAATTTAAATAACTTAATCCCCCCCACCCCACCCCCTTTTGATTCTTAGTGTAGTAATTATCCAACAAATATTATTGATAGAAAATACAAATGCTGATATTGATAAACATAATTTGTGTCTATGTTGCATTTTTTTCAATTTTTTTGTAACTGATGAATAAATTTATGTCAATATGAATTTACTAAATAATAACTTGGAATTTCATTGGTGTTATAAATCATGTTTGTTGAATTTTTATAGTTGTTATATCCATAGAATCCTAATGGTCACATATTATAATTTAGATGAATTGAATTTAACTATGATGATTGTTGAATAGAGCTTACTATCTTAGACATGTGAAAATGGAATTTAAAGAAGTTCACATTATCTACTTCGATTAAATAAGACAATGAAATATTTAATTATTTATTGATTAGTTTTATGAAGACCATGAAAATATTTATTTATGTGAATATTAACAAATAATTTTTTGAAGATTAAAGATAGTCATGTAATAAATAAAAATAAATTGATATTTTTCCATAATGAATTTTTTTTAAGAAGGAATTAAAGTCAAACTTCCAATTTATATAATTAGTAATTAATAAGTATTAGTGTTGGTTATTTAAAAAAATTATCCATCTATAGCCAACAAGGATAGACTAGATCAATCCCACACATGTGGGAGTAAGATCAACCATGTGGGAGAGCCAGCTAGGCAAGCTAGCCATAGAGGAAGAAGGTAGTGGGATTGCAAAGAAAACATTGGGAGAACATGGAGAAAACATTACATAGTGGCTACATAGAATCTATAGGGGTATGTAATAGGATTCCTAGGGGACTGTTCAAGGGTGTGGTGTGGCTCATGAGGGGTGTGTGTAAAAGTGTTCTGGGTTTCGACCCCTATGTTGGCTCAAGGGGAAAAGGAAAGAGTAATTTTATTTAAAGTCTTATAGATAATTTAAATATGGATATGGGATCCTGTGGAATGTGGGTAATATTCCTCCACTAAAAGAAGATAGGAAAATAATGATAGTCATCTGATCTATTTTATCATAGATATCATATTGAATTTGGATTTGTCTCTAACATTCAATTTCCCTTACAGGTGTAAAAATCTAACACAATAAGAATTGACCTCTATATAAGGAAACTCATAAAATTTGATGTCATCCATATTCTATTATCACCAATAAAATCTCAAATGATTGGATCTCAAGATAATGAGACCATGAACTCACATGAATAAAATCTTTATATTCAATACAAATAATCATCTGAGGATGTTTCACTACTATACAACAGGAATGAATTGAATTTCCATATGATGAGTATTCATGGTTAAGGATGATATATGTGATAATTTTTCATATGAATGTGATAATTCCCCTATGAAGTAAGAATCTAATTATGTAAAGGCACTATGATTCTATGAATCGTGTGATATTGAAAGATAAGAAGGAAACCCACCATCAAAAAATTCTAGGATCATCGAGAATTTAAAATACCACGTTAAAAGGGTTTAAAATTCAAAATACCATTGTCAGTTTTAAATATAGTCTTTACATGGAATCAAATGTGGACTTGATGGTATGAAATGTAATACCTACAAGAGTGTAACCTCATATATAAATACTGAGTCTCCCAGTTGAAAGGCGCTACTTATTCTTTGAGATATATCACTTATTTGAAGAAAAAAAGAGTATCTATGAGTCACTCAGCTTAATGAAGGAGGGTTCCATGCATAAATGTTTCATCAACAATAACCTCAATCTTCCTAGTATTATTAATGAAATTTATACAAAAATCAATTGATTTTTCAAAGAACTTTTACGCTTAATCTCATATATTCATAGAATAGACAAGGATTTACATGAATAAAAAATAAATAATATCTTAGTGTATTTACACTATTAAAAAAAGACAACATTATATCTAGATCCCATGAATCAACTATTTCTTTTGATAATAATAAAATTTAGTTCTACACTTGTTTTCCATAGAGGAGTAGACCTCATGTGCTTTTTTCATACAAAGGAAAATAAGAAGAACTCGGGAAATTGACATCACATACTTGTTTAGTTTTGAATGCATATGGTGGTTCATAAATTCATATAGATGATTTAAGAACATGATAAGAACTTTAAATAATAATAATAATATTTATATATTCATGTATTTAGATACACATCAGCATAAAATAGTGTTGAGAGTAGATAAAAAATAATAAAGGAAGATAGTAAAGAACATCACCTGATAAAAATATGATATTAATCTTACATGTGATTTGAGTAGGCTGAAAAGAGTTATGAAATATTCTTATATTTCATGAGAAGTTGATTGATAATTTGACACTATAATTCAATATATTATATTGATTTTTGAAGATCAAAAGTAGAAGAAGAAATTGTGAACGAGGTGGTATTTACTTATTATTTTTTGGGTAAGATAATTTTGAGTTACCCATTCTAAATCATATTCATATTATTTTAACTAAATAAGGAAATAAGAGGTAGAAATATTTGTTATGGAATTTATGATAAAACCCTCTTTATTGTTTTGAAATAGAGGTATCTATTTGATTACTACATTCGAAGTAAGTTTATTGGAGTAATTGGTGTGTATCTAAGAAGACTTGTTTTATATTAAAAATAACTTAATGAGGATTAGGTTGACATCCTAAAAATTATGATTTAAATTTGTAGCTATCATTGTACCTAGTTTTTTCTGGGAAAATTAGTACAATTCCTTAACCTTTCTCATGCTTTCGTTGATAATAAAAAGAAGGTTATGTGCATGTGGGATAGAAACCCCCGTACACTAGGGACATAGTCATCCACATTTGAGGAAAGCCACTTTAAAAATCTTGGTGTTCTGTGTGTTTTATTATTTTTGTGCATGATTCCAAACTATGGGTATAGAATAAAAGATAATAATTCACTTAACAAGTGACAAATGTATAAAGAGGGATAAAATATTAAAAGTGATAAAAATTCATCCGACATTTATTCACCCCCCCCCCCCCTCAGTGTGTTCATCACAAAGTTATCATAATACAATGAAGTCCATATCTAACTCAATGGGTGGTTATAAGAAACTAATTTGGATTTTTTTAATGAATTTTGTGTTACATGATCATATGAATAAGTTTAAATGATATAGATCCTGATCTAAAATTAAATTGGTGTTGAATCCTCATATACAATTTCCATTAGAATCAAGAAAAACTTGGTGATCAAAAAATGATATCATTAGATGTCTCAAGTTTCATTAGGGAACCCAAATAAGTATAATACTTCTATATAAAATAATAAAAAATCATGGAATTATTTTTTATTTTCTCATATACTAACCACGTGGTATTAGTATATTTTTTTTGGGAAACCAAAATCTACAGGGAAGAAGGTTCCATAACCAATGATTTATGTCCCCAAGATAAAAAATTATATCAATACATGTTGTTAATAACTGAAGTGATTTAGGGAGATTTAGTGATAATCAATTAAATGTTTTTTATCCTTATCAAAAAAAAAGGAATCCATGTGAAGAAAAAAAAGATCATGGATATCAAGTGGTATCACAAGTTCAATAAGAATAAAAGTTATCAGTTGACCCAATATGTGATATGACTCAAACAATTTATACTTCATTGATTATTCATAGTTGGATTAGTGTAAGTGTATTTGGGATCACAAGGAGAACAATTTAAAGAAATTTAAAACTCAAGTTTCATAGATAAAAGTAATTATAGGAGTGAGTGAATTGGATGATATTGAATTTATTTATTGATACTCATGTTTCCTATATAAAATTAGGAGTCATTAGGATTCAAATATATTTTTTTAATGAATCCTTTATAAGTGGTAAATTCACTTACTGAAAATTTTTGATTAAAATACAACTAGTGACAGGAAATGGTTTGAGTATGAAAGGTGAAAATCAAAAATTGTTTTATTCAACAATTGGAATCAAGGATGAAGAGAAAAATATAAGTTAAAATCATGGTAAAAGTGTAAAATGTTCATTTAAAAAGTGGTTGATATATCCTAAAGGATTGAATGTGTAGAAGTGATCAAATAGTTTGAGAGCTATGGATGATTTGGAAGTGGTTAAAACAACCCAATATTTTGAAGGTAAATTTTCAAATGGTTAATAGAACCAATAGTTTTGGTTTTCTACTAGTGTAATCATGTATGTTATTAAGTGGTTATGTTTTTGGAGGAGGTCAAGAGAACCCAATATTGAATGGGTTGGGAGAGAATTACGATAAAAAGGGGGATAACAAACCCTATAAATATAGTTTTAAGAAGTTGATGAGAATTATCAAGATCCAAAAATATTTCTATATAGATCATTCAAAAGCTAGAGAAACTCTTGTATGGATGAAGGGGGAGCATAGATAATAATATACCCTTATATATGTATATGATAAAGGCAGAGAGAATAAAAATAAAAATATGTATAAGAAGACCCTTTTCATTTTATTGTCAATGGAGAAGTGATAAAAATTCACCATAAATTTTAATATTATTTTAAAGAATTTAAAGTTAAAAAGTGGAGTGAAAATTATGGTTGTATTGTTATAAAAATCCAAATGGGAGAATATTGCAACCAGCATGTTGTGTTTTTTATTTATTAACAATATATATTGGATTTTTTAAAAATTATAAGAAGTATTTTTATGATTTTAGGAGATATTTATAGTATATTAAGAACCCAAATGTGTTTTATTATAATTTTTGAAGGGTTTTTGAGGATTATTGACTATGACATAAAAATAATTTGAGTTGTTTTGAAAGTTTGAATTTTTCAAAAAAAGAACTAGTTGTGGAAGTCTGAATGTTACTGTATAAGTAGATATGGATATTTTTTGTAAATGAAGATGGTTTTAAAAATAGTGAGTTGCTTCAAAATATTAAAAAATATATTTTAAAAATATTTTGATTAAATAAATGTTCTGGATGTTCAGAACCAATTTGATTTTGTGAAACTCTAGAAGTTGATTCTAAAAGTTATGAAGGTTGTATGTTTAGGATGATAGAAGTTTTTAGATTGATTCTGTGAAACTCTAGAAGTTGATTCTAAAAGTTATGAAGGTTTTATGTTTAGGATGTTAGAAGTTTTTAGATTTTTTTTAAAGTCCAAATGTTAATTTTGGAAGTTAATACTGATATTAAATCTATAAAAGGAATAATGTTCCTTGTATAGGTAAAAGTAATCGAATTGATATGTAAAGGTTACCAAAATTAAGAGTTTTAGAATTTGAAAATTCATTGATAAACTTCATAGTGATATTTAAGGGTAAATTTTCAAAGACAATGGAAATATGTAAATCGGAAAACATGCACTCTAACACATATGAGTAATCCAAGACAAATTTTATGGGTCATAAGCTTAATACATAAATTTAACTAGGAAGATAAGTGAATATAACTAGTTGTGATAATTTAGCAATGTCCAAATTTGTAATAGTTATAAGGAAAATATGTAAAAGTATCAAGAAGATACATAAGATTCATTCGGAACTAAGTATACAAAATGTTTAAAAAAAATTTTGAAATGAAATATAATATATAATGTTAACTATTCCAATATATAAGTGTCATCAATTCAATAAGTAAATGTAACCATGTCTAATTAGACAAGAAAATTAAAATGTGTTGTACTTAATTGTGATACGTAAAGGTCATTCAGATGGGGAAAATGTTAAAGCCTGTAGAGGGGAGCATATTTAAAATTAATGGGTCCATAGAAAGATGATACAAGAGGGTTATTATCAACCATAAAATATGGATGGTAATACATACATCTATGGATTATGATATATTATATATTATGAAATGATTGATAATATGGTATATTGGGGGTGTTGGTGCGTCATGATGGAGAATATCATGTCATGATTAAAGGAGTATCACTTTTTGATATTTCAATGATTTAAATATGATATTCCACTAGATTTTTTGGATTTGATATCTGATAAAGCATCATGTTGTGAAAACGAATGTCCCACCATAAATAGGATTAAAGTTGTTAAATGAATATTTAGTTTAGTTTAAAATAATATATTTGTCTTGAGATTTTATGAGGTTCACATGGTTTTGAATGCATGTTCTTGAACACATTAAAATCAGTGGTACATATGGAATGATTTTGGATAATTGGGAGAAAAAGGATTTTTCCCAACTATTAAATGAGAGGTTTGGTACATCAAAAACTTTATAAAACTATTTTTAGTTTTTCTAAAACTACAGGGGAGAAATATTGTGATATCTAGTTCAGAAAAGATAAATGGGGATCCTCTATTGATATTTTATTGTTATATCTTTTTTATATAATATAAAATGATTGAATAAGAATAAATTTTACATTGCTACATCCAGTTGTTGAAGAAGATGGAAAATAAGATAATTTTAGTGTCGTATTATCTTCATATGGAGGAAGATTTTTTGTAGATATTGTGTTTTCTATAAGACAAAGAGTAAACCCTTAAATATTTGTGTTGATAACATTAGGCCATGCAGGATTAAAATATCATCAAATATGAACTTCAAAGAAGCATAAAATCTATAGTAATGAAGAAGTAGAACTAATGATGAATAGGGAGAGACCATCATATCCAAAATTGATTATCATACTCCCCAATGTAGTGTGATGCAAAGAATAATATGGAGAAACCCTTGGACTGATAGTGTATCTTATAAAAACTATATAAGGGCATTGTGCCTTATAATAGAGTGATCTTGACATAAAAACATGAATTCACCAAAAGTGATTATATAGGATTTTGGTAAAGCATCATATTTCCATGTGTATTCTCCTTATATTATTCCATGGTAGTGAACAATGAAAAATACTTATGTGTACTTGTACTTTAATTTTTTAATTCATATTTATTATTTAGTGTGATTGTAATTAAAAGAAATAATGATATTGAATGTGTTCCTTTCAACAAGGGAACCAGATTTGAACAGCCTAATGTACTAAAAGAGGAAAAAATTTAATGAAATGTGCATCTAGATTCACTATAACACCCTTAGGTTTTATAATATATTTCTATAAATAAATTTTATTTCTTTCATGGATTTATTTACACTCAACACTAAGTTTAAAAGAATCACAATGTACTATTAAAATATTATTATTTAATGTGATAATTATCATTTATCCATTGGATTAGAAGGTATATATTGGACTAACTAAATTATGAAAAAAATTTGTTTCATACATGTATAAAATTAATTCATCAATTATTAATTTATTATAAATGAAAAAAAAACTTTTGAAAGTAAAAGAGTTGTTTTTTTTGAAAAATAGTTTTATGTGGACAATGTGTTTTTATTTTATAAATTAAATTGATCAATATTGGTGAATTATTTTAATAAAATTTATATAATATATATTAAATAAAATATTTTAACATTCATCTAATTTTTTATGCCTCAGATAAGAATATATATCCAATTTTATTCTTACAAATATTTTTTTCTAAAAAATGGTTTTCGTTGCATTTCACGTACTTATTTTAAAATAAATTCATGCCACTTATAGAAATTAAATTTCCAAAAATGTATTCCATGTTTGGAATAAAAATAATGAAAATTTTTAAATAGTTCTCTTCTTCTTTTTCAATATGAATTGTAATCAAAGTAAATTTTTGTCACTCTAGTAATGGTAAAAATGGTAAAATATGGTTAAAAATTTGGGATAAGGATTTAAAATTTCTATAAAACTTTCCTTTACCACATTGGATAAGTTTATTTTGTTTATATCCATCCAAATCATGAATATATGTTCACTCAATTACATTTTTCTCTAATTATGTCCTTTACATTAATTTAAGAAAATAATAATATAAAATGACACTCTCTTGACTTTAATATCTATTAAATTTTTATGTAAGGATAAAATGAGGATATGTTTGGTTATAAATATTTATTTTAAATATAAATTCAATTTTTTTATCATATAAATTTATTTATAATTTTTTGTAATTTTATAATTTTCCTAAATGCTTATGCAATGTTAATATAGTATTTATTCAATTAATAAAAAAATAAAATAAATGACTTTAAAAATATTAAAAGTAATAAAATTTAAATGGATTATTATGTTATGTGAATATTTTATATAATTTATACATATTATAAATGTTTTAAAATATTCTATTCTAATTCCATCATTATCTTATGGTCTTTAAGGTCAAATTAATTTAATTGTGTAAAAAATGGCATTAACGATATTTTATGACAATAATATTTAATTAAATTATTTAAAAATAAAAAAGATGAAATAGGATGCGTATGATGATAAATGGTTAAAAATTTAATCCCTTTACCATTTATGATGAATTTTTTAGATTATAAATAATATTACAATCCATTAATAGTGGAATAGTTGTTGTTGCAGTTAAGGATAAAAATGATTAATAAAGGGGTTAATAAAAATATATGGTTTAAAATGACACAAAAACATATCAAAAATTAATAAGATTTTTATATTTCTTCATTATCCTATTTTTATTTGAATCTCTATCCATTTGGAATCATTTTTCTTGAGAATGACTTAATTATATTTTAATCTTTTTAATATTTCCAAGTGTTTTATTTCCCTCCTTTATAAAAGGACACCCATTATCCCATTTCTTTACGCATATTTGAGCTATATAGATCAACCAAACCTTTCCTATATATCTTATAAAGATACTTATACATGTTATAGATGTGTTATTCTTCCCAAAAGACCAAACCTAGTCCCCTTGTGGGGAGATCTAAATGAATCCTACCAAAGAAGAGGAAATCGTCTTTATCAACTCTTTCAAAATAATTTATTATTATAAATATTATAAATATATTTTATATATAAAAATAATAATAAATCTAGTACCATAAATAAACTAATATTTTATTATAATTATGGTAAAATAATTTTCTACCTCTTTTTAATCCTATGAAAAATGAAAACATCGCTCGTCTATACGTATGGATTAACGTTTCCATGTAGAGGTGTAATTTGTTTCTCATATCCATTGGAAGTTTATTATGGTTGTTTTAAATTTTATATATTATATTTATGAAATTATTATTCTTCAAGCATTATAATATCACATATACCTTATTTCCTTCCAATACATTGAAAAATGATAAAGTCGCTCGTGCGTACGTGTGCACTACCACCACCACGAAGCGATGTGATTCATTTTTCATTTTAACTTTATATGGATGGTAATAGTGATGGATTTGATGAATATATGTGATATATAAGATATAATAATGATTCTATAAATTTCAATTACTATTTATCAATCTTTCATTCCATTCAATGAAAAGTGAAAACATCGTTCATGTGTATGTATGGATTACCATCTCCATGAATGGCGTAATTCATTTTTCTATCTTTATCTTTTATGGATAATTATAAATATATATATATATAATGAATATTTATATATATATATATAATATTTATATAATTATCTCCATTTTTGAGATGATGGAACCATGACTAAAGTATAAAGGATGAAACTACATAACCAATATTTTCATGAAAAATGAAATAGTTAACACCCAAAAATGATGTTTTTAAAAATGAAATATTAATAAATGTGTGTTAAAATGTTATAAGTGGATCATATATGATATTATAAATATTAATATGACTATATATTTTAATTATAATAAATTTAAATTTATTATACAGTAGGTTAAATTGATTTTAAAGAAATTCAAACTCAAGGTAAGGGTTTTATGTTACAATCTTATTATTTATTATAATTACTTATGATTAAATTTATAATGATGAAAATTCATGATCTATTCCTAAATAATATTAATAATTTTCTTATCCCATGTTTATTTCCAGATATTACATGTTATCCTTTCATTTTACTCTCTTTAATTACTCAAGAGACTGAAAGAATGTTTTTAAGGAAAAATGACTTTGTTTCCCTCTTCAATCAAAAATCATTTTTCTTCCATGTCCATTTTTTCTAAATATGTTTTAAGAATTTTTTTACTAATATACTATAATTGTTTAAATTCATTTTTACCCATGTTTTAATTTTTAAAAAATATTTTAAATGTAATTTTATTATTGTTTTCTAAACAAGATACTTTTGATATTTTACAAAAACATTTGAAAGGAATATTTGTTTTAACATACACGACATGAACATAATTTAATACTATTGTGATAAATAAAATAATTAAATATTCATTTACATGTTTACAAGGTTCTTTTCAAATAAATTTTTTTCATTAATATTTGGGAAATTTTTAGATTTTAAATAAGGGATTCTAAAATGAAAAGGGTATTTCACTCAAAAAAAATTAAGTGATCTTTTAAAGGTATTTTAATTTATGATAACATCCTTTGATGTTTCTTATGATTTAATATGGATATTATTCAATGATACCAGCCTTATTTATTATCTAGATGGATTATTATTATAATGACAATATTTTTATGAACCCCATTTAGTTCCCATAGGTTGTGCTATGATGAAATGTTGAAATGTTTATGAAACTTATTTACTTTTTCATGGTTTATAATATGATGAATGATTTATGATATTATAGAAAACTTATGTGTGATTTCCATTATGTTATGGGTGGGACCATAATTATATATCCATCCAATTAATTGGTTAAATATGGATATCTCAAGAGATAAACAGGAGTTGAATAGGGAGTAAACCTAGTTCGATAAGTGACTATGTCTACTAATATAGTATAGGGAGTGAACCTTGACTAATATGATAGAATAGGGAGTGAAATAAATCCACGATGATGGTCTTGGAATTTAGTATTTACTACTAAGTAAATGATTTTCTATGCTTACGTGTGTGCCAAAAACTTATTTCTGATGTCAATGTTATGCTCTCATGGATCAAGTTCTTTAATTATTTTATGATTAATTTATTAAGAACTATCAGGATTTATTCCATGAATTGATATTATGATCTTTGATATGTAGGGAATGATTTTCAAGTGTTAATATCATGTTATCATACCCTTATGATCGTGTTATATTTAATTTATCATTGATATATCCATTATTTACCCTTACCGTGTATCTGAGCTCACCCTTTCTTATGTTTCCTTTTCCATGTTATAAAGAAAGGTTGTACGTATGATATATATAATATTAGTTCTAGTTGTGAATAATTTAATGGGTAGTGATGTAGATATCTTATGAAAAAGTTATTTATGTGTCTAAGTTTCCAATTATACTAAACATATATGCTACTAGCATGAATTTTTAGTTATATTATTAATATTATTCTATTAAGATAGAATATCTATATATGAAAAGTATGGGTATCTATAGTTTTTATTGGAGTAAGGTTTAGTTACCTTTGGAAACTAAGATGATAAATTTAGTGATAACACTTAGGATAATCCTATTTATAGGAGAACTTCCTTAGTTTTGGTAATGAATGGAGCATGTTTTTCTTAGAAAAACATCCATGTCTAGATACTATAAGTGGATTTAGTTTTGGAACTGATACATCTAGGTGTAATAACCCCAAAAAGAGATAGTTGAGTATATTTCATCAGTCATTCTAGTGCATGGTAAGTGTGCTCTTACAGTGCACCAATTTTGACACTCCTCATGGATGTTCTTGGGTTAATTTACATTTTATTTATAAACCATTATGAATTATTTGAATAGATGATAATAGTGGATAGCCTAGCTTAAAACAATGTGTCAGAGATTGAAAATAATGTGTCAATATTTAGTTATATTATAAATGATGTTTCATGATTACGTGGTTTTATATTATGATTAGTGTTTCTTACACTATGATTTTTTGTTTTAATGAATGGATAGAACCTTAATGAATCATGTTAATAACAAATACAATGGAAAATGAAATGTTTTTTTTCTTGAGAAATAAAATTTTATGGGAGTTGGAATGAAAAATTCCATGTTATTCTTATTAAAATTTCTTAAATTATAAATCATATTGATATCTTAGTCCAGCAACTCCTTATTTTAATGATCCCAAATATTTTTTTTTGTGTTTATAATGAATTTCATGTTTTATTATAGTCAACTATTTTCTAGAAAAAATTATAAAAATGGATAAGTCTTGAACCTACCAAGAAAACCTACAGTATATGTAATGAATATATCATGTGAATGAGTTAAACTAGTCGTGAAGGTCAAGTGATCACGTGGAATATACCACACATCTAAATCCATGTGACCACTTATAAAATCAACTAAATGTTTATAATATGATCTAATTATGTCCAAGTAATGAACCAAAAGTGCATAGAAGTTCAAGTGACAACATTTTTAATGAACCTACCATGTTTTGAAGAAGTTTCCACATTCTAGATTCAACCTACCATATGAACAACTAGGTTACCATGTAATAAGTGAGTAGAATTTCTCTAAGTCTTAAACTGCCCATGTCTATATATTATAGTAACTATATGAACAAAGTACCTATCGCATGAAAAAATTACCCATGAGAAAAACTAAATTGACTATGTGAAGTTATAAAGCTATCATCTGAATTAAATAACCTACCACATGAAGAAACCAAATGACTTCAAGTTGATAAAAATAAATCATAAAAATTCATAAAGCTAATAAATAAATAAATTAACCTACGCATGAAGAAACCAAGTCACTCTAATATTACATGAATTTAATATTCCAAGTTAATATGCTACGTAATCACTTCATGTAACAATGATCCAAATTAATCATGCTTTAAGTGAAGACAAGTGACCATGTCTAACTTAAGTTGTGGAGTATTTTCAAAACTCCAACGACTATGTTTTGGAGAATTAATTATAGTGTCAGTTAAATTAAGACTAAAATGAATTTACTCTAATGGATACTTTAGAAATTGAGTTCTCTTTAAGTATAATAACCACGAGTTTAAAATTAGAACTAATAATGTTGATTCACATAGATAATAAAAGAGATTACATGTGTTCTTGAGAAACATATAGAGGAATTTTTGAACATTCGATGACACTCTGTTTTTCTAAAATATTTGTACAAATATAGTTGAATCATTTTAAAGACTCATTCAAAGACTACTAATCAACTGAAGTTGATCAGACAGATCTACATTGAATATTCTCACTTTATATCCTTTTCTCTTTCAGTTTAAGATTATTTTCAAGTTGTTCTTATTATACTCTATTTATTTGTTAACACATACTCCTATATTGTATTAGAGGGTTCTAGATACTCTATCATATATTATTTTAAATATACACTCCCACAAAGAAATTTGGAAGAAACTATATATCTTGGACAACATGCATGCATTTTTTATTCTTTTATTATCAAATGAAGAACTATGTAAGAGGATATGTATCCTATATTACCTGTGTGAAGTTTTTTATGTAAAACCTGATCCAGATTTTGGATTAGATTATTATTTAATAAAATACTTGGTAGTGGGTGATTTCCAAGTGGAGAGAACTAGGTCTTGTATTCATAATAAACCTCTTTTTTTTAATTATTTTGTGTTCTTTTATTGTTTTTTTCTTTATTTTAAAATGAACTATTATCTATTTTTGAAATTATAATAGAAAAACATTATATTGATAGTTACCTTTAACAAGTTTTTTATATACGATGTTTGATACAATTAAATATTATTTAAAAGTTAAAATATTTTTAAACCTATTTTAATTGAGTCCTGATTAAACTATTGAGAAACTTTTTGAAAAATCAAAATATATATTTATGATGTTTTAATTAAATAGAATTTTTTAATAAAAAGGAGGATTTATTTTTAAATCATTTTTAATATAAATTTTAATTGTAATCTCAATTAACCACCCTATTTAGTTTTCCACTCTGACCAACACATATTGAACCTCTAAATGTGCAAAGGAGATTACAATGTTCTATTGAGTCCTTCATTATCTAGTATACACCATATTTTAGTGGGTCTATTGATCCAATATTTCATGAGAATTGATTCAGTAACATTGAAAGATTATTTTCCATTATCCATTGTTTGGAACATAAAAAAGTTATTTTAGATGTTTTCATTTAGAAGATGAAGAAGATCAATGGTTGACTCTTATAAAAAACATAGAGAAAAATTAAGAAATTGACTCCATGGAGTGGGATGTTTTCAAGAGAATATTTTTCAATAAGTAATTTTATCATATTATTCATTTAAAAATAGAAAATTAATTATTTTAGATAAATTAGAAGGATTATGAATCCATTAGTACCTATGAATAAAATTTCACAAGACTTGTGTGATTTGATTATAGTGTTATCTTCCAGCCTAAAATTATGGTCTATCAATTATTTATTCACCTAAAACAAAGTATAAAAAGGGTGTTATCCATAAGAGTCTTCAATAGATATGAAGAAATTTTTTTATTTGATATTAAGGTGGGTATGAATATTATATTTACCCATCAATCTCATGGTTTTGATAAGAAAATAAAGATTGAATTAAAATGTGATTTTAAAAACATGGAGAAAAGAAGATGAGCCTTTCTTTATGATCAAAGTGTATAAGGAAACATGGAAAAAATGTCTTAAGGGGACTTTTAAATTTTTTATGTGTGAAAAGGAAGGTAATTAGGAAATTGAATGTCAAATTGATTGGGATAAGGGATAATGATGGAGGAAAAGCACCAAATAATGCACCACCCACATTCTAGTGTTTCAAATTTAAGGAGTATGGGCATTATTATAACCAATGATCAAAATAAAAGGTTAATTAATGTCATAAACCTATTATGACCAGAGAAAAATAGAAATCTCAGGAAATCATTATTGTTGATGAGGGGTGTGATAAAATTAGGTGAAAGTTACACTTAACATCCACTCTATAACTGCTAATGTCTTATTTTATTTTGGATCTACCCACTATTTTATATCTGAAAAATTTTATAAAGGTATCACAATACCACCTCAACTATTACACATTGAATTAGCAATTAAGACCCTTAATGGTATAATTATTTTATCTCAATTCTAGGATTATTATATAGTTGAAGTTTGTGGTAATGTGCTTCCCAAAAATCATATTATTCTACCTCTTGTTAAAATTGATTTTTATCGTAGGCATGTATTGGATTTCTTTACATAAATCCCACATCAATTTATAAGGAAGAAAACTCTTGTCTAATATTACAAACCAATCTATAATTTTCAATCAGTACGATTATAAATATGAACTTCCAGTGGAAATCACATCCATTATATGGGTCTTGATTCCTGTTCAAAGGGGTGTTTATCTTAGATGGTTAAAGAGAAACTTTGTATTGAATATATTCTTATTGTATGAGATTTTTTTGTTTTATTTCTTAAAGAGTTTCTTATTCTTCCACCAAACCGTGATATTGATTTTCAATAGAACTCATATCTAGTGCTACACCTATTTCAAATACTATATATAGAGTACACCGATTGAGTTGCTGGAATTGAAGAAGAAACTCTAAGAGAATCTTGACAAGGGATTTATTCGGACAAGTGTGTCACCTTAGGATGCCCCAGTTCTTTTTATTTAGAATAAATATGGAACAATGTGACTCTACATTAATTGTCGATAACTTGACAAGATCACTATCAAGAACAAGTATTCACTACCCCATATTGATAACTTTTTTGATCAACTTCCTAAAGCTCAATACTTTTTTAAGATTGAAATTTGTTATAGATATCATTTATTGAGGTTAAAGTAGGAGGATATGCCCAAGATTTCATTTTTTACAAGGTATGAACACTATTAATTTATAGTGATTCAATTTGGACTTACTAATTCCCCCACTATCTTCATGTATTTAATGAATAAAGTATTTATATATTACCTTGGTCAGTTTTTGGTAGTCTTTATATATGATATTCTTATATATTAAAATAGAAATTAAGATCATTGATATTACTTTAGTATTGTATTGGGGCCCCTTTATATGAAAAAAATTGTATTAAAATTTTACAAAGTTTTAATTTTAGTAAAAAAATTTATTTTTTGGACATATAATCTTAGGCATCGGTATTTTAGTCGATCCATAAAAGAAAATATTTAATGAAAATTATCCCAAAACAACTATTGTTACTGAGATCTTTAGTTTTCATGTTTTTAATAGATATTATTTATGCTTTTTGATAAAAAAAATTCTAATACACTCACCAAGTTAATTATTAAGGGAGAAAAGTTACTTTAGATAAATTAATGTGAAGAAAATTTCAAAAAACTAAAGAGAAGGTTTGTCAGCAAACCTATACTTACATCCTATAGAGGAGAAGGGTTTATAATAGATGATGATGCATTAAATAGGATACTATGATGGATCCTAATGTAGAATGATTTGTTGGTAAGTTATGTATCATGATAATTTAAGGTTGATGAGTAAAATTATACAAATTGTGATTTGGAGTTAACTACAGCAATATTTTCATTAAATATATAGAGGAATTATATTTATGGATTTGTAAAGGGTGGATCTAAAGATATTGAAAAAAAAGGAGAAATATTACCTATCTCAAATGAGTGTCTAACCATATATCCAAGTGAAAATTAAAGAGGGGCATAAGGAAAATGTAAAGCTGAAGAAGAAGGTGAGAAATATTCTGAAGTTTAATCATGTTTGTGATAAAATGGTATGGTTCAAGAACCATGTCTGCATCTAGTCAATACCATACTTGAAGAAGGAACTATTGGATGGATCTCATAGTTCATCATTCTATATTAAATCTATAATTATAAAGATTTATAGATATCTGACAGAGAATTTATCATGGGACAACCTGAAAAGGAATATTACAGAGTATGTATCTAAATGATTATTATATTAGTAAGTAAAGGCTAGGAGATAGAATTATAAGGGGGTGTCACAACCATTACCCATGCTATAATAGAAATGGGGAAATCACCATGTATTTTTTCATAGGACTCCCCAAAAATTGTAAAGGTCATAGTGTTATTTGGGTTATAGTTGATCTCTTTAAAAATTCATCACACTTCATTACTATTGGAGAAGATTTATCTATTTATTATATTTCCATAATATACATTAAGTAAGTGTTAAGGTTTCACAGAGTACCATATTCTATTATATTTGATCGGGATATGAGGTTTACCATGAAGTTCTAGAAAAGTCTTTAGTAAGATCTGGATACAGAGTTGAGTTTTCGTACTGCTTATCATCTTTAGATAGATGGTCAATCTGATAGAACTGTTCAAACCCTAGATGAGATGTTGAGGTCTTGTTATATGGATTTTATAGGTGGTTTGGATCAAAAACTTTATCTATAAAAGTTTTAAAAAAACAATAGCTTTCACACGAGTATTCGAATAACTCCTTATAAATACCTCTATTGAGAGAAATCAAGAAATCCAACATGCTAAGATAAAGTTGGAGAATAAAATCTATCAGGACCTAAGCTAGATAAGGAAACGATAGAGAAATTAGGATCCATTTTGTATCATATCAAGGTAACTTAGAGTTGGAAAAAATTTATGCTCACAATCATCAGTGAAATTTGGACTTCAGAGTTTGTGAAAAGTTATTTCTATGAATTTATCCATAGAAGAAGGTTGTGATATTTGAGGCAAATTAAAGTTTATCCCTAGCTATATTATCCCTTTCAATATTCATGATCAATTAAGGATGGAATATTATTTGTTAAAACTTCCACTAAACATCTCTCATGTTCATAATCTATTCTATGTATCTATCTTAAGGAAGTACATAAATGATCCATCACATGAACTAAACTTAGAGGTAGTACCACTCTATCATGATCTTTCCTATGAAGAATAGCTATTATAGATATTTTATCATAGAAATAAAGTTATATGGAACAAGACTACTCACCTAGTTAAATTTCTATGGATGAAATATAAAGTAAAAGAAGCTACATAGGAACCTAAGAATGGGATTACATTGAGATATCCACATTTTTTGTATTAGAGTAATATGATTTTGATGGAGAAATTCATTTTAATGGGGGTCGAATGTAATATTGGAGTGGGTTCCCTAAAACCAATTTATTTGGAAAATGATTACATGTTTTCATTCATTAATGAAGTTTTCATATCACATTATTATTTTTTCTATGTATGAAAGTTTCATGTGATAATGTCCTAAGAATATTCCCTATTATAATGAGAACCTAGAGTTTCCATGAAATTATTCGTGAACCTTGTTCTATGGTCAAATGATATTGTCTGATGAGATAGAAATAATATAAGCTATCAGGGCTAAAATGATCATAAGACATTGAGACACCTTCTCACGGTGTTCGCCCTTAGTAATCTCCAAGATAGGAGGTTATGATAATGGACCTGTTAAAAGGAAATCCACATTCCATGTGTCATTGTATGTTTCTATATGATGTTGTTTGTATTAATCCTTATATATTAAAATTATCATTAATGGAAATCATGACTTGTATACTTTTATGTATTTATAAAAATTATGATGACATGTGTCCATGGAGAAGTAGGATGTGTTGGGTGTGTCATGATTCATATTTCATTAATGGATAATTTGAAAAATGATTTATCTATTCTTTCCCTTAATAAAAGATGATATATCAGGATCTTTAATGGGAATGGAACTATCTATATAAATTCATATACTTGGTGTTTGGTAGGTGAGTTAATTTCTATAAATTCAATGAATTATACATCAAGAATAATAGTTTATGGCATCAGTGTTGAACCTTATTTATGAGAGATATCATGGAAAGGGGATTATATTTCACGGTCATCATTCATGGGAGATTAGAATTCATTACAATGTTAACTTCTTTATCTATAGATTCCTTGGAGTGTTATAAGATTCTAATCATGGATTTTAGTTGGTTATTTCTAATTCCACTAAGAAAGAGTCCAAGAGGGTGACACACTAAGTTTATCCACAATCTTGATTAAATTTTAGTATTTAATTTAACAAGTTAGAATAAATAATATTTATTTAGGTTTGGTTGATCACTATAATTTAATCATAATTTTTTTTTAAATAATAAGTGAGTTAAATAATAATAATAAATATTTATTTTCAAGTTTGTAAAATATATTATATTTATTGATGAATAATGCAGTGGTATTTATTAAATAAATAGTAATTATTCAAGGATCAGTAAACTTTGATGTGGGAAACTAGACTGAGTTTAACATTGATTGTGGTAAAATGACAAGGTTTAGGGACTTGTATGCCTCCCTTCAATAACAGACCTAAATAATTAGATTTTAGATGAATCTCATAGTTCATTATTCTATATTCATCCTTGAAGTATGAAGATGTATATAGATATGAAAGATAACATATGGTGAGACCAAATGAAAATAGATAGTGTACATTATGTATCTTAGTTCTTGTTATATCAGTAAGATAATGCTAAGAGACATAATTATAAGTAGATGTTACAAGAATTTCCTATACCAGAATAGAAATGGGAAAACATCACCATGGATTTTTTTCATCAGACTCACCAAAACTTCTAAAGGTCATATTATTATTTGGGTTGTAATTGATCATCTTACAAAGTTAGTACACTTTATTACTATCAGATAAGATTTTTATCTTGAAAACTTTGTAGAATATAAATTAAGAATGTTTTAAAGTTTCATGGAGTACCACCTTCTATTGTATCTGATCTGGATTTGAGGTTTACCTCAAAGTTCTATTTAATTCATCAGTAGGCTCTCGATACAAAGTTGAGTTTCAATACTACTTATCATCTTTATATAGATAGTCAATCTAAAAAAATTTAAAACACTAGAGGATATACTAAGGTATTTTTCTATGGATTTCAAAGGTGTTTGGGATCAACACCTTCCTCTAGTTGAGTTTTCTTACAATAATAGCTTTCACTTGAGCATTCAAATGGATTATTATAAAGTCCTCTATGGAAATAATTTTAGAACTCTAATATTCTAGGATTAAGTTGAAGAAATAAAGATATTAGGACTTGAGAAATTTAATAAAATTGTAGATAAATTCATATCCATTCAACAGCATATCAAGGCTGCTTTGATTTTATAAAATAGTTTTGTTAACAATCATCAGTGAAATAGGAAATTCAAAGTAGGTAAAAAGTATTTTTATGAATTTCTACATGGAATAAGTTTATGTGATTCAGGAAGAAATTAAATTTGATCCCTATGTATATTGAAACCTTTTAGATTATTGATTGAGTAGGGATTTTATATTATTTCTTGGTACTTCCATAGAACCTGTCACAAGTTCACAATGTGTTCCATATATCTTTCCTGAGCAACTACATGCCAGATCAATCACATAAACTGAACTCAGAGGTCATACCACAAGAGAATGATCTTTTCTATGAAGAAAAACCAGTATAAATATTATATTATAGAGATAAAGTTCTATATAAGAGGAATACTCACCTGGTTAAAGTTATCTGGAGAAATAATAAATCTAAATAAGATACATAGGAACTTAAGGATGTATTGAAATAGAGATATCCTCATTTTTTTGTATCATGGTGATTTAATTTCAAGAGAGAATTTCATTTTAAGTGGGTAGAATGTATCACCATAAAATTTTATGATTTTTTTTCTATAGATAAATTTTATTTCTTTTATATCTTTCTTTACATGCAACATCGAGTTTAAATGAACCGCGATACACTATTAAAATATTATTATTTAATGTAACTGTTATCACCTATTAGTTGGATTTGTGGGTATGAATAGGACAAACAAAATTACAAAAATTTGTGGTTTATACATGAATAAAATTAATCCATCAATTACCAATCGATTATAAATGAAAATAAAAAACATTTGAAAGTAAAAGATATATTGTTTTGAAAACCTGTTTTTATGCGTGTAATGTGTTTTTATCTTAATAAATTAAACTGAAAACTATTGTGGAATAATTTTAAATTAAATTTATACATTATATATTCAATAAAATGTTTTAAAATTATTTTAATATTTTGTATAGGAATGATATAAAAATATATATCCAATTTTACACTTAAAAATGTATTTCTCTAAAAAATGGGTTTTTGTCTCATTTTATGAAATTATATTAAAATGATTTTTTTACCCTTATAGAAAATTAATTAAGATAAAAAATTGATTCCATATTTATAATTATTAGAATCAAATTTGGTTTATTGTTCCATTTTTCAATATTAATACTAACAATAGTAAATTTTTGTCACTCTAGTAATGTTAAAATAGATAAAATAACATTAAAACTTTGGGATAATGCTTTAAAATTTATATAAAACTTTTCTTTTCCCTATTAGATGTGTACAATTTGGCCATTTCCATCCAAATATTGAATATATATTCACTTGGTTCCATGTTTATTTTATTATAACCTTTATATTAATTTAAGAAAAGAATAAATAAAAAATATCACTCTCTTGATTTTAATATCTCTAAAAATTTTATATAAGGATAAAGTGTGAATAAGTTTGGTTATAAATTTTTATTTAAAAGATAAAATATGTTTTTTTTCATCGTATTTTATTTATTTATTTTAGTCATCTAATAGTTACCTTAAATACTTAAGCAATGTTGACATAATACTTATTCAATTAATAGAAAAATAAAATAAATAGTTTTACAAAATTAAAATTAATAAAATTTATATGATTTTTGATATTACAAGAATTTTTAGATAAATATAAAATATTAGAGATGTTTTAAAGTATTTTATTTGTATTACATATTTTTCTTGGTGTTTTTAAGGTAAAATTACATGAATAGTGTCAAAATTGACTTTAATGATATTTTATGAAAATAATATTTTATGAAATTATTTAGAAATCATTAAAATATTGAAATAGAATTATTATTATGAGAAATAGTCCAAAATTTTACCCATTTTCCATTTATGTGCTAATTTTTTCTTTATATGTAAAATTATAAACCTTTAAGATTTGAATAGTTGTTATCATGGTTAAGGTTAAAAATGGTCAATGAATGGGTTAATAAAAAAGATAAGGTTTAAAATGACCTAAAAACCTTTAAAAATTTAATTTTTTTGATTATATTTTTTCCTTATTCTCTTTTTAATCAAATATCTATCCTTTTGGAATCATCTGTTTTCAGAATGACTTAATTATATTTTGATTTTTTTAATATTTCCAAGTGTTTCATTTCCCTTAATTATAAAAGGACACCCCTTCACTCTTTTTATTGCACTTATTTGATCTATATAGATCGACCAAAATATTCCCATTTATCTTATTAACATCAGTATCCAAGTTATAAAATTTTTTCATCTTCACAAAAGACCAACCCTAGGCCCCTTAATATGTAATCTAAGGGAAGCCTACCGAAGAAGAGGTAATCATCTTTACCGGCTATTTAAATTTATTTTTTATTATACTTTCTATAAATATATTGTACCCATAAAAAATAATCATAAATATAGTTATATTTTATTATTATAATCATACAACCACTTTCTACATCTTTTTCATCCTATGGAAAACAAAAACACCACTTGTGTGTACGTACGACTTACCGTCTCCACATATATGGGTAATTAATTTTTCATTTCCATATTTCATGGATGGTTATTATGACTGGTTTAAAGTTTATATATTATATTTATGAAATATTTATTCTTATTTAATTATAATATCACTTATAACTTATTACTATCTAATCTATTGGAAAATGAAAATGTTGCCCATGCGTATGTCTGGACTACCACCTCCACAAAGTGATGTGATTCTTTTTTCGTATCCACTTTACATGGATGATAATAATAATGGATTTAATGAATATATATGATATATATTATATAATATTAATTCCATAAATTTTAATTATTATCTACCTTTATTTTCGTCCATCTGTTGAAAAGTGAAAATAGCATTCATGTGTACTTACGACCTACCATCTCCATGTACGGTGTAATTGATTTTTCTATCTATATCATTTATGGATGAATATATATATATATAATGAATATATATTCTATTTATATCAATATTTTCATTTTGTATATTATGAAACCCTGACTAAGTACAATTACTGAAACTACAAAACCTAAATTCTCTGGAAAAATAAAATAGTTAACACCCAAAAACAATGATTTTAATAAGGAATTATTAATAAATTGGTGTGTGAATATTATAAGTGGATAATATATTATATTATAATTATTAATATAAATATGGTATATAATTATAATAAATCTAAATTATTTATAAATGAGGTTAAAGTTCTTTTAAAGTAAGTCAAACTCAAGGTAATGGTTTTACGTTAAAATCTCATTGTTTACTGGGATTATTTATGATTAAATTTACAATGATAAAATTTCATGATTTACCTCTCAATAATCCAATGAATTTTATTTTCCACTTTTTATTTCAATATATTTCATGTTATACTTTCATTTTATTCTCTTTAAGTACTTAATATATTGAAATATTTTTTTAAGGAAAACTGACTTTATTTATTTCTTCAATAAGAAATCTTTTTTCTCCCTTGTCCATGTTTTCTAAATATGTTTTTTATAATCTACCATTATTTTTTAAATTCATTTTTACCCATTTTTTAATTTTTATAAAAAAATTAAAATTAATCTTCTTATCATTTTCCAAACAAGGTACTTTTGACTTTTGACCAAAAATGTGAAAGGAAACATTGTTTTAATGCACACATCATTAATGTGATTTCATACTATCATAACCACTAAGTGATTTTAATCTTCTTTTATAGGTTTCCAAGTTTTTTTGGGAAGAAATTTTTTTCATTAATATTTGGGAAATGATTAAATTTTAGTTAAGTGATTCCAAAATTAAAAGTGTATTCTCCTCATGAAATGTTACTAGTGATCTTTTAAAGGTATTTTCATTTATGAAAACATTCTTTGATGTTACTTGTGATTAATTCGGTATATGATCCATTTATTCCATCCTTATTATTATTTTAGATGTTTTATGATTATTATAACAATATTTTTATAAACCCCATTTATTTTCCCCGGTTTATATTATGATGAAAGGTTGAAATGTTTATGAAAATTATTTATTCTTCATGGGTCATCACAGGATAAATGTTTTATGATCTTATGAAACACATATGTATGATTTTCATTATATAAAGTGTCGGCCCAAAATTTTTATCCCACTAATGCATTGGGTAATGATGTATATCTCATGAGATAAATAGGATTGGAATGGGGACTTAACCTCATTCAGTAAGGAACTCTATCCAATATGATAGTCTTGGGAGTGAACCTTTACTAGTATAATAGAATGAGGAGTGACCCAATCCACTATGATAGTCTTTCGAGTGAGCTATGACTACTAAGGAAATGATTTTCTATACTTATTTTTATGTATCAAACTTATGTATAATGACAATGTTATGATCTCATGGATCATGTTATTTGATTCATTTATGATTTATATCTTATGAACTACCAAGATTTATTCCATGATTTAGATTATAATATTTGATATACAGGTTATAGTTTTCAAATGCTAATCTCATACTCTCATACCCTTATGCTTATGTAATGTTTAAGTGATCATTTATATCTCCCTTATTTACCGTAACAAGAAACATAAGCTCACCATTTTTATATTTTATTTTCCCCAGGTTATGAAGAATGGTTTTAAGTATATTGTGTCTAAGAACGATGCTAGTAATGAAGAACTAAGTGGAATATGATGTAGATCTTTTATGAACAAGTTATTTATGTTTCCATGTTTTTAAAGATATTAAACCTATTTGATTCTATAATATATAATTTTTTTCATGAATATTAATCTATTAATATGTAATATATATGTATGAAATGTGTGGGTCACTATATTAACCTCCCCACCCCTAGGTTCTTTTATTCATCTTGATCCCAACAATTGGTATCAGATCCTAAAGGTTCTTTTTCAAAATTAAATATTAATGATATTTTTTCATCTTATTATTGATATTATATCATGAAATGGTAGAATTATAGTTAAATATGAGAATGAAACAATGGTAGTTTTTGAACTTGATGTAGATCTTATATTTTCTCTTGAATGGTTAGATATTTAATGAAATAAAAATTAGAATATAAGAGGATTATTGACATAATAATATGAATATATTAATGAAATTGAGGATAGATCTCCCCAGCTGGATTAAGAATTTGAATATTAGCATAAAACTTATGAATAATAAGACAATATAATAAAAAATATGAGATATTTTTATAAAAGACAAAGTGAGATAATTTAATCTCTAAAGGAATAAGTTTCTATGTTCAAAGGGAGAAATTATAAGGATCTCTTAGAATATGATTTATCTAGATGAAAAAGTTTTGGGGACTTAGTTATATAAAATAGGTCATGTTTATATGATAAAAGTACTAATGAATAATATATAGTTAAGGATTTAAGGAAGGGTATTGAGGATAAGCTTCATAAAAAGAATGAATCTCTTGAGAAACTACCGGAATAGTTTTATGATATAATCACAAGGCTCTCTAAGTGTCTCATTGAGAAATAAGTTCAAAGAACATATATACTTGAAAAATTAATGACTAAGAAGAATATAGTTAGAGATAAATGCTATATAGTGACACTTGAAGAAAAATTAAATGTAATGAAAGGAGAATTAAAATCTATCATGGTGGTTAATAATTCTCAGTTAGATGTAAAGGGAAAAGGGTTAAAGAGGTTAAAATTTATTTAGTCGCATTAAAATGAAGAAATTAAGATCATGTTAGGTGGTAAAAAATGGAATATGATGAAAAACTAAAATCTATATTATAATAAATAGATCAACTCAACATCAAGTGTTTTTTTAGAATTTAAATTTAGAGATTTTAATGTTTTGGTTATAAAAAAAATAGAAAATTAAGTTTATATTTGTAAAGTTTTTGAGAAAGGTTGAGAAGTGTCTTAAATATTTAATACCAACTATTATGGGAAAATCTTGTTTAGGGATTGATATATCATCATCCAAAGAATTGAAGAAACCTATAGTGAGCTACAAAATGGATATAAAAGGATTTCACAAAGATAAATCAAGGAATGAAAATCAGAAAATGAAGAAATTGTTTTAATTAAATAGGTGGAATCAAGAGGAAAATTTTGAAACATGTGATACTATAGTTGAAATCCTTGACACAGAGTAAGTTTTTTTGCACATTCTATTAGTTTTTCTTCATATTGTGAAAGGAATAGAATATCAATGTTTTTAATTACATAATAAAGAAGGTGGGGTTTTTATTATTATAATTATCATACTTTTAATAGTGATGTTGGTAATTTTATTAACCAATATAAATCCGGAAGTAATGTTGTGACCATAAAAATAAATTCAAAATATTCCTTTGGTGGTATTTTTTATGTTTTGGACAGCAAGGTTAATTGATGAATAGTTGAATAATGGAATTTGTGGATTGGAATCCATGGATGATAAGAATAAGTAATGATCATTATAGTGAATGATGTCATTAATGTGGATTAAAAGGTCATATTTCAAAGTATTGTAATATGAGAATAATAAAAGTAATGATGAGGAAGAAAATTTCCCCTTTGACCAGTAGAAATAAAACTTGTATGAAAATAAAATCTATTAAATTAAAGAAAATATTCATGTTCTTGAGGGAATATAATACAGGCCATCCAAGGGATGTATGTAAAACATCAAATGTTGTTATGGTACATTATCCTTCATTGAAGGAAAAGAAAAATTTGTGGAAAACTAAGAAGAGGGATGAATTTATCATCATGTCTAGAAAAAAATTAAGTAGAGAGAAGTAAATGTTTCCATAATTTTAAAATAAAATAATGAGAATAGACTTATAGAAATAGTGGAGTATGTATTTTTATAAATGGAAGTTCTAAGGAATAGGGGAAGAGGTTGTTCTCATGTCTGACAATATTTTTCATTGGTTTCATTAGATAAAGTCCTCAGAATTAGATGATACAGCCTCAGATTCTTCATACATAGGATATTTTCATATGTAATTTATAATTAATTTAAACAATAATTTCCTTAGTTTGATAATTCTTTCTTCAATGTTGATTAATTCAGTATCTTATCTCATAGTAATTTCATTATAGTAAAAAATCCAAATAATACTTACTCTAGCGGTATCAACACATGATCTATGAGTCTCATAATGTCATAAATGGTATTATGGGTATTAATATAGAGGAACCAAATTTATTACATCATTCACTATTGATCACAATATGAATTATATTTATCTTGAATAATTTTTCTCTTTCTCTCTTGATATTAAAAGGGAGTAGGAGGATCATCTCTCATTCTTGAGAGAGTTCTTGAGAAATTCTCTCTAGAGATTTGGGAGATATTTTTAGAAAATTTATTATACGAACAATTCTATATCACTTTTAAAATTATGTAATGAGTTTTATATAATTAGGGTTAAGAATTAGTAATTGTACGAAATCCCTTAACTAATTATTTTATTATAATTTATCTCTATGTCAATTAATAATAATATTAATATTATTTTATTCTATGACATGCGCTAAATCATAAATATTTAAATATAATTTCTTAAAAAAACAATCAATATTTATTTAAATGATGTTAAATAAAATATTTCATTTCCATTAGGCCATTAACTCGTCACGTCAATCCTCCTCAGCATTTATCAAACCTTGAATAATAAATATTTATTTAGATAAATAGATATATTTATATTATTAATTAAATAAATAAATAAATATTATATTCACTAAGAGGTAAATAAATATCTATTTAAGATTTACATAATTAAATTAATTTGTATTTAACAAATAAATAATTATTTATTTCCTTTTTAATTATATACAAGAGATTAATAAATATTATATTCACTAACTCATAAATAATATCTATTTAATATTAAGCTAACATACATTTTAAACTCAAAAAACTTGTGATTGAATTTGTTCCATCAAGTTAACCTGAATAATTATTAAACCAGAGGTCAGGAATAATAATTATTCTAACCATTATATTCAAATATAATTTTTCTAAGATTCTAGATACACTTAGTGTGTATCCCTCTAGGCCTCTTTCTTAGTGGAAAGAGGCGGGTTTGCATAAAGTCCAATATTTTCATCTTGCAACACGTCAAAGCACCCATAGAGAAAGAAGTTGATGTCATAATGATAAAAAAACTCATACAAAAACTTACTATGTAATATAATCCTTTTTTCATGATATCTCATCAAGCATGTTGTCTACTTGTGTCACCAACCTATATGTTTGATTTATTTTTTGACTACCAGAATTGAACACATCGATGAACTATAATGGACATGGATTTAATTAGATGGTTCAGTTTCAATCAAAGGGATAGATATATCATCATACATAATTAGAAAGGGATAAATCCTTTATTTATGTCTTCATTAATGTCATATCAGTTATGACACATCCAACATATCCAACCTAATCATGATCATATACTTTCACAATTTTCATCAATACATAAAAGTTTGTGATTAATGATATACATTAATAATAATATCAATTCTAAGGAACAATACACACATTCATAGAGAAGAATATAAAATAAAACATATAACATTTGGAATTATTATTTGTAGTTAAATCCTTATAACCTCATATCTTGTAGATTACCAAGTGATAACCACATGATAAAAGTATCATTGTCTTGTGAGCCTCTAACATCTAATAGTAAAACATAATATGTATCATGTAAAATATATTTCATCAAAAATATAGGACAAATGTTTTAAAATATTTTCATAGAATTTACTGGTTATCATTATATAGGGTAACTACTATAAACTTTAGATGTTACATACACTATAGGACATTACCATATTAATGTTATGAAAAATTATAATCATCATGTCATAATATATAAATATTTTGGACTTTGAATATTCTAGTTATTGAAATTATAAATTCAGTTTGTTCTAGGGAACTAACTCTAACAGACTCCCACTAGAACTAAAGACAATTGTTAATAGTCTTATTTGATATCACATGTTAAACATGATTTTGGGGATTTGTGGATATAACTATTGGTATTTCCACATTTTCCTATGGTTTTTCTTCTTACTGATACTTAACCCCTTTGAGAAAATACCTCAAGAGGTGATATCACAAAGTATTTACCTTTTTTCCTCTAACATAGACTTAACATATTATCTAAACTATATCCTAAAACAAAAAATTGATAAACCACTTCTTAAGCTACATCAAAATCCACAAAATTTTTGGTCTATATAAATATGGAAACCACTAGTTGTAATAAGTTTCTCTTTTTTATTAACTTAAAATTCTTATGATACTATATCAAAACTGATCTTATAGAATATTATTTATTTATCCCTTGAAAAAATATAATTCCCATTTACCCAATTACTATAAACTCATCCATTTTTACATTCTCAAGTATTTTTGGAGAGTTTTTACTCCCATCCTTATATTTCTCCTAGTTCTATTTGGTATGTACCCTCTATGATTTAGTCATGATAAATAAAAAATCTCAGCATATATCATGTCATATAAGATAGACACTAAACTACTGTAAGACATATGTAATTTTATTCAACATAATAATCTCCTCATGATCTTTCATACATCTAGTTGGAGATATTTCATGCCATGTGACATAAGCAAGAATTCAGTCTTGAATTGTTCTATCTTGTATTTTTTAATACCTTTTCAATATAGTATTAGTTCTATATTAAATAAACCCCATAGATAAATGTATGTATATATTAATTCCAAGAACTTGGGTTTTTAATTTAAGTCACCTTGAAGAAATTGTTTTCCTTAGTATTAATTAAATATAAGTATAAACATCATTTTTTCACTTGCTATAATTATATTTGACTTTAAAAACTATATTTCTTCACACTCGACACTCAAAGTTCATCTTACACGCTCAAAACTATAGTTCTCTCAATAACCACTAGTTGAAAACTATAACACTTTCATTAATAATAAAACCAAACTCACTAGAGGCTTCATAAATGAATATTTTTTGATAATTATGCTTGCATTAATCCATAAATTAATCTATGAAACTTTCATATCTTATTGGAATTATATGTTGCCATAAATCCTTATTAATGTTTCATATATATATTTCCAAAAAAATTCCTTCATTGAAGGTGGTCTTGACATCCAATAACCCAATATAATGATCATAAAAGGTCGCTATGACAACTAAAATTCTAATGTATTTATCATAATTACTGATAAAATGTTTTTCTATAATATTTTTATAAACATAACTTAGATCCTTTAATAACTAATCAAGCCTCATTGGTACCTATATATTCCATTCATTTCTAGTTTCATTGGAATACCCAACCATGTATTTACATCAATAGAGAAAATACAAAAATTCACAACTGGATTACAATGCATGTAATCCATCAATGAATTCATATAAACTTTACAATTTTACCTTGTTTTCATTTACTTCTTCCCGGCAGGATTCATTATTATTATAGAATAATATATCACCTATATTGGTGAATATAAAACCACCTCTTTGGTTTTAACTTTCCTATGTAGTATGTGTGTCTGGAATAACTCCCCCCCGCTAAATCCTGTGGAGTTTATTGTTTTTATGCCAACTCATGCGCATCTTGAGCCTTAACCTCACTAAATTAAATAATACCCCCCCCCCACACACACACTCACACAAACACACTATCTCAAAAGATATATACTTTACTCTATTTAAAATATAGTCACTTAAATAATATTTTTTTATCTTAGGGATGGTAATATCCTCGGTAGCTTTAGGATAATTAACAAAGTTGAACTTAGTGCTTTACTTGAGGTACTTTTATAACCAAAACCAACTTTAACAAATGATTCTCATCAAACAAATTAGGTTTTAAAATTATGTATTCCCATCATATTGAAACTTATATGATATTAATTGGTCAATATAGTTGTCATATGGTTAGTCGTTACATTTTTTCGGTGAAACATATATTGAATGATATTATGGAATATTTGTAATATATATATGAATCCTTATCAATCTTCTTCGTACTACCATAATGCCTTTAATGTGTATAATAAAATGTGAGTTTAGGAGTATCTACACTCTATATTTAAATAGTAAATAAATACATGGTTAAGATATTATTTAACAAGAATTCCCAGAGCATCCAATATTTTTTTCCAAGTAAATTCATTACTTCCATTTTCGATCTCTAAAATTTATTTAGGGATATCATAAAGTTTATGCATTTACCTCTAGATTATCATTATAATAGTTCATGATGTCTTTTTTAACTAACTATAAAAAATTTATGTATTATATTTATTTATAAAGGTTCATTTATCTAAAACTTAATAAATAAGTATGTCATGTACCTAAGTGTTTTAACTCAAAAGAGTCTAAACACCCATCTAGGAATATCCTTGAAAACTAATTTTAGTTTAACTTGAAAATAATAATATTTACACAACTAGATATAAATATTATATTTTATATTCCTCATTTATTGTTGATATTAGATATATGTTATTCATGTATTACTAAACTATAAAGTATCAATTACCATATCAACATTCATTCCAAAAATGAAATAATGAATCATTGTGTCAAACTACACACTGGGATAAATGTTTTGGTAACACTCAATACAAAATAATATTATAACTAGAATTGATACACTTAGAAAGATTAATTCATGTGATTTTATTCACTAACTTGAGCATAACCTTTTCTTGTCTACTTTAGAGTACACCTTACTTTTTATAATGTTTTTAAACTTTCTTGATTCTTGTATTTAGATAAAAATATGTGAATTGAATATTTTATGTAATACCCAAGAAGTAAAATAGAAATATCACATAAAATTATGAATATACCTGAAGTATAAGTTTTTTCTTACTTCTTATTTAGTTCATTACAGTTCCTATTCTAATTACCCTTATTTACACATATAAATTATATGACTCTTATTAATATCCTTAACTATGAATATTTTTTCTATTTGAAAAAATTTATAAATGATCTGTTGAATTTGAAAAATTCAAGGGATTTTCAACCTTTTCTTTCACCAAGTTCATCATAATGGATGAGGAATAATGGTCACACTAATCTTTATCTATAGGAAGCATCATATTCAAAAGATTATTGGGTAGATTATCTTTATTTTTTATCATGTAATTCATGGGTTATATAGATAAAAAATGTGGTAATGATGATAATATTATATTAATGGATAATTAATTATCCAAATGGAAGCCCAAATTTTTAAACTGATCATTGTATTTCATCATTTTTAAGGTAGGTTCACTAACTATGTAATTGTCTTCTAGTTGAAACTAGTATGGTGTAATGAAAACCACATTTATCTTAAGACTCTCTTACTATTTTTCAATAGATATGATATGATATATCATGTTGTTTTCATCCATGTATTTATATTGAATATTAATATCTCTAGGCATAGTTGATAGCATGATACAAAGGACATCTAAATCATCCTCAATGTATCTCTTATAGTAATACTTGTTACCTTCTCTCACTAAATGAGCTGAAAGGTTAGGAATATGGGACTCCTAGAAATAACAAAAAAAATCATGTAGTAGTGTGGTGTATAAATTATTGTACCACTCTTGCAAATTTTTGTTGGTGGGGAAATGGTTTGTGTACCTAATTTATCACATTTTTCCCATGGTTTATCTTTTCATTTGCTACAACATTATATTTATTACCAATTTTTATGTAATACGTTTTATTTTATTATTCTCCCACTATTTTATCAAATATCAATATACCTCACCATTGGATTCAAAATATCCTATCATGTGTATATTCTAGAGGAAAGGATTTATATTCACCTTCAAATAACCTAGATAAAGGCCTTATCAAATTATTCAAAGTTATTTAGGTGGGCAGTCTTTCAACTATATTAAATCATGTTTCCTTGATATGTTTAGTGGAATCCCAAATCCTAAAGTCCTATATATATTTTCTCAAAACTTTCCTCCATGTTACACCAATTATTGTGATGGAAATCAACACTTGATGCTAACTAGGTTAAGTTAACCCAAAACTTTCATTATAAATCCCTAATAAATGTAAGCATCTTGATAGGGTCTCAACTAATACTTTAATCTATGGTTTTATTCTAAAACATGTATTGGACGTTGATGTCTGACTTAAAATTTTCTTAAAGGGTTTTTTTATATTTATGTAAAAATATTATTTATTTTATACATCATATGTTTGTTAATATTACTGGTATTTTACATAATTATTTAAAAATGTTTGATAAAATAATTTATGCATAATCTATTTATTTTATTTCATATTACATGTTTTTTAATTAATTTACTTCATGTGATCATGTTTAAACATCAAATAAACATTTCATCACATAAATAAATAAATAACCATGCACTTTAAAAAATAAAATAAACATTTGGTATAATCATGAGATATTAAAAAGTTGTTATTTTATCAAGAATATGATAAACCAAACCTTGGACCAAGGAAAATAACTCCGTGAGTTGATACCTTGGCTTGAGTTGTGTCATTCCACCTTTAACCAATGTATATTCGCTGTTTTTTTTCACCTCAAATCAGTCTTGAATCATCTCCTCTAGCTAGAAACTTCATCCTTTACATATGCTTAATCACACATTGGTGATGATAATTATGGGTTTAGGGTTACATAAATAAACCACATACAAGAATACTCGTATATAATAAGAGGAAGGGTTGGTTCACATATCATCAAATTTAATTTAATAATAATTTAATCACAAAAACTCATGAAATAAATAATTAAATTGAATAAAAACCCAACCCATACATAGGTCAATAAAGATCATGATAATCCAAAACATGAAATCATTATGTATTTAAACTTTCAATCATTCATTTCAATTCAATATTTATTAAGATAAAATTCTTGAATTAATGAAATAATTATCTTATTAATTATTTGTTTGTTTTATCTTAATTATCCATCCATAAATACCTTGATATTATCATCCTATATAATTTTAAATAAATTATATTACTTAATATTAACTTAAATTTTTTTAGTAGATTACATTTACTAAAAAGGAACATGATTCATACCCTTATAGTAATATTTTATATTCAATTTGGAATTTAATATACACAGTATGTACTATAGGAAAAATATTGTGTTCCCTTCTACAAAATCCCATTTTTAGATTTTAATTGATACAAATAATGTATCTTCACCAAACAAAACATGTAAATAACATTGTGTAAGGACGTTTTCATGTACTATATACTTACATGTATGTATAACTATATGGTGTGTCATGATAGAACATGTCATGTTGTTTCATAGATCAAGTCATGTAGTCTACATGACATGTATGGATACATGGAATGCCTTAAATATATGTGTCGTGTACCACTGGAGATTACTATGAAGTACAAACTGTCCATGAAAAACATACACATTTTTTATTATCAAATTTTATGGAAAATTACTATTAATTAATTTAATTTCACACGACCAATCAAAAATCACTCAATATGCAATTTTAGTGGAAAAACCCATCACATAGTGTGTACACTTGCTACACATCATGTAGTGAAATTTTCTATTTTATTTATTTATTTCTTATATATGTTGACTTGAACGAAATGACTATCTTGACATATACATTTCATGAGTTGTTATGAGTTACAAGACATGTGCATCCAGCAGTACGTCATGTACTCCGTTTCTAGCCACCCACACAACATGCCTAAGGACTCAGTCTGTATTCCATTCTAGATATTATGTGTTACATGGAGTGTACACTAGATACATTATATGTAATCAAATATAGGTCGTGTTCATTGGAGAACCCAAAATATGTGGTGTGTGTGTGTTTATTAATTTCAATCCATGTACTCTGACCACACGACTTATATAGTTTATATAGGGAAAACCCATGTGGGGTTACACAGCTTGCACACCAACAACACAATGTGTAAACCTATATATCCACATTCTAACTAGAAATCAATACATAGAATGCAATTAAAAATTACCTGTAATAACACCCACATGCCATGCCATGACTACCACAGATTTCCCTTATGTGGTTGACCATGGGTATATAGAATGTACTTTTTTGTTACACATTGTGTAATTGTACCACTCAGATAGCATCCTTGATACCTTTGGGTGGGATATTCAATCATTATTCATATTTTTTTTACCGAGATCTTGGAAATATAAAACTGAACGATCATGTTATCTATGATTTCATATATAAATAATAAACAACTATAAATGAATACTACTAAAAATGATGAAATTGGTTAAAAAATAATAAATAATTATAAATTAATATGTGACCTCCCTAATACCACTTTAAGGTTCCAGGGTGAAATGGATGTATTCATGACCATGTTCAATAATATTTTTCATCTATTTTTTAGATAAAATCCTCATAACTATATGATATATCCCCATATTTCTCATAGAGATGATATTTTCATATATAATTTATAATTAATTTAAATAAAAATTACCTCATCTTGATAATTTATTATTCAATGTCATTCAATTTAGTATTATCTCTCATAGTCATTTTTTAGTGGGGAATAATCCTAAACATGATTCCTCTAGTGGTATCCATACATACTCCATGAATCACATAATGTCATTGTTGGTGTTCTGAGTGCTAGTGACAAGGAACCAAATGTCTTGTGTCATTTTTCAGTGATTGTAACAATAATTTTCTCAGTCTTAATTGCTTTTTCTCTTGTTATATTGATCTTAAGAGGGGGTAGGATCATATTTCATTCTTATGAGAGTTATTGGGAAATTATCTCTAGGTATTTGAAATAATTCTCTAGATAATCTATTATGTACACAATTCTCTATCACCTCTAAAATGATATAACCATGTTTGTATACTTATGGTTAATAATTGGTAATTATAGAAAATACCATAACAAATCATTTTATTATTATTATTATTATATTACATGACATGTGTTAACTCGTGAATATTTAAATATCATAACTTGAATAAAATAATCAATGTTTATTTAAATGATATTAAATAAATTATATCATTTCTATCAGACCATTAAATCATCCCACAAATCCTCCTTGACATTTATCAAACCTTGAATAATAAAAATTCGTTTAAAAATGAATAACATTACAATTCTCATTAAATAAATAAATATTATACTCACTAATGAGTGAATAATTATTTATTTAATATTCATATAACTAAATAAATATTAATTTAATAAATAAATAATTATTTATTACCTTGGGAATAATAAACAAGATATAAATAAATATTATATTCACTTAGTCATAGATAATATCTATTTAATATTGAACTCACATATATTCTAAACTCAAATAGATTCTAATTGAATTTATGTGATTAGTTAAACATGAATAATTATTAAAACAAAATTCATGGATACTAATTATTCTAACTGCTAAATTCAAATAAAATTTTAATAAGATTACAGATAAAGTTGTTTTATTACCCTTTTGGCCTCTTTCTCAGTGGAATTAAGTGGTCTTCTTAAGTCCAATATTGGAATATAAAAACATACCAAGGCACCCATAGAGAAAGAAGTTAATTTCACAATGATAACAACCACATATGAACACTTAATTTATAACATAATCCATTAGTCTCAATATATCATCAAATAGGTTACATGCCAATGTTATTAACCTATATTCTTGATTTATCTTTTTTCTAACTACATGAAATGAAATCATCAATAAACAATCATGCTCATGTATTTAATATAATAGCTTAATTTCAATCAATGGTATAGAGATATCCTCTTAAATAATGTGGAAGGGACAAATTCTATCTTAACTTGTTCATTAATGTCATATCACTTATGACTCACCCAATGTATCATACCTCATCATGAGCATATGTTTTTATTGTTTTCATAAATATATTAAAGTACATGATTCTTGATATACATTAATAATAACATCAAGAATAAAAAACAATAAACACATCCATGAATAGGAATATTCAGTGTCATATATAATAATTGTAATTCATATTGTCAATTCTATCTTCATAACCTCATTACTTGGATATTTACAAGTTCAAACTTCATGATAGGAAGTCTCAATGTATTAAGATCCTTAGTCACCTAATATTCAAACATCTTTTTCATCCCATGAGATATATTGTATACTAAACATAGTAAATGTGTTTTAGAATATTTTCATAGCATTTCTAGGTACTCATTATAGCAGGGAACTATTATAGCCTTTTGATGCAATGGATACTGTATGTTTGTTACAACATTAATGTCATATAGAAGCATACAAGTTATTTGATAAAATATAAATATTCAGGTCTTTGAATATATTGGTAATAAAATGTATAAATTTGGTCGGTTCTAGGGAACCAAATATACCAATGAAAATGAAAGTATCTTGTACAATTAGAATCATGGAATAGGTCACCACACAGAGAATGTATATAAAGTCAAAGGAGAAGAAGACTGGGAAATAAAAAACTCATAAATAAAAATTCATTAGTGGTATCAGTAAAAGAAATGCCACTAATAAGTATTTTAAGAAATATGGTAGTAGAATTAGTGGTGTACAAAAGGAAAAATGGTGCATAAGTAGGAATAGTCACACTTTGGAAAAGGTGGCCAAGTTGAACAATACATAGAATTTTAAATCTAATTAGAAGAAAGTTTGTTCTGGCGGTTCCAATAAAAGTAAAATGACTATGAAATCTTGGAAGAAAAATAAAATCAAAGGTTTATATAGTCATATACAACTATATTCATCTACTTGAGGATGTTTGAAGGTACCCATTTTCCCATGTATTTAAATGTTTTTAACTATTTTTTGAGGTGATGTAGATTTAAGGGAGGGATATGATCTATGGGGTGTTATTGTGATGAAAGGAGATAAATTTAATAATTGGGGTCATAATTATTATAGTTCTTAAATAGGATCAGGCCTAAAAATCCCAATAAGTGGTGTTCATCATCCACTGAATTTGGATTTTCATGTTGCGATAAAGAATTTAAAATAATATAGAGCCTAGTATAGAATTAATGTGATGTAAAAGCCATATCTAAAATGTATAGTGGGATTAATCCAACATTGATGATAAAAAATTGATATCTTTCCATATCTCAATTGTTATAAAATCACTAGAATAAGGATAAGATATCTCTATAGAATAATCAATAACATTCAAAGAGTTGTTGTTTATTTTACCATGTATTAACCATGTGGTATCAGTTGATTGCTTCTTTAGGATACCAAAAGATACTAGGAACAAGGTTAGATAACCAAAAGTTGTTCCCCAATGATGAAAAATTATTTCAATACCATGTTTCAAGAACTAAAGGAATTCATGTGGAATTAGTGATGAGCATTCAATGGTTATTTAGCCTTATTTGGAAAAAACCTACGAATAAAGGAAGGATTGTGAATATCAGGTGGTCTCATAAGTTCATCATGAATAAGTGGTATCAATTTATCCATAATATGGTATGAATCACACACTTTATACTTCATTGGTTATTCATTGATGGTTTTATGTAAGTGTGTTGAGATAGAGATAACTTTTGAAATAAATTTAAAAGTCAAGTTTCATAGTTGAAATTTAGTATGGAAGTAAGTGATTCACATGGATAACATTATAGTTATTGACTTAGAATCTTGTTTCCTACAATAATTTATGACTTAGTATGATTATATGATTTTTTTAATGATTTATTTCCATGATATGAATTCACTCACTGTATTTGTTTAGGTACAATACATTTAGAGAGTTGAAATGGTTTGGATATTGATGGGTGAAAATATGGGATGGTTTTATTAAATAAGAGGAATTAAGGATGAATTTAAAAATTATAGTTCCACCAGTGGTAAAAGTGAATATTCAATCAATAATTGGTTGAGAGATCCTAAATGTTTCTTAGTGGAAAAAGGATCTAATATTTCAAGAGTTGAGGAAAATGTGGTAGTGGTTAAAATAGAAGCTAAACTTTTAAATGGTTGATAAATCCAAAAACATTATATGTTAACTAGTGGTATCAAGTGGGTTGTGAAGAGGTTTAAATTTTTATAAGAGGTTGAAATAGTCCAATATCAAATTGGTTAGGTGATAATTTTAAGAAAATATGGATAAAAAACAACTAGACCTATTTTCCAAAGATATGGATAATTTTAATGACCCAACAATACTTCAATATAGATAATTAAACATCGTTATCAAAACTGGTAAAAAAACTATTTAAAACAAAACATTTATAAATTTCATTATTTATAACAAATTTTGTAAATTATTTTTTACATTTTTTATTTTATAACAAATATAAAAGACCATTGGCTAATGTTTTTTATATTAGTTATATAATAACTGATGTAGAGAATATTTTTTTTACATCGATTATATAAAAACTAATGTAAAAATTTCTTTTTATATAGGTTGTTATATAATAAATGTAAAACCTTTTTTTCTATGTTGGTTTTTTTGTAACCAAAGTAAATAACCTGTAAAAAAATTCAAATGCCAAGGACAACATTTAGTTTAATTTCAATCGTTATTTACTTTCTTCCTTGATCTAAACCCTAACCATTTTTCCTTGAACCTCCTAGCTTCATGTATCCTTTATCCACCTCAACCACCACCAATGGTCATCTACATCTTTAGCTTCCACCACCGTCATCCTCTCTTTTCCTTCTCCCATTTCTATTTTTTATATTTCATGGATTCTATAGTGTATTTTATACTATTTAATTTATTTTTATATATTAATTATGGATCATATTTTTTTGTCAACATGGATAAAAAATAATTGTTTTTACTATTAAGTTTCTTATGTTATATTATGAATATATCGTATATGTTTTTAGTTAAGATTATTTCAACTATCATGTCATTATTTATTATAATTCTCCATCATAAGTTGTAATATTGTTCTTCCTTATAAAACTTTTACTAATATAAATCTCTCATAATTTATAATATCTCATTATAATTGATTTTCAATCTATCCATTTTTTCGTGCTTTATTTACTATTTGAATAAAATGTCATAGATTTTCATCATTTTATATTTACTATTTGAACAATGTGTCATGGTTTTTTTTGTGATATGGTGATGTATTGGTTGGTGATATCCTCCAATTACCCAGTACAATATTCTATCCTTCACATATTAATCCATTGAACTCTTAATTTCACTCTTATATGAGATTGGATTAAAATATGACATCCTTAATTCATTGAATATAATTGACTCAATTCTTCAAAATTTAGTGTGATTATAAAATCTAGTACTTGGATTCCAAAAATTCATTGTCATATATACCAAAAACAATTAAATCATTAAAAAAATCATCTTTTTTTAATTATATTATGATATTTACTTATATATTAAGAAAATAGTGGGTTTATATTCACCAAATTATATTAATAAAATAATTTAAAAAAATTAGTGTTCATCCTCTCTAAAATCAATATTAATGCATGTACTTCTGTACCTTTCTATTTTTTTCTTTTATTTGTGAAATATATTATATTTTTTGTTTGTATTTTTATTTATAAAAGTAAATTAAAATTTAAATTTAAAAATATAATAATTTATATTTCATACTTTAAATTTATTAAATGTGATAATTAATTGTTCTTGGATTACTAAATGATGAACATATGATGAATATGGGGAAGAAGTTCATGCGTTTTTGGAATTTTCCAAAAAAAATGTTCTAAAAAAGACCTATTTTTCATTACATACTTAAAATGTCTAAATATAAGACAGCTAAAAAGTAAATAAATCAAATATCATTTAATTTTAATGGTTTTAATATAATTTATTGTCCTTGGATTTGGAATAGTGAAATTGCGAAAAAAATCATAATCAAATGATGATGGATTTTTTTAAGATGTTGGTTCTGATAAAACTGAAGAAATTATTCATGATATTAAAGTGAAGTAAATTGATAAAATGTCATTGATCGATCACTTATGTGGTGATTCTAAAATTCTATTGTTTCCAGGTTGTAAAAAATGGCAGTTTTATCAAGTGTTATGATTAGTAAACTTGAAATCCAATAATGGATAAAGTAATATTAGTTTTATATAATTGATGTAACTATTAAAATACATACTTATTGAATGCAATAACCTTCTAGTTTCAAATTATAATGTGAGAAAAATATTACACCTAATGGGATTAGGGTATAAGAAGATACATACCTTCCCCAGTGACAATGCGTTATATTAGAAGGAATGTGATATTTTTTCAAAGTGTCTTAAATTTTGGACACCATGGTATAAGTTTAAAGAAAAATATAAGTTTATATATCTATTATTCCAAGTATTAATACTCTTTCTATAGAAATTTATTTTCTTCCTATAATTCCTCATCTAAAATATTTAATTGAAATTTTAAATTATGAAAAAAAAATATTAAGATGGAATGTAGATGGAATGAATCTATATTGAATCCTTGGTATAAAACATAGTTCATGTCTAGTTTTTTTGGTAATTTAAAATGTATCTCTTTAATTTTGAATTAAGAGGAAATATATCATCTTGGGTTTAATTATTTTTTGACTAAAATAACTTGAAAATTTTATATATATTTACATATAAACATTAATTGATCATTTGAAACACTTTTGGGAGGAAGGCATCAAAGTATATGGTTCTTATAAAAAGAAATTTTCTCAATTTTAATTAATTATTATATTCACTATAAATGAACTACTATCATGTAGAAACTTTTCTCGATAAAATTTTGATGGGTATAAAGCTTTTCCAATATTTGAAGAAGGGAATTCTTTTTTTAGCTGAGGCATTAGAGGAAAAAAGTGTACATAGTTCATTAAACATTTTATCTATAGATCACTCTTATTGAATAATAAAAAAGGAATTCAACGGTTCATAAGAATTTTATTTTTGTATAAATATTTTATCAACTAAACAATATTTTTAGACAGTGAAAAAAATTGATGTCGTATTTTGAAATATGAAAAGATCTATTAATGATAGAACTGTATGGAAGTGGCGATCAATATTTTTCAAGCTTCCATATTAGAGATATCATTAGAATAAACATAAAATTAATGTGATTCATGTTGAGAAGAATATATGTGATAGTTTTATTGGAGCATTATTAGATATTAAAGGAAATATAAAAGATAGTTTTAGTATAATATTGGATTTACTATCAATGGGAATATGTTTGGTGATAGATCCCATACCTAAATAAAAAATCATAATTAACTATATCTTTTTATACATTATTCAAGATTTATAAAATCGATTTTTGACAATTATTCTATGGTATCAAAGTTTCTTGAGGTTATTCTTCAAATGTAAAAAAATATATCATTAAAATATTTGAAGTTAATGGGTATAAAATCTCAATATCATAATTTTATAATGTAAAAGCTCTTTCCAGTTTCATTGCATGTAATACTACCCATTCGTTTTAGATTGATTATCATCAGGATGTTTTTTTTTAATTCTATTTATAGCATTGTGATATATCTGAATTATTTGAACGATTTAGAGAACGGTGTAGTCTATATACTTTTTCAACTATAAATGTACTTTCTACTATTTTTTGATATCATGGTATATTTAATGGTTTATTCAGTGTGAAAAGTAAATCTTTTTGTTCTAATATATCTATGTTGGATATATCCTTTTAAATGGTATTTGAAGATATTGAAGGGGTATGTTAAGAATCCATATCGACCAAAAGACTCTATTATTGAGTATTATATTTATAAGAAGGACATAGAGTTTTTTTTCTAAATAAGTTTCTATAGTGCATCGCATCATTTTTATTACATATTTCCCCTAATGAGATGTTTTTTGGGGAAATGGTATCAGTGGGTTGAAAATAAAATCATTGATAGGTGGAAAAATAAAAGCAGACACATTTATACATCTTGAATAACATAGATGAAGCTTAACCATATATAACACTATATATCAATGTGAAAAAATAACTTTACCCATAGAAGAAATATATGTGGGTATTGAATGAGAAAAAAAACTTTTTTCAAGGGTTTAAAGATTTCATGTGTGGTATATCAGATACATTAGAAATATTTAGATGGTTAGTGGGTAGGACAAGTTTAAATGTGATAACATGATCTAGGAATGACAATAATGCCTATACATTTTATACCAAAGATCAGGATAATAAAATGGAAGTTTAAAATATGAGTGTAATTATTTTTGCTGATGTAATTCATTTTTTGAGAGAAAAAAGAAAAAACCCCCCAATATTTTATTCAAGTGAATATCATGGAGTTATTAAAGAAATATGGGAGATTTATTACATTAAATTTTAAGATTAGGTGTTCAACAATAAATTATTTTTCTATAAAAACAGTTTCAAACATGATGAATTCAGTATGAAACTATTAAATATAAATATATTAGAATACAAAGATAACCCATTTACCATGGAAACACATGTGAGAAAAAATTTCTATGTTCTTGATCTATAAAATGTGGAATTGTCTATCATTTTTAAAGGAAAAAATAGTATTGTAGTGATGAAAAACTTGATGAGGATGATGAATTATGTGAGCTATCTACTTTTAAGGAAATATTATCAAATGAAATTGATGATCACATCGTAGAAATGGTTTGAAAGATACTAAATGATCATGAAAAATGGATATGGGAAAACATATCGTTAATAATATCCTAACATTATTGGTAATATATATTTATTTCTTGTTTAAATTTTCAAATTTTAAAAAAATGTTAGATATATTATTTCTATTTTTATTTTTTATTTAGGTCATGTATTTTAATAAATATGATATATTTATTTTTTTTTACCATTTTCCAATTATTGAGTTTAATATGTAACTTTTGTATTTTTAAAAAAAATTACTTAACTATTTTTTCTTATGTCTATATCATTTCATGTCCCATAAATATTGTCAATTTTTTTATTATTATTATTAACTACTCTAAAAATATAATAAATAATTTTTTTATTTTTTTTGTATCTTTTTTCAATTGTTATTCAAATTTATATGTAATAGTTATATTTTTAAAATATTTTATAGTTTTATTTTCTTCATTAAATATAATTTCATGGCCCTTAAAGGTTGTAAATATTTTTTTACAATTGTTTTCAACTACTCTAATGAATATGGTAAAGAGTTTTTTATATAATTTTTCTATTTTTATTCAATTTTATAAGTAATAATTGGATTTATATAATATTATATAGATTTTTTTTCTTATTTCCATATAATTTCATATGTCATAAATATTTTCAACTTTTTTTATTATTTTAGTTATCTACTTTAATGAATATGAATAAAAATGTGGCTTGTTTAGTTTAATTTTTTTGGATCATTTTTTAATTTTTATTTAATTTTATATATAATATTTGGATTTGTATAATATTTTACTAATTGTTTATTAATTTGATTTATAGGATAATTCTAGATCAAAAAGTTGAGTCACCTTGATCTTATATGGAGGACCCTATATATACTTCTGATGAGGAACCTCATTATTTCTCTAAATAGGAGCATTCTAATTATATTGGGGAAGATAAGTATTTCAGTGTTGGTAAATGTGCTACCACATGTTTACCTAAATTATCACATTCTTATAACTGGGACTATATGGTACCTATCAATTTCGATGGTAATGGTGTAATGACCCCGACTCTAGTAACCTGGATTCAATGTTTAGTATATTACAGTGGCATAAGATATAAGCCATTACATTTGAAAGGACAAAATAGTTTAGTAATTTTGAATAACCAGATACATACATGATACCCATTTTACATTAGGTATAAAAATAAAACATAATACCTAACAAAATAAAATGATCTTCATCCCTGAAACTCATTCAAATATTTCTTTGTCATATCTTGGGGAAAGGAAAAAAAATAAGGGTGTGCTCAAATTCTTGGTAAGGGTAACATAGAGTGGAAGATATCATGAATCAATTAGGTATAATAAATATATCAAGGTAAATAACTGAACACACATTCCATTTAATCAATAACCTGACTATCATAATTGGATAAAACACAATCAATATGGAAAGGTAAATAACTGAAAACACATGACACTAATTCAATAAACTAAGAATAAAATGCACCCATAGATAATATTAATGCAAAAATATCATATATAATAATAATAAGTAAATTTTAAATGAAGTAAATTCTTAAATATTGAATTTCATGATCTCAAGTATCATGATACCTCTACTATCTTGACCTTTCATGAGAAAGATTAGAACTATAGGAAAAACCCATCTCATTTAGCCAACTAATTTATCTCATGAGACTTGTTGATACATCAAGGGGATATTTATAACCAGGCCCCACCCGTACCTACATTTCCAAATAATTCCTCATATATTTAGTAATCAATTTAATTCAAGAGTCAATATGCCTTATCATCAAATATTTATATTAAGTAAGGATATTGATTTATCAATATTTTCCCAATTAATCAAATAACATTTGAAGTAAACATTGTATATAAAAATAGTATATATTTTTGGAAATAATCATATCCATCACAATATAATATTTATATTTAAGAGAAATGTAATGTATAGTGAAAAATTATCACAATAAAGTGATTGTCTCAATAGAGAGTAAACAATCACAAAACAAAGTGATATTGTATAAGAATTTTTACCTCATTGGTGATTTTAAATTGCAAACACTTGAATAATAAGCCTAAAAACATAAATAATAAATAATAAGTATTTATTCATGTTAAATTTATAAAATGGGTAGTATATACACCACATAAAAGTGAATAAGTTCATATAAACAAATATGTCTCAATAAAATGGAAATTTAGATGAAATATCTTACCTCACACCTCCCTTTGGTTGAACCTGATTTAACATCCTATATAATAGTTTTATGGATTTTATTAATTTATAAAATAACCTTATTAATATTTATAATATCATATATGATCTTTTTATAAAATTTTACCACCTGTTTGTTAATAATATTTTATTATTTTCATTGTTTTGGGTGTTAATTTTCTTGTTTTATCATGCATGTTTGGTCATGAAAGTTCTAGTTCTTGTACATAAGATATAAATAAATCATATCCAAAATTATAATAATGTTATAAATATCATATTTAATCATTATATACATTATTATAACCATTATTAAAATTTGGTCACGGAAAATGAATCTCATCACTTTGTGGAGATGGTCGGTTGTACATACACATGAACGACAATATCATTACTTTAACGGGTGAAAGGTTAAGGAAGTGTGTGATATATTAATTTTACATAATTTATATCATGTCATATATATTAAATATTTTAATTAAATTTATTCTATTACCTTCCATGTAGATAATAAGTGAAAAACATATCATATCGCTTTATGATGTGGTATTCTGTCGTACACATAAGTGACGTTATCATATTTTAAAAGGAATAGAAAGTAAGAAGCTATATGTGATATTATAATTAAATAAGTATAATTATATCATAAATATTATATATAAAATTAAACCCATCATTATATCTTACCATGAGGATTTTTATGGAAAAAACGTTACATTCGTTTGTGAGGTGGTAGTCTGCAGTACACACAATCGATGATTTAGTTTCCCATATGATGGAAGAGGAGATGGATATAGGTTATACCATTAATATAATAACATATTAGTATATTTTATATAACATTTTTATTATTATATCATGTTTTAATAAGAATTTAATTAGGTGTAACAAGAAATAAAATAAAACTGATCATTTAAGAACATTGCTCTTCTTTGGATGACCTCTTTAGGTTTACACCAAAAGCCTTCCTAGGATGGATTTAAGATCAAACCAAGGTCTCTAGGATGTTTTTATGGGAGTAAGAAATTTATTTGGTTAGGTATTTTATAAAAAAATGTCTTTGGAAGTGTGAATAGGGGAGGAGATGGTGGCCTTTTATAAGTGGGGGAGAGGAGACATATGGAATATTTGAAAATGATCAATTGCACCAACATTTTATCATGAAAAAGCCTCAAAATGAGTCATTATTGACCCTTATATGTCATAATGTGTAAATATTTCCCTGAAATGGGTTTTAGACAAGTTTTTATGTCATTTTAACCCTTAAATATTTAGTTTAACACCCCCCCTGTAAATCAGTTTTACCAAAACCGTGGTGATTAATTTTTACTACTTTTACTATTCATAGTGGTAAAAAATTAAGTTGAACTTATTAGATGATATAAATTATTATGATTTAAAATATTGAATCTATTTATCCAAATTCAATTGATATAATTGACAGAATCCAATTTAAAATTATACCCGCAGACGTGATGAAAAAAGTGGGTTTCCAAAGAAACCATTCTCATAATTAAATAAGGTTTTAATATAAAAATTCAATATAGAATTGATTACACTGAACTAAATTTTATTTATTATAATATAATAGATCTAATATTACTTTATTAATAATTTAAAATATAATTTAACTTTTAAAATAATTTAAACTGAAAACAAGTTTTCAATAAAAATCGACATTTTTCACTATTCATCGAGAAATGAAACATTTCAGAAAAATAAAAAATTAACCCTGAGATAATTTTGATATTATGATTTCAAAAATAAATTTTATTATATAAAATAAATTTTTTAAAAGTGGTAAAAAAAAATTAAACCATGTGTGCAAAGCGCAGCTAAACCGACTTTTTGAAAAATACAATTTTTCTAAAAACATTTCTTTTTCTTTAAAATTATTATTATTTTAATACTAATTAATATATAGCCATAATTTTCATAATATATTTATTCTTATTAATAAATTACAACTTATTTTCTAGGTTATAATTTTCATGTTTAAATAATATTTTAATATAGTATTGTGTTTCATTTAAACCCAGTGTTGCGTGCATCGAAAGTTATTAAAGAGGTTGAATTTATTTGAAAGGAAATAAGTTATAAAGTATCAGGGTGGTTAATTATTCCCTCCTAAAAAAATTCATCCTTATAATTTCGTGGATATCACCTTTAAAATATATGAGGGTAGTTCTTCTTCATAACATCCTCTGGTTCCTATGTTGTTGCCTCTATTTTTTAATTTCTCTAAAGTACCATTACCAATCGATTCTTCATATTCCTCAATACTTTCTCTCTAGTATTAAGAATATTTATGGGTTCTTCATAGTAATATAGATCAATTATCAGTTCTATTCCAACATATGTGATCTCATTCATTGGTTCTGTCGTGTTCTTCTTTAACAATGATATATAAAACATGTCATATAATTTTGAGAGACTTGTTTTCATTGAAAAATGGTAAGAAAAATCTCCAATTCATTCAACAATTTTGAAGGTTTAGATATACCTAGGGCTCAGTTTCCCTTTCTTACCAAACCTTATAAAACCATTCCTTATAGATACTTTCAATAAAAAATGATGTCCTACTTTTAATTCCAAATCCTTCCTCTGATTTTTAGTATAACTCTTTTTCATATTTTTAACTATGTTAATATAATCCTGAATAATATTTACCTTTGTTGTTGTCTCTTCAACAAGTTATGGAAATATAAATTTCCTTTAACAAACTTCATCCCAACATGTTGTAGTATGATATCTCTTTCTATATAATGATTCATACAACACCATTTGAATACTTGAATGAAAACTATTGTTATAGGAAAACTATACCAAAGGTAAATACGGATTCCATGTACTTTGAGAGTCAAGTAATCATGAAATCATCATTTATTACATTATTTTAATAGTCCTTTTATAATTTACATCAGTTTGATGATTGTAGGTAGTACTCAAATAAATCTCGGTATCAAGAGCCTTTTGAAGACTTCCAGAATTTTTATGTAAAATGGGGATCCTGATCAAACATGATCAAATGAGGTGCACCATGAAGTGTTATAACTTCATTAATATAGATTCATTCATGGTGATCAAGAGGTAAATCTTCTCTTATGTAGATTAAATGTGTATATTTGGTTCAGAGATCAATAATAACCAATATTGCATCATTATTTTAAGTATTATTTGGTATTCCTTTGATAAGGTCCATAGTAATGTAATCTCATTTACACATATGAATAGGAACAGGATTCATTACTCCTCTAGGATATTGTATCTAAACATTGACCTATTAACAAACCAAGCACTGATGTGTCTACTCTTCTTCCCCAAGAATCAAATTCATTGGAGCTACTAGGATTGGATCTATACATGTCTTAGATGTTGATTTCTCTTCTCTAAAGATAATGAATTCTATATCTTAATCACAAGTAATAATTCCATTCTTATTGAAATAAATTTTTGCATTGTATTTTGAAATCCAATCTATACCAAGGATTATATCAACTTTTACCATAGGTATGATAATAAGGTCAGAAAATAAATCATTTTTATGTGTTATAATGGGGACTCCCTAACACATCCATATTGTAGTGATACTTCCACTGGGATTTTTTACTAAAAACTCCCTTCTTAAAGTTCTAGGAAAAATTATAATTTTATTTGGAAACTTTAAATATATAAAAGAGTGTGAGGATCCAAAATAAAATAAATCATTAGATAAATTTGAAGATATGATTATAGTACCTTCCACTATATCTTTGGAAACTTCAACCTCAACTGTAGTGATTTCATAATCTTTGCATTCTTCCCTTGGCCTCTTCTGTGGTAGATTCCCTAGATGCTTAGGGAATTCGTTTGTGTAGAGATCCATCTCCCTGTAGTTGAAATACTAAATAAAAGAATTTTATTTCTTCCCTTTTAATTATTTATCTTGATGAACCTTATTGTCACACTTATAACAAACTCTCATTACTTACAAGCATTCCCTTGGTTTATTCCTTAAAAAATTTTCACAAGATGCAAATTTCTTCATTGTCTTCTTGTTATTTGACACACTCCATTTTTCTTGGTGCTCATTTGACCACTTATTTTCTTAATTTCCCATAAAAATATAGGATCTAGAAAATTACATCTCTTTTTTATAGAACATAAAATTATTTCATCATATGATGAAAAAATTTGAGAGACCAACACCCTTTGGAGACTTGGATTAATACCTTCAAATAAATGGTCGATATTGCATTCTGTGTTTCATATATAATTAGTATCATACCTTTCCAGCCTTTTAAATTTATAATCATACTCAACAACACTTTATTCTTCCTTTTTATTTAATATGGGGAACTTTTTCTTCATTTTAGTTCATTGTTCATGAGAGAAATATTTTTTGAATAATGTATCCATAAATTCTTTTCATTATATGTGTTCTATTTCACATTCCAGTCTATAATTATAGATCAACTACCATCTTTGATCAGTATCACCTTTGAGAAAATACACTATAAGTTTAACCTTTTCCTTTTCATTTCATCCCAAGGCTATAAATATCTTCTGAAGAGAATTAATCCACTACTCATATACCATTGGATTAGTATTCCCACCAAATGATGATGGGTTATCTTATATGAAGTGATCCAACACAAGAGAATCATGTTTCAGAACAATAAGTTGCTCCATCAAAGCAAGGTTATTTGTCATAATCAAATTAAGATACCCTAATATAGCCAAGATTTTCTTGGTTCCAATACGAGTTATATTGGATTTATCAGTAGGGAAATATATACATTGTCCATGAGTATTGATACACTTCTTCCTTCCAAGTTCTATTTCTAAATAATGGAATATATTTAATTATCTCATAAAATTGTGAATTTTAAATCATAAGGTATAATTCTAAATATGGTGTAACACTTAACAAAAATTGAAAAAAAATATGCATTTTTAATCACAAAATCATAAACTTGGTTTCTTTGGGGATATATTTATTTTCACATCCTTAGTAATGGATTGTAAAGAAAATTTGAATTATCCTAAGAATATCCATCATGATTTTCAAATCAGGTGTATAATAAATCCCATTTTCACGCACCTTAGGATGATCAGGTTAAGCCCAATGTACCCTTTCAGAGTTATTACCACTAGGTACAATTGTCCATAACCATATCCACTTTTAGTATCAGGATAGGGATGTATTTCTAGGAAAAACTACATAAACTCTTCCCTAACAAAACTTTAGAATATTTTTCTATACTTATCCTCAAAGTCTACCTTAAGGTTATTGTAACATCCTGGATCTGGATGACACTGAACTGGTGCTCTGTACCCGGTTGGTCACATGGCCTCAACCGCATTTTCCCAAATGTCAGAGTCTGCCGACTAGTAGAGAGGGACTAGGGTGTGATAGTGGGGAAACTATGCCCTCATTGTTATAGTGTATCATAGTGGAACAATAATATACAATAACAGAGGTAGTAAATACCATACAACTAAAACAAACAATGGAAGGATGATAATAAAGATAATCATAAGTCATAGCATACAAAAGATGATGCTTCCAATCACATGTTATAATAAAGTATCCAAAATAGGATACACTACAGTTAGATACAAAATATAATATAAAGGTATAGAAATATAAAATAAATCACATAAGTATCGCAAGACTCGTCTTGGTCCCATGATCTCCTACTCCTAATAGAAAATCAAGTACCTATAGAAGGGTGCTTTAACTTATCGACACCTCCAAAAATATAATCTATTTGGGCCAATAATCATGACCCAAATAGGTTGTGAGAAATAAATTATAGTAGGAAACTACCTAAGATTTGTGCCTATTTTTAGTGAGTATATGCAATAGGTAGTGTACAAAAAGGAAAAGCAGTAAACAAGAAAGTACTCAAAAGTAAACAATCCTAAAAGTCTTGTTTCCATTTATATTCAGTTCATTTTCATTAAACAATTCTATTACATTGAATTGTAAACATCTCGATATCCGACCTTATCTTGAAAATCCCCCATATAAAGTATGCACAACAGATGTCTCGAAAGATCATTTAAACAGTTATAAGGGAAGACTAAATCCAAGCTTGTTCTTTGGCTTGGAAGACATGTCATAAGTCTTTCCACAAGATATTCAATTAAAAACCATGCCAGTAGGAATAGAAAAAACATTCCCACAGACATAACACAACCCCACCCATAGGCATAACCAATCCTCACCCGTAGGTATAACAAATCCTCACCCACATGCATGACACAACATCGCCCGTAGGCATATCACAATCTCTCCCACAGTCATATCACAATCTCTCAAACAGGAATATCACATAACAATATCACATGTAAATTAAACTATTACATGGAAAAAATTGATCAATTCATATGGGAATCAATTATACCAAAATCCTATTAGTAATATAAACAATTACAAGGCTTAAACAAACATATGCTCACATGGGAAATTTATGTAACAAACGCAACTTGTGAATTAAACTATAATAAGGAATAATAAATCATTATATCATGTGGTAATCATATTCAATTGAATAATTATATTTTTAAAAACCCATAGCATGGAATACAAGGCTTTCCTCAAAGGTAACCTAGGCCAAACAACTAAACATTGGTCATTCAAGGGAAACGCACCCACAGGGTGGCCCTTAATAAATTCAAGCAACCTCAAACATTCTTTATATCATCAAACCAGCTACCTAATCAACTCTATGAAATAACATGGGTCAATTCTCAATGAAATTACACCCTAAAAAGTAATTTGTTACTCTAAAACATATAAACCACTCGATAATTAGCTAAAGGCACAATACCACCTATCTCATAGTCGTATGGCTCTCCTCATCTAGCGTCGACTTCTAATTCAGGATAGAATAAATAAGATATACAAAATGAGTTAAAATGATCAAGGTAAAATAAATTCTTCAAGATAAAAAATCATGAAGAATGACTCAATAGGAATATAGAGCTAAATGATTGGGTTCAAATGCATCCGATGGTGAAAGAATCAGGGTTTAGATGGAAAAATGGGAGTTTAATACACTTCTAGCATTGTTGTCTCATGAACCTGGTGCCTCCTATGTCTATAATGATAAAAAAAATGAGGCAACTGCCAATTTTAGAAAAAAAAAATATAAAATACACAATGTTTAAGAGGAACTACATGTCATTTAGGTTCTTTTACTATTCATTTCGTGGCTGACTTCCCTTTCATGTCATGGACCGACTTTCTGACTTGATTACACAGAATGTAACCACTAAGTCTAGACGTGTAAGGAGTAGAGCCAATATTTAACCTCTTTTAGTCCTTTTCCTTAATCATAAATCAAAAAGGAAAGGTTTGTACCTAAAAAATAAGAACCAAGTTCTCACAAACATCCCCCCTTAAAAAAATCCATCCCCAAATTACCCTTCTAAGGGTGGTGAAGAAATATTTGAGGACAACTTTGGCCACTACGATCGTATATCGGTCTCTCTCTCCCAGGTCTCATCAGGAACTCAGCTATGCTACCATAGAACACAAACTAAAGGAATAGACCTTCCATGGATAAAATTTGTGCTATGATCAAAAATTTTAATAGGACACTCCTCAAAGGACGCATCTACCAATAACTCAACCTCGTCAAGTTGAAAAGCATGAGACGGGTCTAAAAAGTAACACCACTTCTGAGAAACATGGAAGAAGTCATTCATAGCCTAGTACCTCTCAGGTAACTGCAAACGATAGAAAACTGACCTGACCATTTCTATAATCTCAAATGGACCGATGTATCTCGGTGAAACCATATCATGTATCATGATCCTCTTATGTCCCAACCTCAGTTCTACACACAAGAAGACCCAATCTCCGACCTCAAACTCTAGAGGTCATCTACGGTGATCACCATAAGATTTCTGACAAGAGTGCATAGTATCCATCCACTTATGAATCAGTTGGACCAACTTAGAATTATTCTATAAGAGACATAGTCCCATTAAAGCTACTTCACCCGCCTCCAGCCAGCATAAGGGTGATCGACATGTCCTACCATAAAAAGCCTCATAATGTTTCATCTCTATAGTCGCATGGAAACTGTAATTGTAGGAAAATTCAACCAGGGGTATATGCTTCTCTCAAGATCCCCCAAAGTCTAGGATGCATGCTCACATTATGTCCTCTAGAACCTGTATCATATGTTCTGACTGGATTTCAGTCTAAGGTTGGTATGTTGTCATCATAAGAACATGTGTACCCATCACCCTCTGAAAACTCATCCAAAACAAGACATAAATCAGGCATCCTTGTATGTAATGATAGAATGATGGGCCCCATGAATTTGTACCACCTCAAGAACATATAGGTTTCCAAGCTCATCAACACCAAAGGTCTCCTTTATTAATAATAAGTGAGAAACCTTCATAAGTATTTCAACCACCACCCACATAGCATCGTTACCTTTGGCTGACCTAGGTAACTTTGTCATGAAATTATTCACAACATCATCTCATTTACACTCTAGAATAGGTAACTACTCTAAAATATTGACTGGATATTGATGTTCTGCCTTCACCTGATAATAGGTGGAACACCTCATAACAAAACTATGCACCTCTCTCTTCATACCCAGCCACTCATACTAATAGAACAAATCATAGTACATCTTGGTGACTTCGGGATGCACTACCCAAGTTGAAGCATGAAATTCCCACATCCACTCCTCACTTATGTTCACTAGAACCTAGACACATCCATGGATATGCAAGATTTAATCATCACCTACTATCTAACTAGGAGGTGGATCCTCACCTTCTACACTCTCCTATAGGACTAGGCCCTCATAATCTGATAGCTTCCTCATCCTCACTCTGTCCAGGAAGAAAGAAGTCAAAGCTAAAGAAGAAATGAAATTCATTCCTTGACTATCTTAGACCTCCAAATGTATCTCAAAGAATAAGGACATAAGTTTCTTCTCACCACTGGCCTCCTGCACTACCTATATCTGAGTCCTACAACTCAAAGCATTAGTCATTGTATTGTCTTTACCAGGTGTGTAGCCAAGCTAAGAATAGAAATACTTAAGGTTTTACACCCACCTTCACTGTCTCAAATTTAGTTCAGACTAAGTTAATATGTATTTGAGGCATTTTTTGTCTTTGTACACCACAAAATTCTCTCCAAGTAACTAGTGACTCCAACAGCACAACGCATGTACAACAAAAGCTAACTTCAAATCATGAATAGGGTAATTCGTCTAGTGGGGCCTCAACTATTTAGACTCGTATGTCAGGAGTAATTCTCCATGCATCATCACTTCCCCCATCCCAATACCTAAAGTTTCATAGTATAATATATAACTCTTCCCCTGCTATAGAAGTATCAAGACTAGTGTTGATTTCAGTCTCCCCTTCATCTCTTTAAAGTATATCTTGCAAGTATCCGACCACACAAACTTGATACCCTTATTAGTCAAGACCGTCAAAAGAACTGGTAAATGTGATAATTCCTATATAAAATTCCTATAGTACCCAGCTAGCCCCAATAAACTCCTTATGTCGAACACATTCATTGGATGTTCCGAGTAAACTACTACCCTCACTTTCTCTGGGTCCACTTACACTCCTGTCTCTGAGATAATGTGACCTAGAAAGTGAATCTTGTCCATCCAAAAGTGGCACTTTGTGAGATTAGCATATAACGGATGCTCTCTTATTGTATTCAAAATGATCTCAAGATAGTTGTAATGGTCATTTCAATTGTGAGAATACACCAAGATATCATCCACGAAAACCACCACGAAAACCACCACAAAATAATCCAAGTAAGGATGGAACACTCGTTTAATCAACACCACAAAAAATGTCGGTGCATTAATGAGACCGAACGGAATAACAAGATACTCATATAGACCAAACCTACTATGAAACGTGGTATGAGGTATGTATGCAGTTCAAACATGCACCTGGTGATATCATAACCTCAAGTTGATTTTAGAGAACACCCGAGATCCTCGAAGCTGATCAAATATGTCATCTATCCATGAAAAGGGATATCGGTTTTTAACTATCATCTGGTTCAGTTTCTGATAGTCCACTCATAGCCTAAGGGTACCATCCTCCTTTTTCGTAAAAAGGAATGGAATACTGGGTCGGATAAACCTCTTTTCCTCTAAATCCTTTAGCTACCTCTTATGCTCCTATATCTTTGTTGTATCCATCCTGTAAGGTGGAATGGATACTGGTGCATCTCATGGCGCTAGCTCGATCATGAACTCTACCTCTCTCACCATAGGCAACACTAAAAATTCATCTAGAAAAACATCCCTAAAATAATCAACCACTGAAGTGAAATCTATTTGATATGTCCCATAGTCATCTAGATATAGACTCGCAGTCTGGGTTATCACTCCACCCAACCCATGATTATGGGGTTCAGCTCTACCTGCCAGGACATCCTATTCCCCTTTGTGTAGAAAGGATCCACCCTCTAGTGATGTTAAACTCACCCAATGTTGATAAAAATTTAAAAGTTATTGAAAAGTAACCAACCAATACATTTAAATAATGACATAAAATCCTGTCATCTCTAAGAAATTTAGATCCCATAAGAAGTGACACCCACTAACCTCAAGGAAGAACTCCTTACACTGACGTACACATGTTGTTCTTATCCCTAACGGAGTTTATAGTGTCATAACATCATCAGAATAGAAAACACAAAGCCCAAGGCTCTCTACAATGGGCACGTATATAAAACTATGCAAATCCCCTATATCAAAGAGTGAAAAAGATAAAATGAAGGTGACTAGAATAGTACCTCTGATAGTAGAGGGTCTGGGATCCGACTCATGTTGGGTCTATTGCACTGCATTGGTCTGACCAATACAATGGACCAGTGACACTTCGTACCTAACTTGAGATGATTCACCCTCCTATCACTAAAACCCTAGGGTTTGGCTACCATATCCATGACCACCACATTTACCTAAACACCTTGTTGCGCCCCAGCTAATTGTCTGATGAGAATCCACTAACCCTACTCATGAACATGGAGTCAATGCAGAACCACTCTCACTATATGTTGGTGGATGTTCCCTATAGAATTGTTGTAGATGTCCCATCTTACCACCAGCTCAGCACTCAACTGGGTCTATCGAACACTGCGGTCTCATATACCTATCTCTTCCACACCGGTATCACCTCATATAGCAACCAAAAGAATCATTCAGACTACTCATATCACTATAAGAAATCTCTATACGATGCTTCTTTCTCCTATTTGATACAATACTATATCTATATGCCGAACCACCCTGGTTCTCACCTCCATCTTCCTGCAGATTATGCTTGGTAATCAGCTCTTGATTCACAATAGCATATACAAAAGGTAACCGAAAAACTTTCACCTGTGATTGGATGTCATACCTGAGACCATCCTCGAATCACCTAGCCCTTGATGTCTTATCACCCATAATAATAGGTGTGAATATCTGAAGCTTATTGAAATGGGAAGAGTATTACATCACTAACATAGCACCCTACTCCAAATGTATGAACTCTCAGGATCTATTGGCCCTCAACATCTAGGGAAAATATTAGTCATATAAGACTGTCTGTAAATATCCACATGCCATGTCCTGATGAAATTATTTTTGAGTGGTAACATCCCACCACCTCTTGGTCGAATCACACAGTATATAATTCATGATATTGACTCTCCTATCAAGAGGCATCTCTAAATTCTCAAATATATAAAGCTTGTATTCCAACCATGACACTGTAGCATGTGGTCCACCATCCCCTGAAAATGTAGGTGGATGATGCTATTGTAATACTCGTATCTGTTCTCTTATAGACTTGGTAGGGTGTGGTGCTCCCTAAAATGTCTTCATGAACCTCATAAAGCCTTCACAGAACTATGCATCTGCACCTATGTCTGTTATAACAACTGGTGTCACAACTCGTATGATTGGGGGATCCTCTGGTATCCCATGGCCTATCACCTTCGGGGTATGATTATTTCTACTCTCCTTGCATATAACAGGAGGTCATTGTGGAGGCATGACTCTGTAATTTCAAGTACATACCTTAGTTCAAGATCATGATCAAGCTTCGCAGTTCAAGAGTGAAATAACTAAATAGGAGAAAAACCATCAAAGGTCACCAAAAGAGTAGTACATAGCCTATAGAAATCGCACACTGCATGTAACCTCAAGATCCTACTTGGGAATGTAATTCCATAATCCTAGGCATGTAACAATCCTAGGTACAAGGTGTGTCAAACCTAGAAACCGTGTGTACTCAAGTATCCCCTCCTGGCCATGTACTTTTACATAGCCATAGCCACATGGGGTCAGCCTATGTAAAACTAAACATGGTGTACTTACGGTACACTGCGTGTTTTGATCAAAACTCAACAACCTATGTTTTCTATCACATGGCCGGTCACACGATTAGATACCAAAAAACATGTACATAGGTTTCAAGGCATGTTCTTAAGAAAAAAATTTCTTCTCGAACAGAAGAACACATGGAAATTTTTCATAGAATCACACATCATGTTGTATGGGTTTCTGAGAAGAAAATCTCTGAAACTTCCTTAGAACCCCCATTTTTTAAAAATTAAACCAAAGGTATTCAAAATTCGGAACCACAGTGGCCCATACTTCCCAAGAATAAAATTTTTTCATCCATGTATAGCACATCATAATACAATTTAATTTAAAGTAACCCCATGATCCACCAAATTCCAATCCAAGAGGGCCCATCCACCTCAGGGACCAAAGTTTAGAATTCATATAAATCTAACCACAACACATAACAATACACTTATCAAAACAGTAAGCATGTCTATCGCAGTATTATCTCAATAGCAAGAAATCACTAATGATCTCTAAATGGCATGACAAGAATGCATGGAATTTGATTTATAACAAGTGCCTATATTATACATGAGATGGAATACCCTCATCTCATCATGTTTCAATAAAATAAAACCACAATGATATCAATAATAATAGCACAAAACAAGTGTGTCGCTAAATAGTGAAATCAAATCAACTGTAACAACTCAAAATACTATAATAACAATTCAATTCTAGGCGATTTGGATTTTCCCTTCATGCGGGTAGCTACTCCCGAGAACAACTTAATACAAAATCCAATTTAATTCTTATCATGTAACTAAACAGTAAGGTAAATTAGAAAAGAAACTCCTCTGATACAACATTTTAATGTCCAGGATTTGGATTCCACTGAACTGGTGCTCTGTACCTGGTTGGTCACATGGCCTCAAGCGCATTTCCCCAAATGGTAGAGGCTACCAACTAGCAGTGAGGGCCTAAGGTGTGATAGTGGGGAAACTATTCCCTTATTGGAAAAGTGTAACATAGAGGAAAAATAATATAAAATAGTGGAGGCAGTAAATACCATACAACTGAAACAAACAACATAAGTCTGATAATAATGATAACCAGAAGTCATAGAATACAAAATATGATACTTCCTGTCATATGTTCTAAGAAAGCAAGAAAAACAGGATACACTACAGTTAGATAAAAAATAAAATACCAAGGTATAGTATAAAAAATAAAACTCAGAAGCATCGCAAGCCTCGACTTGGTCTCATTCTCTCCTGCACTAAACAAAAAATCAAGTACCTGTAGAAGGGTGTTTTCCCTTATCAATATATGCAACAATATAATCTATTTAGTCCCAAAAGCATGATCCATACAAGGTTTGATAAATAAATCCCAGTAAGAAACTACCCAATATCACTACCTATCTATTAGTGAGTATATGAAATAGGTAGTGTACAAAGAGAAAAGGTAGTAAACAAGGAAGTACTCAAATTTAAATAATCCTACAAGTCATGTTTCCATTTATATTCAGTTCATGTTCATTAAACAATTGGATTACATTGAATTGTAAACATCTCAAGATCTAGAAGTAGCCCAAAAATCCCCCATATCAAGTAAGAACAACAGATGTCTTGAAAGATCATCTAAACAGTTATAAGGGAAGACTAGATCTAATATTTTTCTTTAGCTTGGTAGACGCATCATAAGGCTTTCCACAAGATATCCAGTTCAAAATCTCACCTGCAGGAATAGAAAAAAACTACCCGTAGGAATAACACAACCCTGCCCATAGGCATAACCAATCCTCACCCGCAAGCATAACAAATCCTCACCTGTATGCATGAGATAATATCTCCCATAGTCATATCACAATCTCACCCGTAGGCATATCATAATCTCACTTTCATGTATATCACAATCTCACCCTCAGGAATATTGTAAGGACTCGTCCCCAGTTTCTCAGAGCTGGTGCCTTATTATATTACATTGGAATGATTACAAGAAAGTAAAATCCCAAATGAAAGAATGGTTTAGTAGATTTGGAAATCTAGATACATACATAAGTTCAACATTACAACTTGTAATGAAATATAACATATAAGTTCCATTGGGAACATCCACCACTCTATGATTATCACTACAAGTCAATCATAATATACCTCTTTATGTCCTGGAAAAAATGAAACATAAGAAATTGGTGAGCTCAAATGCACAGTAAGGGTAAGAAATACAGTGGAAAATATCATAAACATAAAAATTATTCATGGTGAATAACTAGAAACACATAACTTTAAAAATGAACTTGAACACATTATGGCAGAAATAAGAGCTTAATAAATAATGCCATAATAAAGCACAATCATGGGTATTCTACTAGATGAATAACCTCATGAACTTTCAATTACCATTTTTATAATGAGGGAAATGTATATTCCAGTAATCTGAAACAAACCGTCAGGGCCTCGGTTAATACATCTAAAAATGATTAAGGCCTTAGCCAAAACCATATCTAAAAATGGGCAAGGCCTCGGGAAAGTCCATATCTACTTGTCTCATGAGACCTACCGATGCACAAAGGAGATATAATAGGTCCCACCCATCACATAATATGTCCAATTCATTTCTCATATGAATTTGGATAAACATAAATAATATATACATTCATATTGGAACTAATATATGAAATGAAAATAACTTTCCCCAAACACTAAGCATAAAAACTAACCATTCAAAGTAAAATAGTGAATGGTTTAAAGATAGAACATCCATAGTCAAACTAATAATAAACCATTAAATTAAATATTTTATATGATATAATAAAATATTAATTCTAATAATACATAACAATCATCAAGAGCGTTGAAATAGATAAAGATACTCTTATAAAATCATCGAGTAATTCTTGAGTTAAATACTCTTTTACTTTGAAAAGAGGAGTTCTTTTGGAAAATTATTTGTATAAAACCAAAGATGAAGTAAGATATTATTTTCATAATAAAATTATAGATTTTATAAAGACAATGGTTGCTAAAAAAATATTATAGAGTTCCCATTAAAATAGGTAAGAATTTGATAAATTCCCTTTAATTTGGCTTGTATTTTGGAAATAATTTTCAAAGTTTCTTTTAAAATGTGTAACTAATCATAAAATAATGAATTATTATGGTTGGTAAACATATATAGAACACTCAAACAGAATTTATTAGTAAAAAATAATACCTAATAAATCCATGGTGTTAAGTAGACAATAAAAGTAACCCGAATGAAAATGGAGGTTCCAGTGGAAAACCCTTCCCTTAAGTCAGAATGTGTTCCTCACTTGATCTTAATGACCTGAATAATAAAATTTAGGTTAATAAATTAATTATTAAATAACCTAATATACATGTAATTGATTTATTATAACCTTATTAGGTTCATTCATGTCCTTTTGATGGGTTAAGAGATTCAATTTCTTTGTTTTTGAGCATTTTCTTCCTTGGTTTTCAAGATTGGTTTACTTATATTCATGTATGGATAAACATGTAGAATGAGAATGTTTGTTCATAATATAAGTTGTATGTTATTAGTGAAAAAAATAAGGTTACACTGTTATAAATGTTTTTGGTTATTGGTTTTGAAGATGAATCGCTATATAAAACTTTAATGACAATTGTTTGGGTTAATTGGTGGTTTTTGATCATAATGAACACATTTTGATTTATAATTTATTATTATGTGTAAAAAAAGATTATAGAACCTTAAATAAGTTATAATAAAAATATTATAGTCTATTTAAACCATAAAAATGGTTTCATGACCAGAATTAAATATGGTAATAGAAATTGAAAACCCTTCGTTCTTGAATGTGATAAATAAACACATCTCGGATGGTGTTTTCATTTACAGTATAAAAGAAGGGGAAAGGAGAGATGATGAATAATTATTCCTTTATCATAAAAAATTTTCAGTACATGTAAGGGATGGGATTCATCACAAAATTTTTATGCAAGTAGATGGGGAAATAATAGAAAAAGAAAGGAACTTGAAATAAAAGAAATGAAAAGAGAAATTTACCTCTTGAAGTAATCTTCCCTGAGAGCCTCTTTAGGGGAGAGTTTTTGGTATTTTTATGAGACCAAGGGATACTATACGTGGGGTAGAATCTTGGGAGAATAATTGAGCAGAATTTAGATAGGTAACAAGGCTTTATATGATGGAATAGAAGAGAGTAAGGGGGGTTTATAGTGGAGGAGAGGAGGGTTTTCCAATTATTGTACTCATTATTTTATAATTTAGCCAAAGACAACCAATAGTATTGATTCTTGCCATTGAGAATAGTAATATATGCATTTAAGTTTAAACCAAGTGTGCTTACTTAATCCATGATACTAGGAATAGTGAATTTAACTGATAATGTATATATACGATAGATTACCGTATTTTACTATTCATCAAAAATTCAAGTATTTCAGAAAAATCCCAAAAATTCACCCTAACCATTTTTTGACATGTAGAATTCAAAAATGAACTCAATTTTTTTGAAAAATAATTTTCTAAATATTATTAATTTAATTTTTAAATAAAATTATAATTTACTCAAAAAATAACAAGTTTAAAACTATAATTCATTTTATATCACCTTGAAAATTAAATAAAGATCTCGTTATCTTATAACCTTAAGAAAATAAAATAATAATATGATTTACTATTCATAAGGGTCATATTACTATTTATAAGGGTATGATACTATTCACTAAAAATTAAGTTTGTCTTATCAGACTCTAAATATCTTACTGAACACAATCGTGTATGTCATTTTTTCAAAATTAAAATCACAAAGGTGAAAAAATTATGTTTACTGGATAGGTTATAACAAAGTGGTGTTTTTTAGAGACTCACTATTTCATGCATTCTATATTAAATTTATTTTCAAAATCATGGGTTGTTACATTATCCACTCCTTACAAAAATTTCTTCCTTAAAATTACCAGAATAATACCTCACAAAAAGATTTGGGTAGTTCTTCATCATAAGCTCCTCAGGATCCCAAGTTGCCTCTTTGATTTTATGATTTTTCAAAAGTATATTTACCAGTCAAGTTTCCAATTCCTCAACACTTGTTCTTTAGTGTCCTGAATTTGGATTGACCTTCACAGTAAGATAGGTCAGGTTCCAATTCTATACCTTAAAAAGTGAGGACATGTGTTGGGTTTGGCATGTACTTTCTCAATAATGATACATGGAACACATTTTTTTACTTTAGACAAGATAGGTGGAATATCCAAATGATATTCAATAGCTCTGATTCTCTCCAGAATTTCAAAAGGGCATCTGTACTTAAGTCTCAGTTTCCCTTTCTTCTCAAATCTTATAACACCTTTCCATGGATATGCTTTTAAGAAAACATGATCGCTCACTTGAAACTCCAAATCATTCCTTCGATTATCATCATAGATTTTTTTCTGCTTTGAGTAGATTTGATATGGCCTTGAATAGTCTTTACCTTCATTGTTGTTTCCTTCACAAGATCTAGGCTCACAATCTTCCTGTCTCCAACTTTATTCCAACAAGTTGGTGTACGATGTCTCTTTTCGTAAAATGCTTCATATGGTTCCATTTGAATACTTGAATGGAAACTATTATTGTGGGAAAACTCCACTAAAGGTAAATATTAATCCCACATACCTTGAAAGTCAAGTGAATAGGATCTCAACATGTACTTTAAGTTTTCGATCATTTTTTTTTTGATTTCCCATTAGTTTGTGGGTGACAAGAAGTACTCAATTGAAGCTTAGTATCCCAAGATTTCTGAATACTTTTCCAGAATTTCTATGTAAATTTTAGATCATTATTATAAACAATTGGGATAGGTGCTCCATTAAGTCTCAAAAATTCATTGATATAGAGTAATTCTAGAACTCTCGTGTAAAATCCTCCCTTATAGAGAGGAAATGTGCATATTTTGAAAGTTGATCAACAATTACCCATATTGCATCATTCTTACTTAGAGTTTTGGGTAATCTAGTAACAAAATCCATGGTTATGTTATCCAATTTACATGTAGTAATAGGTATATGTTGAATGAATCCTCTAGGATGTTGTCGTTCAGCCTTCACTTGTTGACAGACTAAACATCTTGATACATAATCAGCAATTTCCCTCTTTATGTTTTCCCACTAGAAATGTTCTTTCAAATATCTATAGATTTTAGGGCTACCATGGTTTATAGAGAAATTTGAGTTATAAGCATCATCCAATAACTCCCTTTTCAGCTCGGGTATAGAGGGAACACATAGCCTCTCCCCAAATTTCAAAATTCCATATTCACACAAGAATTTATCCAACTTCCCATCTTTTACAGTATTAATTTTCTTTTTAAGATTCTCTTCATCAGACTGTGAATATTTAATTCTTTCCAATAAATATGGTTGGGCAACAATTTGAAAAATTAGTTATGTTTCACCTTCTTTGATAATCCCCATATCCATCCTCACTAGATCCATATACAAAAGATCCTTGATAATTATCATTTTGTTGAGAACTCCATGATCCTTATTTCTCAATGCATCAACTGCCTTATTTTCTTTTATTGGGTAGTAGTGTATGGAAAAATCATAATCCTTGAGTAGTTCGAGCCATCTCCATTGCCTCGGCTTGAGTTATTTCTGTGAGAAGATGTATTTTAGACTCTTATGATCCGTATATATCTCACATTTTTCATCATAGAGATAATTTTTCCATATATTCAGAGAAAATATTATAGCTACTAACTCAATATCATGAGTATGATAGTTTTTTTCATGAATTTTTAACTACCTTGATGCATATGCAATAACTATATCATTCTACATTAGGATAAAACAAAGTCCTTTCTTTTATGCATCACTATAGATCACAAATCTACCATTCCTTGATAGTAGAGTCGGGATTGGAGAATTCACTAATATCCTCTTCAATTACTCAAAACAATCCTCGCATTCATTTTTCCATACTAACTTAACCCCTTTACGTGTAAGCATGGTCATTGGTTTGGATAAATGGATGAAGTTTTGAATAAAATTCTTATAATAACCTACTAAACCAATAAAACTACATGCCTCAATTATGTTCATTAGAGTAGGCCATTCTTTCACATCCTTTATCCTCATAGGATCAATATATATTCCATCTTTAGAGAAAATTTTTCCAATAAAGGAAAATTATTGAAGCCAAAATTCACAATTTCTAAACTTCCCATATAATTCATTTCTTATAAGCATCTACATAATAGAGCACAATTGATTTTAATTGTCTTCATATATTTTTAATTATACCAATATATCATCAATAAATACCACAAAAAATTCATCAAGAAATTCTATGAAACTCTATTCATTAGATCTATGAAAACATAGGGTCCATTAGTTAGTCCAAAAGGCATTACTATAAAATCATAATGTTCATACCTAGTTCAAAACACTATTTTTAGAATATATTCCTTCCTTACTACCAACTGATGATATCCATATCAAAGGTCAATCTTTGAAAAATATTGGCCTCCATGAAGTTGATCAAATAAATCATCAATGTGAGGTAAGAGATACTTGTTCTTTATTATTATAGCATTGATCTCCCTGTAGTCAATGTGGAGCCGCATATATCCATCATTTTTCTTAATAAAAAGAAAAAGGGATACCCATGGAGAGACACTAGGGAGAATAAATCCTTTATCACTCAATTAATCTAGTTGTTTATTCAGTTCCACTAATTCCACAGTTTCCATTCTATAAGGGGTCTTTGATATGGGCCTTGAATCAAGAATTAAGTTAATGGAAAACAAAATCTACTACTTTGGAGGATATCCAGGTAAATCTTTTGGAAAGATGTCAACATATTCTTACACAATAGGTAAGTCCTCTATTTGAACATTTCTTTCCTCACCCATATTTATTATATTCCCTTCCTCCCCAATAATATAATTTAGTAGAGCTATTGAGGGTGGATATGGATGAGAATCATACGGCGATGTTTCTTCCCTAAAGATAAGGAATTCCACATCGTCCTCAACAATTGTAACCTACTTCTTATTATAATAAATCTTTGCATCATGGTTCGAAATACAATACATACTGAGGATTATATCAAATTCAATCATGGTTATGATAATAAAATCAGAAAATAAAGCACGTTTATATGGCATAATGGGGATAGACTGACACAACTTTATTGCAATGATACTTAATTAGAAGTTTTGACTGACAATTACCTTATTAAATAAAATTGTAAATATATAATTTTCTTGGAAAACTAGGAGGATATGAAAGAATGTGATGATCGAAAATCAAATAAAGTATTTTCTATGTTTGGGGAAATGATTAAAGTACTTGCCACCACATCATTAGAAACTTCAGTATTAGCAGTTGTGATCGCATAAGCTTATTCATGATCCCTTGGACTTTTCTGAGGCAAGTTTCCTTGAAAATTTGGACAATAATTAACATAGTGTCCCATATCCCTAAAATTATATAATTGATCATTAATATCTTCTTTCTTCCCCTTGAAAACACCAATATGATGGCCTTTATGTCCACACTTGTAGCACACCTTTTTTCCTTTTAAGCAGGAACCAGGGTGTTTCCTTCAATAATTATCATAGGGGGAAAGTCAAATCTTCCCTTATTACCCATTTAATTATTTCCTTTTCCATAGAATTCAATAACCCTCATATTATCTTGCTTTCCTTTAAATTCATAAGACTTAGAGAACTCCTTTTCCTTCTTGATATCACATGATACTATATCTTTATATCATGAGAAAGTTTGGCAGACCAGCACCTATCTGAGGAATGTCTTTAGGACATCAATGAATTAATAAATATTATTCCTTGGATTATGTTTATAGTCCATATCATGCCTTTATAACCTTGTAAAGTTATATTCATACTTTTCAACATTCTCATCTTCCTTTTGCCTCAAATTCAGAAACTGCCTTTCCATATCCTCTCTCTATTCATGAAGAAAGTATTTCTCTAAGAATTGTTCTTTAAATTCAATATATTCCATGTTTTCTCTCTCTTCCTCCTCCTTTTTGTTTTTAATTAGTGACCACTATTGATCAGTATCTCTTGACAGATGATAAACTTCCATGAAAACCTTCTTCCTTTCGTCACTTCCCAAGGTGAGAAATATCTTCTCTAAGGAACTTATCAACTACTCCACTATGAATGGGTTTGTAGTCCCATTAAATGATGGATTTTGTTGTCACATAAAGTGATATAACATATCTCCTTTATTTTGTGGATCTAAATTCTCCATACAGGTAAGGTTATTATTCATAACCTGAGTAAGTTGTCCCATTATAGTTATAAGTTCATCTGCACTAGCCGCATCTCTAGAGCCAACATCATTATCTTGCATGGGATCAAAATACATACATGGGATACATGCATTCATGTGGTTTCCATTCCTTCCACTAGGCTCCATTTCTATATAATGGCATAAACTAGATTATGTTATGAATCATATTGTACTATCTCAACTTAGAAAAAAATACTTAACATAAATTTAAATCCTATGCGTGGCTAATACCGTAATCCTAAACATGGTTTATTGGAGGAAAAATTTACATTTAAATCTTTCATAATGTCTTGTAAAGATAATGTGATTTGTCCTAATCATATCCCCCAGAAGTGTCAAACTAAGTGCATAATAAGACTCATTGTCGTGTACCAAGAGACACCAGGTCAATCCCAAAACTCCTTGTCGGGGTTTTCACTCCTAGGTACATTCATTCCTAAACGACATCCACTTGTAGTATCTATATAGGGATTTATTTTCTATATAGATATACACTATTTATTCCTTACCAAAATTCTAGGATGTTATTGTATGTTTATCCTCAAAGACTATCTTAGGGTTTTCTTCCCTAATCTACATTTTTTAAATCAAGTTTTCATGTTTTCTAATAAACTTCCTCTGAAACCAACTATAAGGACCAGACCCCAATTTCCCAGAGTTGGTACCTTATTACATTAAATTGGAATGATTACAAGAAATTCATATCCCAAAGGAACAAATACTTTATTATATTTGGAAATCTAGATACATACATAAGTTCAACATTATAACATTAAATTAAATATAACATATAAGTTCCATTGGGAACATCCACCACTCTAAGATTATCCCTGCAATCCAATCATAATATACCTCTTCATGTCCAAGAAAAAATGAAACATAAGAAAGGGGTGAGCTCAAATACTTAGTAAGGGTAAGAAATACAACAGAAGATATCCTAAATATAAAAATTAGGCATGGTGAATATCTAAAAATACATGCATTTAAAAATGAACTTGAACACATTATGGTAGGAATAAGAGCTTAATAAATAATTCTATAACAAATCATAATCATGGGTATTTTACTATTTGAACAACCTCATGAACTTTCATTTATTAGTTTCATAATGAGTTAAATGCATATGTAGGAAATTTTGAAACATACCGTCAAGGCCTCGTCCAAGACATCTAAAAATGATTAAGGTCTCAACCAAAACCATATCTAAAAAATGGGCAAGGCCTCGGCAAAGTCCATATCTATTTGTCTCATGAGACCTGTCGATGCATCGAGGAGCTATAGAGGGAACCGCCTGTCACAAAATAAGTACAATTAATTACTCATATGAACACGTATAAACATAAACAACATATATATTCATATTGAAACTAATATATGAAATTTAAATAATTTTTCCTGAACACTAAGCATAAACACTAACCATTCAGAGTAAATTGGTTAATGGTTTTAAGATAGAACATCAATAGTCAAACTAATGATAAAAAAATTTAATTAAATATGGTAGATGATATAATAAAATATTAATTCCAATAATACATATTAATTAACAATATTGTTGAAATATATGAAGATGCACTTATAAAATCATCGAGTAATTCTTGAGTTAAATACTCTTTTACTTTAAAAATAAGAGTTATTTTCGAAAATTATTTGTATAAAACCAGAAATGTAGTAAGTTAGTATTTTCATAATAAAACCATAAATTAAGTAAGATAGTATTTCCAATTCTTATATAATGGTTTCTAAAAACATATTATATATTTACATTGAAAATAGGTAAGAATTTGATAAATTCTCTTGAATTTGGCTTGTATTTCGGAAAGAATTTTAAAAGTTTCTTTTAAAACATGTAAATCCTCATAAAATAATGAAGGATTATGTTTAGTAAACATATATATAATAATAAAACATAATTTATGAGGAGTAAATAATAATATATAATAATTTCATGGTGGTAAGTAGACAATAAAAGTAACCTGAATGAAAATGGAGGTTTGGGTGTAAAACCCTTACCTTAAGTATGAATGTGTTTCTCAATTGATCTTAACGACCAGAATAATAAAATTTGGGTTCATAAATTAATTATTCCAGAACCTCCTCTACATTTAATTTATTTATTATAACATTATTAGTTTCATTTATGGTCTTTTAATGGATTAAGAGATTCAATTTCATTGTTTGGGAGTGTTTTCTTCCATGGTTTTCATGATTGGATTACTTATATTCATGTATGGATAAACATATATAATGAGAATGGTTGTCCAGAATAGAAGTTGTATGTTATTAGTTAATAAACATAAGGTTAAATTTTTATAATAATAAAATTGTTTATTGGGAGTGAAGATGAATCATTATATAAAACTTTAATGACAATTATTTGGATTAATTGGTGGTTTTTTATCAAAACGAACTCATTTTGATTTATAATTTAATATCATGTGTAAAAAATAATTACAGACCCTTAAATAAGTTATAATACATATATTATAGTCTATTTCAACCATAAAAATTGTTTCATGATGAGAATTAAATATGGTAATAGAAATTGAAAACCCATCATCCTTGAATGTGATAAATTAACACATCTCGGATGGTGTTTTCATTTCTAGTATAAAAGAAGGGAAAAGGAGTGATGATGAAGAATTATTCATTTATCATAACAAAATTACAGTACATGTAGGGTACTGGAGTCATCACAACACTTGGATGAAAGGAGGTGAGGAAAGAAAAGTAAAATAAGGGAACTTGAAATAAAATAAATGAAAAGAGGAATTTACCTCTTGAAGTAATCTTCCTTGAGAGCCTCTTTAGGGGAGATATTTTGGTATTTTTATAAGACCAAAGGATGTTGAAAATGGGGGAGGATCTTGGGAGTATATTTGATTAGAATTTACACAATTCATGAGGCTTGATAGGAGTGAATAGAAGAGGGAGTGAGGGGGGTTTTATAGTGGAGGGTAGGAGGGTTTTCCCATTATTTTACTCATTATTTTATTATTTTTTCAAAGACAACAAATAGTATTTATTCTTGTGACCAAGAATATTAATATGTGAATGTGAGTTCAAACTAAGTTTTCTTACATCATCCATGATTCTAGGAATAGTTAATTTAACTGATAATGTATATATACAGTAGATTATCGTATTTTACTATTCATCAAAAATTTGAGTATTTTAGAAAAATCCCAAAAATTAAACCTAACCATTTTTCGACGTGTATAATTCAAAAAAGAACTCCATTTTTTAAAAATAATTTTCTAAATATTATTAATATAATTTTTAAATAAAATCATAATTTATTTGAAAAATAACTATTTTAAAACTATAATTCGTTTTATATCACCTTAAAAAATTAATCAAGGTCTCATTATCTTATAACCTTAAGAAAATAAAATGATAATATGATTTAATATTCATAAGGGTCATATTACTATTCATATTACTATTCAAAAGTGTGTGTTTATATTCACCAAAAATTAATTTTGTCTGATAAAACTCTAAATATCTTACTGAATGCAACTGTGTATGTCAGTTTTTCAAAATTCAAATCACATAGTCTATGCTATAACAAAGTGGTGTTCTATAGAGACTCAGTGTTTCATGCATTTAATATTAAATTTTTTTGCAAAATATTGGGGTGTTACACATATCACATAACAAGTTAACATGTAAATTAAACTATTATATGGAAAACATTGATCAATTAACATAGGCATTAATAATTTCAAAAGTCTATCAATAATATAATTAATTAAAAGGGTTAAACAAACATATGATCACATGGTAAATTTATGTAACAAATGAAACATGTGAATTAAACTATCACAAGGCATAACCAATCATTATCTCATGTGGGAATCACATTCAATTGACCAATTCCATTTTTAATAACCCATAATAGTGAATACAAGGCTTTCCATATATGAAACCTAGGCCAAAGGGCTAAACATTGGTCATTCAAGGTAAATGCACCAACGGGGTGTCCCTTAATCAATTCGAGCAACCTCAAAAATGATTTATATCCTCAAAAAAATTACCTAATCAATTCTTGGAAATAAAATAGGTCAATTATCAACAAAATAACACCCTAAAAATGGTTTTTTTGGAACTATGACACATATAAACCACTCAAAAATCAGCTAAAGGCACAATACCACCTACCTCGTAGTCGTATGGCTCTCCTCGTCTAGCGTTGGAATCTAATTAAAGCTAGAAAGAATAAGATATACCAAAATAGGTAAAACTATCAAGTTCAAATAACTTATTCGATAGAAAAAATCATGAAGAATGGATCAAGAGGAATTGAGAGCTTACCAATTGGGTTTAAACGCATCTGAAGACCAAAGAATCAGGGTCTGGATGGACAAATGGGAGCTAAATACCCTTCCAGTGCTGCTATCTCATGAACCTAGTACCTTCTCTATCCAGAATTATAGAAAACAATGCTACTACCAATTTTAGAAAAACAAATATATGATAAACTTCATGTAATAGGAACTACACGCCATGTAGGTTCTTTTACTGTTCATTTCGTAGTTGAATTCCCTTACACATCATGCACTAACTTGTCGAATTGATTACACAGCTTGTACCTGAGAATACACAGTGTGTAACCACCAAGTCTAGCCATGTAAGGTTTAGATCTAGTATTTAACCTCTTTTATTATTTATCCTTAAGTATAAACCAAAAATTAAAGTTTCTTACCTAAAAAAGAAGAACCAGGTTCTTATAGTTATATTTCATAATCTATGTTTTCATTAATCTAGTTTCCAAGGTTTCTACTAAACTTTCACTGATACCTCCTATAACAACCCTGAATCCAATAACCTAGAGTAGGTGTCTAATTTATTACATTTAAATAAGATACAACTGATCACATCCCAATAGACATAATAGTTTTTTTGTCTTGAAGAACTATATACATACATGATACACATTTTACATTGGGAATAAAAATAAACCATAATACATAATAAAAAACAAATAATTTTTATCCTTGAAACTCATTAAAATATTTTTTTCATCGTATCCTAGGGAAATGAAAAAAAAAATAAGGGTGCTATCAAATAATTATTATGGTTTAAATATAGTGCAATCTATCATTAATTAATAAATCATAATCAATATAGAAAGGTAAATAACTGAAAGCACATGCCACTTAGTCAATAAAATGTGAATAAAATGCACCCAGATATAATATCATGGATGATAATAATAAATTAATTCTCATTGGAGTACAATCTTAATTATGGTATGTAATTATATTTGGAAACAATATACCTCTACTATCAAGACCTATCACACGACAGTTTAAAACTATGGGTAAAAACTCATCTATTTTGGTCAACTGATTTGTCTCATGAGACGTATTGATGCATTGAGGGACTATCTATAAAAAATCCCCACCCATAAATACATGTCCATATAATTCCTAATATTTCAAGTAATAAATTTAATTCATTAATCTATATGATTTATCATAAAATATTCATAATGAGTAAGGATGTGGATTTATCAATATTTCCCTAGTTAATCAATAACTTTCAAAGAAAACACCATATGTAAAAATGGTATAATGTTTATGAAATAATCATATCAATCACAAGATAATATGTATATTTAAATTTAATTTAATTTCTAAAGAAAAATAATCACAATAAATTGATTGTTTCAAGAGAAAGTAAACAATCACAAAAGAAAGTGATATTGTACAATAATTTTTACTTATTTGGTAACTTTTAAATTGTAACCCCTTGAATAATAAAATTGAAAAAAAAACATAAATAATAAATATTTATTCATTTTAAATACATAAAATTGGTCTTAAATACACCAAATAAAAGTTATAGGTATAAAATAACAAATATGCCTCAATGAAATGGAAATTGAGATGAATTCCCTTACCTCACACTTCCCTTTGGTTTAACATGATTTAAACTACTTTATAATGGTTTAAATAATTTTATTTATTTATAAAATAACTATATTAATATTTATAATATCATATATGATCCTATTATAACATTTTACCACCCTTTGGTTAATAATATTTCATTATTTTCATTGTTTTGGGTGTTAATTGGCTTGTTTTCTCAAGCCTGTTTTGTCATAAAAATTATAGTTCTTGTACATAGGATATAAATAAATCATCTCAATAATTACAATAATTTTATAAATTTCATATTTACTCATTATATTAATTATTAGAACCATTCTTAAAATTTGTGCATGGAAAATGAATCACATCGCTTCATGGAGATGATATGTCGTACGTACGCATGAGCGATGATATCATTCCCTTAAGGATAGAAATTTTAAAGAATTTTAGGATATATAAACATTAAATAAATGATATAATGACATATAAATCACATATATTAATTAAATTTTTCCTTATTACCTTCCATTTAAAGAGTAAGTGAAAAACGAATCACATCACTTTGCAAGGTGATTGTCCACCGTACACACGAGTAACATTATCTTATTTTAAAGGAAATGAAAAGTAAGAAGTTATATGTGATATTATAATTATATAAGTATAATTATATCATAAATATTATATATAAACATTTAAACCACCATTATATCTAACCATGAGTGTTTTTTATGGAAAACAAGTTACATTGATTCGCAAGGTGGTAGTCTGCTGTACACAAGATCGACGATTTCATTTCTCATTTGATGGAAGACAAGATGGATATAGGTTATTAAATTAACATAATAACATATTATTATATTTGAGATAATTTTTTTATTATACTTCCATGTTTTAATAACATTTTAAGTATGTGGAAGAACAAATAAAATAACAACAATCGTTTAAGAATGTTTCCTCTTCTTCGGATGACCTCTTTAGGTTTGCACCAAAATCCTTAATAAAATGAATTTGTGATCAAAAAAAGGGATATTTTATGTTTTTAGAGTATTAATGAAGTGATTTGGTTAATTATTTTCCAAATTAAATGTCCTTTTAAATTTGAAGATGGGAGGAGAGAGGGTGGCCTTTTATAAGTAGGGGGGAGGACACACAAGGAATTTTTAAAAAGAATCAATTACACTCACATTTTTATCATGACACAAGCCTGAAATATGGTTAATTATCAACCCTTAGAGGTTATAATGTTGAAACTTTTCCATCCAATTGGTTTTTGAAAATTTGGTAGCTCATTTTAACCCTTATCGTTTTAGTTTAAGCCACGGTAAATCTATTTTTTCCTTAACTGCAGTAATTAATTTTTACTTCTTTTACAATTCATAATGGTTAAAAATTAAGTTGAAATTTTTATATAATATAAATTATTATGACTAAAAATATTTAATATATTTTTAAAATTTTAATTCATATAATTGGTAGAATCAAATTTAAAATTATACCAGCAAACGCGATGAAAAAGCGGGTTTCCAAAGTGAAAATTATCTTAAGTAAAGAAGGGTTTAGTATCAAAATTCAATATGAAATTGATTAAACTAACATGAATTGTATTTATTATAATATAATTTATCTAATTTTACTTTAAACCCAATTTAAAATATAATTTAACTTTCTAAATAATTTAAATGAAATAGATTTTTCAATAAAAATTAGTATTTTCACTATTCATCAAAAAATGAAACATTTCAAAAAAATCCCAAATGTCACCCTAAGATAATTTTGATATGATGATTTTAAAAATAAAGTTAATTTTATAAAATTAATTTTCTAAATAAAAACAGATTAATTTTAAATTATGTTTGCAAAGCACGATTAAACCACCTTTTAGAAAAATAAATTTTTTCATAAAACGTTTCTTTTTCTTTCACATGATTCTTATTTTATTTCTAATCAATAGATAACCATAATTTTAATAATTTATTCAGACCTATTATTACCCACCAACTTAATGGATAGGTTATAATTTTCATGTTTAAATAATATTTTAATCGATTGTCGTGTCTCATTTAAACATGGTGTTATGTGCATCACAAGCTATCGAAGAGATTCAATTTTTTTTAAATGAAATAAAACAAAAATTGTTGAGTTTTTAAAAATGGTAATACTAGGGGTAAAATTTTGAAAAAAATTAGGAGTTTTGTTTCTATGAAATCTTAATATAAAGTAATAATTTTTATTTTTGATCAATGAAGTGTTGAAAATATGATGCTAGTTTAGCTATAGAAGACCATTTTGGTAATATTATTTATTATTAAGTTATTTATCATGAAATTATTTTACTAATATATGTTATTTATTTCAATATCATAAAACTAAATATGATTTAACTATTATAAAAAAATCAAGAGGAAATTTTTATCTTTTCTATTAGGATATGGAGGAATTTTAAATTAACACAAACATCCAATTTCATTTTTAGTGCATGAAAAAATGAAAACCCATGTGATATATATGTTTTTATATATTAAGATTCATGGAATAAATTTATTTAATGTATACAAAAATAATTATTTTTGGTAAGTTCAATTCCATCTCTTTGAATGTTTTTGTATAATCACTAAAAATGACCATATTAATGATTTTTTTGTCTTTAATTAATAAAAAATAGAGGGATATCATTATGATATCCAATAAAAAATCATATACCCTAAAAAAATTTCTCATAGATTTTATCTATAATTGGAAGAAAAAATTATGGCTGAAAATTTTGAAAAAATTTCGATCCAAGTTATCAGGCTCAGTAGAGATGTCCCCCCAACTAGACATGAAAAATGGAAAAGTGACTAGATGAACAAAACATGAATATATCATATATAATAATCTAAGGTTTTATATGATAATACTATAAGAATTTATTTAAGTAATTTTTAAACTATTTATATTTCTTAATTCATTAATATGTTTTTAAAATATTTTATATGAAGTATTTGAAGAACAGATCATGCAAGGTACCCTTACACATTATGGTGGGAAGGATATTCTGGATACTACATTAATAAATCCCAAATATCAAAGTCAAATACAAGGATATAAAGTTGGTGTATCAATTCAAAAATTGTTTATTCATTATGAAACTTCTTCAAGGGAGGGTGTATATAAAGGAAAAATAGATGATTTAGAAGAAAAATCTCATGATAACGTTGAGACGATGGAGGATAGGATTAGATCACCAGTACAGTCAATGTTTCTAGACATATAGAGATATTTTCTAATTGAATATCCCACTCCTCCACATCCATCTTTATATCCCAATACTTCATCCCTTCCTACATATCCAACTCTTACACATCCTCATTCATAGTTTTCAATTTATGGTGAGTAATATGATGAGGATCCCATGTATCATATTAAAGTATATGATATCATATATTATATTTTGGATACCCTACATCATTAAAAGATGTATATAGATCATTTTAGGCTAATGATAGAAAATATTATAGATTTATTGTCTAGAGTACCATTCCTTACAGATGAGTTTCCTAAGTTGGAAAAGGTGTTAGGAATTTTTTACTTTGGTCAACTGGACGTGTCTTAAATATTTCCACTAAGGTATTCTTAGCACTGAAGTATGCATATATTATATCCATTATTTCATATTAGTGTTAAAAAATTAATATTTTATCATTTATTTATTGTATAAATAAATTAAATGTGAATAAATATTGTATAGAGAGAACAAACTTATTGATGCCCCTTCAACTTGATATACTACTTGTTCTAAAGTTATTTCTAAATTATCAACATATGCATTTATGTTGTCAAGAAGTTTGTGAACAGCCAATGAGTATTAAAATTTGTGTTAATGGTATTATTTTGATGATTTATAAGAGTAATATCTTGTAAATTTTAATTGTTGATATGTTGGGTATCAAAGTGATTCAAGTCTTTTCCATGTAAGTCAAATAAAATATTTCTTTCAATTATATCAATTTGATCTAACTTAATACATATGTTTGTTTTATATTAGGTATTGGAATACACTGTATATTCAGTATGATATGAAATTACTGTATTAATTCTTGGACACATAATTTATTTCTCCAATAACAAAAAAATAAAGGATGAGAAAGAATAGTATATATTTCTCAAATATTTTAGAAAGATGCAATTTGGATTTGGATGTTTCCTTATCTTTATGTGTAAGGTCCTAGTTTTTTAGACCCCTTACATTTATTTTTCTTAGGGTTTGGAGGTGCCTATAGGGATTTTTAAGGATTATTGAAGGTGAGATTGGAGTTTTTTTTCCATCTAAAGGGACACCACACCATGGTGGTGGGAATAGTGTTGGACTTTGTGAGATCTTTTAGTGTTTTTATAAGGATTAAACCATTTTGGTGTTGGAATTTTTGAGGTCTTGTGTGTAGTGAGTCGGTTATGTGGTGTTAAGTGCTCCATGGAGAGTCACACAGTCGGGGTTCCTATTTTGGAAAGAGTTTTACTTGAGAATTTTCCCTATGGTAAATATGGAAGGGTACCACACTGTATTGGAGGATGTGGTTCCACTATAGATCTTGAGTGTTTCCATATGGTAAATAAAGAGTGATAAAATTCCTAAGGTGTAGGTGTTTTTATGGTGATTCAAAGAGACATTGAGTTTTATAGAGAGGAATTAAATAATTATAAAAATATCTCCACTCCCTATTCTTGGGAATAGTGTGGTAAAACATCTAGGTATTTTCCCATGTGAAGTGGAGGGTGGCCTTAGTGGTTTTATGGAGGGATAAAATAATATCTGCCAATACATGAATAAATGCATGGTTTTGGTTAAAATTTTTAAATGTGGTTTTAAAAAAATGTAAATTTGGTGGGGTTATTCCATTTCCAATGGATGAAACCTTGGATCTCCTTTAACCAAGAGGTACCGCGGGCATAGTATAGGTCACCATGCCATAGTGGGGTTTATTTGGGATTACTCTATAAATATAGGGCTTCTATTTCCTTGGTTTAATTTTACATATCTTCCTTAAACCCCTAGATAACCTCTAGGCTATATTATCCCTCTCTAACCATTACTCTTTATAGTCACAAAACCTTGCATCATCATATCAAAGTCTTGTGGTTCAAGGTACTCTCTTATCATCTTCTCCTCTTCTCCTCATCTTCCTTACTTACATTATTCTAGAAGTTTTTGTGGTGTTTTCTACATGGTTTTGGGATTATAATAGATAACTTCCTAAATTTTGTTTGTTATAGATTATGTTCTAGCGTATTTTTCTTCTTTTTGGTGGTGGTTGATCCTTTTTTCCATTCTTTCTTAGAGAACATTGAAATTTCCATCTCAAGGAATAGGATTTTTTTACTTCTTATTTTTATGTGAAAGTGTGGGTATATTGTGCTTTATGTTATTTGGGTAGTGATTTAATTGACCTAAATGAATATAATAAAAAAATTAAAGAATAGTCCATAAATTGATGATGTGATTGTATGTGTTGTTGCTATATTATTGATGCATATTTTTATATGTTAAATAGTTTCATAGATATGTGTGGTGATTGTTATTTTTTTAGCATTATAATGTTATTAAAATTGGTTACACAAAGTAAATTTGTTGTAGATGAATTGATAATGAAAAGGTATGTTAATTGATTAACATTCATCCTTGAAAACTGTTAAATATGAAAGTATTGTCGGAAGCTTATTTACAACTATTTTTCTAGCTATTATTAGATACTGATTATCTATTTATTGTCATTTAGGAATATTTATAAGGAATCATCTAATTAAATATAGTAATAAAAATTTTGATTTCTAAGACTTAATGTTTGGTCTTGAGTGATCCCATCCTTTTTTTTTAAAGGCATGTGTTCCTTGGAGTTATAGCCTTAGTTTTCCCTGGAATTTGTGTTCTGAAAATACTATTATTGATATTTATGTTCTCTTGGATGGTATATTCTTGATTTTTTTTTATTTTTGGGGTTTTTTATGGTTGATATAGATGGAAAAAGTTGAGATTTTGGATGTATTATTAATTATCATTGAGATGAGGTTGATATTGGATGGTTCAAGTTGAGATATTGGATTGCATGACTGTTAGGTTATTGTGTTGGTTGATTGGTTTAGGTTTATATTTGGAATTTTACAATTTTATTGATGGTTTATTTGGATGGAGGGTTTCTTTATGGTTGTTTTTGTGATTTTGAACTACCTATTGTGGTTGGATTATGCACTATGATTTCATCTTTCTTATGGTGTCTTGGGATGATTCCTAAAGTGCCTGAAATTTATAGAATGGTAAATGAATTAATAATGAACTCATGGTATTTGATGGTTGGAATGAATTCCATCAGATCATGGGATGGAAATATGGAATTGAGATTTGATTTTATAAAATCATGATTGTCTTGTAATGAAATTAATTGATTGAACTATATTTTTTAATGGATTTTAATGAATGAATAAGTAATTGTTGATTACTAAGTGAATATGGTTAATGAAGTTGAACCCGTATTCTTAAATACTTACATGAAATATAGTTAAATAGTCCTTAGCACTGGTAGTTGGGTTTCATGTGGGATGATAGTTGTAATGGATTCAAAGTCTAGGTAGTGTCCCTTAGTGAGGTTATGTGTGATATATTATTAAGTTTTATAATTTCATACACTCCACCAACGAAGTTAGGTGAGTAGCTGGAACCCAAATGTTTAGGGTATGGTTACTTTCCTCAACATCTAGGTTGGTGAGGGAACAAATGGATGAATTCTACATATCCCTTTCTTTACTTTTAGATATAGAATGATGTATATTCATATTTGAGTTGTGATGTCTTAGAGTATAGGTTACATGTTCACACGGGTTGTGATGGATCTTGATTTAACTATACATGTATTTTATTTGTTGTATATACTTAATATTATATCACATAATTGTATCTAGTTATGGTGATTATGGTTTCCCATGGGTGTACATGCATGGGTTGTAGTGGCCTAAGGTATAATGCATAATACATGTGTTGTAGTGGATTTCATAATTACTATTGGTTATGGATGAGATGGTGATGATGAGATGACTACATGGATATATATATTGATTCCAACATAAGATGGTGGTCCCTATGCAGGACTGAGGTAGATATTTCCATTACCCAGATCACATTAGGGATGAATTATGAAAGGTATTATACCACACGAAGTTTGGTATTGGAGCATGAGAGTGAAAAACTAGGAGGAAAGTGGATGAATGGTGCCTTTATTACATATATGTTTTGATATGGATATGTTACCCATATTTGTCACTTGGTGAGTGAGAAATAATGGGGATGGGGTATAGTTATACCTATTTAGGTTATGAGTTGGTTTCATTGTTTATTCTTTAAGTTTTATTATTCCTATTTCAAATTTTCATGAGAGTTTTTTGGGAGTATCCTACCACGTAAACCTATATTATAACCCTATATATATAAACTATTTTTCATGTTCTTGGGAGTTTTTTGGTGATTGAGTTAGGCAATACTAGATTGTTGAGTTGTTCAAGAGTTGTTGTAGTTTCATGGTCACTTCCTAAGCTTTATGTTGGCTTTTTCAGTTTCTTTTAGTTTTGTATGACATTACACTCATGTATAGTAAATTATTATTTATTGATGATTTGGAGTTGATTGGTAGGTCTCATCTTATACCATTTATTTAATTTATAGAAAGAGGGTAATATATCCCATGTATTCATTTTATACCCTCATTGTTAGTCTCCAACCCAAGTTTTATTTGCAGTGGTCTTTAGGGGTCACTTTATCTCTTCAATATCAGTCCATTAAGGGTACCAAAGGATAGTGGATAATGATAGAGTGGTATCAAATCTTATGGTCGATATATATGATGGAGTTTTGAGATAATCACTAGTGAGGATTTTATGGGTTTGTGGGGAAATAGTTTCAATTAGACTTAGTGTGTGATATAAAAAAAGGAGACTATATAGGACATAAGATTTTAGGGCCACCTTTGATCTAACACAGGGACCTTCAAGTTTATTGAACATGTTATGTTAAGTGATGTTTCTTGTAGGGTAGATACCTAGGTAAGGATCATGAAACATGATTATTTTCACCTGCGTTTGAACTGGGTAGGCAGTGGTAATAAAGTTAAAATTAATTAATTAATTAATTAACCTTAAATATTCCATATTTCAGGTTTATGAGACCCTAAAATTTATTACTTTATGGGAATGGATCTATTTCTATATCCCCATCAGTTTTGAATTGATAACGATTATTAATTTGTACCAAAAGATCATTGTAGAGTTTAGGATGATGAAGAAACTTGGAGAAGTACACTCTAAGAGTTTCAGTGTTAGGGTTTGCAGAAGTATGAGTGATCCATTTCATATTGGGAGAATGAGGCTCGTTTAGTGGAGTATGATATTTCCTTTATCTTGAATCATTCTCGGAGGGAACATTGGGTTTCATTGGATATGATGATTCTATATAGGGAATCTTAGTAGAGGTGGTTCTTATTCCTTGAGAATCATTAGGATCTGGTTGTTATGTGGGAGATGTTTTGTGATCAATTTTAGAATGATTTTATTTATTTTAATATAAAGGAAACTTTTCATAAAAATATTCTTACTCTCCACCAAGGTAATTCTAGTTTTTAGGAGTTCATCATTTGGTAAAAGAACCTCTTGAAATATTATTTGAACATTCTTCTATATGAGGAGGATTTGGTGAGACATTTTTTGTATCCATAGATTTAGTTCCAAGTCACCCTGTTCATGTTGTTAGTATATCACGAGGTGTTGGCATGGGGAAAGTTTTTTTAGAGGTTTTTAGTTATGACTGGATCTTTAAAATTGTGGAGTCTTCAGGCATCTCCACATAAAAGGGTTATGGTCAAAAGTTCCTAATTGAATTGTCATCAGAAAATTCAGAGAGTGGGTAATTGGTTTTATCCTTTTTTATCTCGTTTCACTAGGGATTCCAATTATCAGACCCATTCCAATGGATCAATCATGTTTTTTTATGTATATAGAGTTTGTGTCCATTAGAGGCCTGAGTTATCAGTATTCCTTGATAGTCAACATGTAATTGGTGTCCCTATTCAAGTTCATCCATTGTAGTAGTATCCTCCTAGGCAACAGAAGTATCAGGGTGCTTCATATTGTAATCATCAGATAGAAGACATGGTGGGAAATTTATAATCCATGATTCCCATCATCCTTAATGACATTTATCAAAGTGAATCCATATAGTAGGTATCCATCAGGGTCAGAGGGGTTGTGGAGAAAGTCATGGTCATATGCATACCTTATAGTTTCTAACTTCAAGTGATCTATACATAGTTATAGGTACTATATTCTTATATTCTACTTGGTTATGAGCCTTTTTTGATTCGAGATCTATATACTTTTTTATTCCACCCACTCTAGTCCATACTTTGGTACATATGGTGAAGGGACTTCTAGTTCATGTGGAATTGACTATTCCAGTTAGTGGTCAATCTTTCTTGTATGAAATTTGTAAATATTTTGAGTTGATACTAGGGAATAATTAATATTAGGTGGATTTACTATGTTTATGGATACATTCACACGGTATCATTCTAAACATTGATTTGTTTTATTTATTGTAGACTATCGTGTATTACTTTAGGAGGTGTTTTATATTCTATGACACTGATAGAGAGTAGGTTGTATTATTGGTCAGAGATACCCTCTATTGGGTCAGATGAAATTCAATTCCATGTCTTCTTGATGGTTAGGATAATGTCAAGTTTAGTGGAGGATCATTTGATGGTGTTTCCATGGGTTTTAGAAGAGTACCTCGATGTCTTTTCCGAAGTGGGTGTGACCCTAGACCTTCAATGAGAGATTGATTTTGAGATAGAGGTGTAACCAGGTATTGGTTTTATATCAATTTATTTATATATTAAGGAACCTTATGAATTGTGGGGGATGAATATTCATATTTATGATCTTCTATAGAGAGGATTCATTTGTAGTAGTATGTCTCTTTAGAGTTCCCCGGTTCAATTTGTGAATAAGGAAGATGAAAGTCTTTATTTGTGTATTGATTATTGTTTCATAAATCATGTGATGGGGAAGAAATATTATCTTCTCCCATGGATTGAAAAAAAAATTCAATCAAATGATGGGATTCAGTTGGTTTATGAAGATTTATTTTTGGTTAGGGTATCATCAGGCCTAAGTAAAAGATGATGATATCTAGAACACTACTTTCAGATGTCATTATAGGCATTATTAGTTCATTTTAATGTTTTCCAATATTATGGAAACTCCATATATTTTCACAGTACTAATGAATTTTGTGTTTTAGGAGTTTATGGATCTATTCTTGGTAATTTTTATCGATTACATCACTTTTATTTTTGTGTTTGGGGAGTACCTAGAGCTTCTGTGAGCTATTTTGGGAGTTTGTCAGTGTTTCCAGCTACTCATAATGTTGTTGAAGTGTGATTTTTGGGCATGTAGGGTCTTTTATATGGTAATTGTTTGTCATGGTGTGGAGTAATCATTGATCATTAGAATATTGAGGCAATTTTTTCTTAGTTGGACCCCAAGACTGTTGCATAGGTGCAGAGTTATCTTGTCCTTATTGGCTATTATAGGAGTTTTGTACCCAAATTATCTTGGATTGAGACTCCTATTAAATATCTAACTAGTAAGTAGCATGATTTTGTGTTGACCGATCAATGTCGTAATTTTGGGTATTTAAAGGAGAACTTGTTCAGTTATCTTGTACATCATTTTTCAAATAAGGGTTTCACATTTAGGGTTTATTGTGATGCTTTATGTCTTAGATTGGGTTGTGTTATGATATAGTATATATTGTGACCCTGGCCTTTTACATATAACATTACATGATTTTCAGCATAATTATACATCAGAGTACAAGACAAGGATTGTGAAGTCTAATGTCTTTGATGACTAGGTACATAAAACTAAAAACATGAAACTAAATATAACATATCTTTATTTATTCTTCATCTAGAGCTCCTAACTTCCTTTGAGCCCCTACATCTGCATAGGGTACCCTGGGTGTCACATGAACAAAGGGATGAGCCAAAAATTCCATCAAGGGAATCATCATCATACTATAAATTTATTCAAACAAAGAACGTTCAAAACACAGGAGTTATTGTCCCAGAGTACCTAAAAAGAAAAAAGGGGTTTAAGGGGGGTGAAAATAGTGCAGGGCGAGGTCATCCCCTCGAACCAAGTTGATTCCCTCCTCCTTCATGGTGGTAGTAGTGTGAAAACAGCAATGGGACGAACCAGGGAGTTCGATGGAGGCAAGGTAGTCCGCAACCTTATTCCACTCATACCAAGTGTGGACAACGTTCATATTGCTACTGATCATGTCCCTGCATTTCCTGGTGACGTAGTGGATGGACCATGGGATGCTTGATCTGTGGATGGCATTGTGGAGGATTAGGGAATCGGTTTCCACCTTTGATAAGGTGGTCCCCTCTTGGTGACATAAGGAGAGCCCCATCAGCATTGCCTTGGCCTCGGCCTGGAGAGAAGAACCTTGCCCCAGAGATGCAGAGAAGGCCATAATGACCAACCCATAAAAGTCTCGAACCACCCATCCTCCTCGGATCGACCCCATACTGCATGAACCGTCGAAGTTGAGTTTGAGCCCTCTGTTTGGAGGTAACCAGCGAACCCAGTTGCCTCTCATATTAATGCTACCTAAAATATCGGTATAGATACGAGTCTGGAGACGTTGAAGAGTGGGAGACTCCTTCTATTTGCGAGAAGAACTGAGCACATCCAGTAGGAGGATCTTGGTGCGAGTAATGATCTGCTAGCCAGAGGTGGGGTTTCCTTTGAACCGAGCCTTGTTCCATGCTTTCCAAATCGACCAAAAGCCTGCATGGAGAACCATCATGCATGTTGTCTGCTCTGTGCTATTCTCCTCCACACCATGAAACCATCAGTCCAGAAATGGCATGTCAGCCATGCGGAAGTCAGAAAAAGCTGTGAACTCACCGAAGTGCTGCCACACCGCCCTTTCCCAATCTCCTTCAAAAAACAGGTGACCTGCATTCTCCTCACGGTGGTCTGAGCAGCAGAGGCACCTTGAGGCCAATGGGATGCCATAGCGTTGGATATTTTCGTCAGTGGAAATGGCCTTGTGATGCAGGCACCATGTAATAAAGCTCTGTTTGAGTGGAGTGCCTTTGGACCATAAGATCTCATTCCACAGATCTCTCTGAGTGCGAGGGGCCATGGAGCATCGATAATCCCTGGAGGTGAAGGACCCCGTGGAAGAAAGAGAAAACATGCACCTGTCCAGATCGGAGTTGATCTCAATTAAGTTGAAGATATCGCACTGGTCCTCGTCCAAGACCGCTTCAACGAAGGCTGGATATGCACTCTCCTCCTTGAAGGTTATCAATGAGCACGGGCACCTGAGAAAGCTGAGGATAGTTCCGGCCCAATTGTGATTCTAGAAGAGGATGTCCCCCCTCCACAAAATCCATCTGGACTGGGATTCGAGAGAGGCAATGAGAGGGGAAATCACTGACCATAAAGGAGAGGTTTGGCTACCATCCCTGGCCTCGGGACCAACATGGGATTTATGCGTGGTAATTCCCCATAATGTACGTTGTTCCAGAACCTCCCAGGAAATCTTAGCATGCATGCACGGGAGAGTGTCTTCGAGCCGATGGGCATTGATGCCCCCTTCCCCGGCTAGTCTCACCACCTTGTCCCATGAAGCCCAGTGGTGCCTGCCCTCCGAACGAGGATCCCAGATAAAGCTGGTAAGAATATTTTCAATCCTGTTGATGATGCTCTTTAGGACTTTGATGGATGAAAGAGCATGGACAGGGGAGGCAAGAAGCACACTATTGATCAGCATTATCCGGCCCCCAAACGAGAGGAAAATGTTCTTTCAGTTGAGGAGCCGATCCATAATCCTGTTGGCAATGGCGTCGAAGTCACCTAAGCAGAGACGTTTTGGAGAGATTGATACACCGAGATACTCTATAGGAAAGGACCCTATGTGCATGTCCAAGCTTTGTTGAATGTCCTGGGTCCGAGAGGTGGTGCAGCTATTGGGTATATAGAAATTTCTCTTTGTCATGTTGATGACCTGCCCACTCTAGAGGCAATACTCCTAAAGCACCTTGTTGAAGCCACTGATGGACCGCCAGCTTCCATTCAAGAAGATGAACATATCTTCCACGAACATCTGATGAGACACAGAAGGGGCCCTCCTCCTTCGGCGATATGTCGTGATCTCTCCATTGTTGATGCCCCTGTACAGGTGCCTGCTGAGGACGTCCTACGAGAGGATGAAGAGGCTCGAGGATAGGGGATCTCCCTACCTCAGACCACAGGTAGACTTGAAAAACACATAATTTTCAACATAAATGAGACGGTTATCCAGGGGGAGCTGAAGTATATAAATAGGATGTCAATGTTCCACGTGGAGAACCCCATTTTTTCCAGCACCCTGTTCAGAAAACCCCACTCGACCCGGTCGAAGGCTTTACTCATGTCCAAATTGATACCCAAGTTGGAGTCGTGAGACTTAAATTCAAGGTCTTTGATCATCTCTTGAGCCAGTACAATGTCTCCTTGAATTGATCGCCCTTTCACGAAGTCGTGTTGTTCCAAGGACACCCACCGGGGAATATGGATGGCCACCCTTTCACTGATCAGGTCGGCCAAGATCTTGTAAGTAAAGTTGCAGAGGCCGATAGGATGGTAGTGGGATATAGAAGTGGGGTTCTTGATCTTGGGAAGAAAGATTATGGTCATGGTGCAAGCATCCCTGGGAAGGTAACCCCCCCCCCCCCCAAAGTAGTCTCGGATGGCTGAGATGATATCTGTTTTAACGGCATCCCATGACGCTCTGTAAAAAGAGCCCGGGAACCCATCTGGGCCTGGTGCGCTTTTGGGATTGAGCCTCATCATGGCATCCTGGATTTCTTTTTCTTCCGGGATGGATCTCATAGATTCATTGTACTGTGCCGATATCTGGTTGGGAATCACTTTGAAATATCCTCCTTCCTCTCCTAGATAGCCATTGGGAAGACAAGGGTTGGGACCGGCAAGGAGATCTTCCAGTGCGGCCAAGGCCATAGCTCCTGCGGTATCTCTATCATCGTTGTAAGTTCCATCATCAAGTAAAAATTTGGGACTCACCGTGCACTTCTGTTCCTTAATACAAGCATGAAAGAAACTTGTATTCCTATCTCCCTCCCTAAGCCATTTAATCCTCTACTCCTCCCTCGCCTTGCATTCCTGTTTAAGTAACATGTCCGCTAGAGTGCTCTTTTACTTGAAAGATCATCGAACACCATATCATCCCAGGCGGTCCACATCCTGCATGGCTATCGTGATGTCATCATTTGTGGAAGATTGATCTCTTGACCATGTTTGGAGCTTAGACTTGAGCCTTTGGATTTTGTTATGGATGACAATCCATGAGTGTCCTTGTGTGGGCTCCCCCCAGGTGGTGCTAACCAGGTCTTGGAACCCCGGTAGGCTATCCCAGTGGTGGAAATATCTGAAATTTGCCGGCTGGTCCTGGAGTTGGCTAGGCATCGATCAAGGAAAATCCATGAGCAATTCCTTCCTTTTTGATTGTTGCACCACGTGAACCTATCTCCCGAGAAGCCAAGATCGGAGAGCCCTTTCCCAGCCATGAACTGAACGAAATCCAAGCTCGCGTTCCTCTGGAATGGGCCTCGTCCTTTCCTCTCTTCTGTGTCCACGATCACATTGAAATCCCCCCCGATGATCCATGGATAGTTTCCCGGATCGAAGGAGTTAAGGTCATTCCACAGGGATCTCCTTTGAATCGTATTGCAGCTCCCATAGACGAAAGTGATGAAGAGAGTCATCCTGTCGTTCCCCACCCTTGTGGTAATATACTGGTCACTGGCTTGTACCAGATCCACGGTGAAGCTCCTGTGCCACATAACCCATATGTGATTATTGATAGGGTCGGCGTCCAAGCACCCTTGTAGGTTGATATTCCTGGAAAAGTCTGCAATTTTGGTTGGAGATTGTTTGTGCTTGAGAACTACTAAAATGGAGGCCTTATGCCTTCTGGTTTCTCTGGCGAGGAAATCCACCTTAGCCCGGGCTCTGATGCCATGGGCATTCCAAATGATTGACGGGATCATTTATCAAATAGAATCCTGGCACTGGCTCCATAATTCATGGCTTTGTCGAAGTGTGGAGAGGAGTATTCCTTAAGGTTCCTGGATCGGGATCGAGTACAAGCTCCAGCCGACTTGGGCGTCTGCGAGGCAACCGGAGAGAGGGTCACCCTAGATACATCAGAGGAGTGGCTCCTTGCATTAGAGGGGGACACAAGCGACCGCTCTGAGAGCCTGGGACTGTGCCATTTGGGTTCTTCCTTCAGGGGCCGTGACATGTTAGAGGCCAGCGGAACCGACTGCCTCCCCAAAAAGATGCCCTGAGGGCATACCGGGTCCGAGTCCGTCCTTCCCCTGTTGGCGGAATCCTGGTGGAGAGCGATGGTGAGCGTTAAGGCTAGAACCTCTGCATAGAGGACCGCTCTCAGGGAGCATGGGTGGGGTGGAGCCAGGGGGCTAAGAAGACTAACCAGCCTGCATGAGGGGAGCCCCTCTAGTAGGGATCCCTGGGATAACCATGACAAGATTATATTAGGGGTCAGGACTCCATCCAGATAGGGGGTTATGACTCTAGGCGGGGAGGCATCCAGGTTCAAGAAAGATAACGGAAGGCAGAGAAGATGATGGATCAGAGCCACCTCGGAACCTGGGGAGGGAGATAAAGGGGTCGTCACTGGCCTTGGAGAGAGGTCTGCAGCAGAGGGCGTCGCGGAAAGGCCACAGGAAGTAGGTTGAAGCGACCCAATCCTGGACTGGCGGTAAGATAGCGAGTGCCGGTGGAATCTACAAACCTGAATAGAGTGCCCCTGAAGTAAGTAGAAGGAGAAGTACCTGGGAAAGGTCGAGTATGAGATGGCCTAATCCCAAGCCAGCCCATCTTCCACCTGAAGGGAGAGTCGTTTCGGAATGGTTTGGGAGAGATCCATCTTGACACATAAATGAGTCGTCGACGCGTCCTCGCAACTAATAGTTCTGTCGTCAGCGCAGAGGAAACCCCCCCAGAGCATCTCCGATCACTTTGAGAAAAACCCCATTCAGGAAGGGGAGCGGCAACCCCAGAAGGTTGATCCAAACCGTGGCACGTGGAATTTCCTTGCCCTTTTGAACGTCCATGGACCAACGGGACAGGCTGCATCGCCAACAGCCAAAAGATCTTGGGGATTTGCACCACGCGGACACAAATTCCGCTTCCAAGGCTAGAAAGATGCATAAGGAATTCCTGTGAACCAGTGAGATTCGTTCCTGATGTTGGAGACCCCAAGAGGCGACAAAGCGCTGAAAGGAGGTGGGGGGGGTTTCTTGGAGCCGAAACGGGCTACGAGGGTCCATTTGAGGTGTGCCTCCATCGCCGAGAACGCCAACCCAGGGAAGACCAAGGATACGAAGGGACCTGAGCTTGAAGAAGACGAGCCCACCAGGCTTACCTCGGGGAAAGCGGAGATTCGAGGAGCCCCCGAGCGACCCGCGAAGTGCGTCTCTGAAGGATCTGGGCTTAAAAGCCATGAGAGGGGGCGACGCCAGAAGCTGGGGAGCACCAAGGGGCGCAGGAGTAGCTGAGGGAGGCTTGGCGCCTAAGGGCCATGGAGTCCAGGATAGGGAACCGAAGGATATCTCCTGAGGATCCGAGGCGAGTTGGGGTAGAGGGAGGGCGGAACGGCTGCACAAGCCAAGGCTAACTACCAAGACCGTCGCACATAACATCTCATCAGACTTAACTTTACCCAATTCATTGGAGTGCTATATGGTTTCACCCATATTAACTTTACATTAATATGTTTTCCACATCAATAATCATACATAATCAATCTTATATAAACATAATGGTTACCCATGGAAATAATTGGGTACCACAATCATGTCAAAAAGCATAAAAAATGGTCGTATCGTAAAAGAAAGGAATGAAAATATACATGGAAATTCGAAGGGTAAAATAAAAACTTATCATGGTAAGTGATGTCCAGTATAATTGACCACATTTAAGAAAATTATTCAGGAAGTTTTAGCATAAAAACATTTTTGAGCTGTTTTAAGGAAAATACTATAGAGCCTTTAAAATAGAAAAGGGAACAATATTTTATATAAAACCATAAGTGAACCAAGAATGTTTTCGTAATAAAAAGAATTATTTTTTAAAGAAAGTGTTATTTTAAAACATATGATATAGTGCATGTGAAATTGGGTAAAAATTTGGGAAGTTCCCTTAAAATGAGTTTTTTTATTGGGAAGTATCGAGGGGGGAATCACTTAAAAGCATGTATATCCCTGAAAGAGAATGAGGTATGGATATTGAAAAATTAGTTTAAATAATATAAACATCATGTAAAATTTGTACATAAAAATAAAAGACAACTTCATTTTTTTAAAAAGAAAGATAGAGAAACCAGAAGGAATAAAGGCAGTTTGAGTAGAATTCCTTACAGATTATCGGCATGGTATCGGGTGTAATTAAGAGGTTTTCATGAGAGAGAATGGGGTTTATCATAACTTATAAATCATGATGTTAGTATTTTGGAGGTTCTAAATCTACCCCATCATTAGTTATTACACATAAAATTTCATATCATAGAGGACATTCTTGAATAAAAGTGAAATAGAGAGAATCCCTGGCCTTAAGTCCAGTGGTGATCTTATCTTGATCTTAATGACATGAATAGTCAAATTAGGGTCATTAATTAATAATTACAAAACATATTATATATATATAATATTTATTATAATCTTTTTAAGTTCATTTATAACCATTTTTATTATTTATGAGGTTCAATTTCATTTTCCAGGTCCGTTTGCTTACTTGGTTTTAATGATCGGTTCAATTATATTCATGTTCGAATAAACATGAATGATGAAGGTGGTTGCCAAAAATTGAATTTATATATTATTTTTGAACATCTATAAGGTTACATGGTTGAAATTTTAATTTGGTTACTTGGAGTGAAGTCGAATCGTTATATAAAACTTTAGTGGCAACCTTTTGGGTTAATTGGTAGTTTTTTACCATAATGAACAAGTTTTATTTTATAAATCAAAAATATATCTAAAAAAGGATTAAAGAACCATATATGAGACATAATACATATATTATGGTCTTCTTAAACCTTTAAAATGTTTTCCTGACCAGAATTTAATGTGGAAATTGAAATTGAAAACTCATCATTCTTGAATATGGAAAATTAACACATCTCGGATGGTGTATTTACTACTAAAATAAAATAAGGATAAAGGATAGATGATAATAACTTATTCCATTATCATAAAAATATTACATTAAATGTAAGATATTGTAGTTTTCATAACATTTGGATGATTATAGGTAAGGATATCAAAGAAAACAAATGAACTTGAAAGAAAAATAAAATAATTGAAAAGAGGAATTTACATCTTGAATCAATATTATGTGAGCCTCTTAAGGGGATAGGATGTAGTATTTTTAAGAAACCAATGGATTTTGGACATGGGTAGGGATCTTGGGGAGAGATTTGGGTATAGTTAAGGGAAGGAACAAGTCTTGAGAAGAGTAAAGAGAAGTGGTAAGGAGGGCTGGTATTTATCATGGAGGAGAGGAGGGTTTTCATAATATTATAATAATTAGTTTATTATTTTTCCATAAGAAAAGAAATAGTGATGATTCCATGACCAAGAATGGTAATAAGTTCATGTGAGTTCAAAAAAATGGCAATTTACATCAGTCCTGACTCAAGCATGATGCAGAAATTCATTTATTTAGCATATTTTATAAATTATTTAATTTCATTATTCACCAAAAATTAAGTTTTTCTTATCGGACTCCAAACATCTTACTGATCAAAACCGTGTATGTCATATTTTAGAAATTAAAAATACATAAGTGAAAAAAAAATTAAAGGTCACATAGCACTTAGTAGTTCATTGTGTTGTAATTTTGTGTGATTATATAACATATTTATAAGAAAGGAATTTCCATAGAAAACATTGGGTCATTACATTCTTCCCCCCTTATGAAATTTTACCCTAAAAATTTACTTTTACATTCCAAGACATAAATAGTTTTGGGTACTTTTCCTTCATTGTCTCCTCCAGTTCCCATGTTTCCTCTTCTTACTTATGGTTTCGCCACAGTACCTCGACCAGGTGAGTAGTCTTGTTACGTAGAACTTTATCTCTATGATCCAAGATATTCATTGGTTTCTCCTCATAATAAAGTTCATTCTCTAACTGTAACACATTTTAAGAGATTACATGTAAAGGATTTGGTATGTACTTCCTTAATAGTGATACATGGAAGATATCGTGCGCTTTGGACATGGTAAGAAGAAGTACCAGTCGATAGGTCACAGCCCTGACATGATCAAGAATCTCAAAGGGGCCGATGTACCTAGAAATTAGCTTCCCTTTATTCCCAAATATCATTACCTTATTCCATAGAGATATGCATAGAAATACCATGTCTCTAACTTTGAACCCAAGGTCTTGTCGATGACTTTCTGGATAACTCTTTTGTCGACTTTGGGCTGCCTTGATGTGATGCTAAATGGATTTCACGTTCTCAACCATTTCGGATCCTAGCAGCTTATGCTCACCGACTTCATCCTAACATGCCAGTGTTATACACCTTTTCCCATAAAGGGCTTCATATAGTTCCATTTGGATGCTTGAGTGGAAACTATTTTTGTAGGAGAATTCGACCAGTGGAAGATGTTGGTCCCATCCTCCTTTGAAGTTTATAGAACACAATATCAACATATATTCCAGTGTCTAAATAGTCCACTCAGATTGGGTATCAATTTGAGGATGATAGGCCGTACTAAAGTTCAGTTCAATACTTAGATCATGTTGGAGACTTTTCTAGAACTTCAAGGTGAATCTCAGATCTCGATCGGATACTATAGAGAGTGGTACTCCATGTATTCTTACCAATTCTTTGTTATATATCCACAAAATTTGATCCAATGAGAATTCTTATCAAATTGAGATAAAGTGAGTTGTCTTTGTAAGATGATCCAAAATGACCCATATAGCATTTGTTTTCCTCTGGATATCCTTGGAAGTGCAGTGAAAAAGTCCATGGTGATGTTCTCCCACTTCAATGTTGGTATGTGTAGTAGTTTCATCATCCACTTAAAATTTTATCTTTCAGCCTTCACTTGTTTACATACCAGGAACTTTGATGTATACTCAGTAATATCCTTCTTTATATTATCTCACCAAAAGTTTTCTCAGAGATCTCGATACATCTTTGTGCTCCCAAGGTGAATAGAGAAGGTCGAGCTATGTGCGTCATTAAAAAGCTTATTTTTTATCTGTGGATCGTATGGTACACATAATCTTGATCCAAATCTTACAACTCCTTCCTCATCAATCATGAACATTTAGGATTTCCCATTTCTGATAGATTCCACCCTTTTTAGGATTTCCACATCTTTTCTTTGATCATCCTTTATTCTCTCCATGAGGTATTGTTGAGTAGTCATTTGAGAAAGGGTTGATTATGTTCCTCCTTTAATGATTTCCATATCAGTCCTCTAAAATATAAGAAGATCGAATCCTTTTCAATTCTCATCGTTGATAAAGATGCAGGATCCTTTCTACTTAGAGCATATTCCACCTTATTTTCCTTACAGGGATGGTAGTGGATTGAGCAGTCATAATCCTTGATGAGATCTATCCGTCTTTGTTGGTGAATATTAATCTATTTCTGTGTGAATATATATGTGTTACTCTTGTGATCAGTATATATCTCACACTTATCCCCATAGAGATAATTCCACCAGATTTTTAACGCAAAGATCATAGCCACCAACTCCATATCATGCATGGAATAGTTTTGCTCATGTATTTTCAGATACCATGAGGCGTATGCTATCACTTTATCATTTTTCATCAGCACACTACCTATGCCCTTATTTGAAGAATCATTGTACACCACAAATAATTCTCCACTTGTTTGGAGTGTGAGTACTGGCGCAATGATAATCCGATTTTTCAACTCATTAAAACAGTCTTCAAATTCATCAGTCCAGAAAAATTTTACTCCCTTCCATAACAACTTGGTCATTGGGTTATATAATCATGAAACGTTCATCAAAAATTGTCGATAATACCCATCTATACCCAAAAATATGCGAATCTCCATTAAAGATGTTGTCCTGGGCCACTCTTCAATCACCTTTGTCTTGGAAGGGTCCACAGATATCCCTTTGTTGGTGATAACATGCCCCAAGAATGATACTTCTTCCATACAGAACTCACATTTACTATACTTTGCATACAGATTATCCCTTTTCAAATTCTTTAACATAGTATTCAAATTCTCCTCATGTTCCTCCATGCTCTTAGAGTATATCATAACATCTTTAATAAAGACTACCACAAATTTTTCGAGGTAATATCTAAAGATTGTATTCATTAAATCCATGAAAATTTCTATAGAATTAGTGAGTATAAAGGGAATCACTAAGAACTCATATTTTCAATACCTCATTCAAAATTCAGTCTTGGGAATATATTCCTTCCTCACCTTTAATTGGTGATATCCTGACTAAAGGTCCACCTTAGATAAATAACTAGCCCCACGAATCTGATCAAACAAGTCATCTGTCCATGGAAGGGGATACTCGTTCTTTATTGTTATTTTATTGAGCTTATAATAATAAATTCAGAGGCACATTGAACCATCCTTCTTTTTGATTAAGAGGACTGGTGCACCCCATGGTGAAGCACTCGAGCATATAAAACCATTATCCAGATACTCCTGTAACTGATTCTTCAACTCTTCCATCTCTATGGTGTCTATTCTATATGGTGTCTTTGATATAGGTAGAGATCTAGGAATAAGTTAAATTGAGAACTCAACCTCTCAATTAGGAGGAAGACAATGAAAATCTTCGGGGAATACATCAGTGTAATCCCTCACAATGGGCATGTCTTCAAGCATAATTCACTCATTTGTCTCAATCATTTGAGATAGAAATTTTTTCTCATAAGGAATTAATATCCACAATTGAGACAATGGTTTTAAAGAAGATTCATCTTCCTCCTTACACTTGTAAAGAATTAGAGGATGCTTCGGGATGTGAATAGTGATCTCCCTTTCCTAACAGTTAATGTTGGATTTGTATAAAGATATCCAATCCATGCCCAAGATAACATCGAACTCCACTAAATAAAGTATGAAGATATGTTCTAGGAGGTTTAGTCCACAATTGTTAACCGAGGAGGAGTTATAAACCATTGATTCAATAATTTCCCCATTAATTATTCTCATAGATAACTTATCCTCCAAATTTTGAGGTGGAATTTGAATAGTTCTACTAAACTTGAAAGATATAAAAGAATACATAGAACCAGAATCAAATAGTACATTTGATATTCTTGAATGAATAACTAGCTTCCCTGTCACCACATAATTTTCTGAATCCACCTCAGCAGTAGTGATAGAATAAGACCTTCCTTGTTTCCTTGGAGGTTGTTGTTGATTTTATCTAACAACCCTTGTCATAGGGAAATTGTTTTCGTAATTCCCATTCTCCTTGTATTTGTAACACTGCACTATAGGATGAGTATTGATCTGAACCTTCCTTTATTCTTATACATTAACAAGATTATTCAAATCATGTTTTTAGTTTTTATCCATATGCCCCAACTTTCCACATTTAAAGAAATTTATGGTTCCCTTTAGATAGCTCCCTAGATTCTTATTCCCACAAATTTTACAAGTGGTATATTCATGATTCTTTCCATAATGTTATTTTTTGTTGATCCACCCATGTTGTTCTCCATTTTCCACTTCTTATCATCAGGCCCATGAGACCACTAAGAGTCTCCAGTCATTATTTCAACCTTGAGGACACAATAGACAATCTCATCATAACTTTCTAAGTCTCAAATCACCAACACTTTTTATAGACTTGAATTTAGTATACTAAATAAGTGATCCACATTGATTTCGGTGTTCATGAAAAAGCCATAGTCATACCTTGAAAGCCTTGTAAAGTTTTCTTTATACACCTTGATTGACTCATCTTCCTTTTACATGAGTCTGAGGAACTCTCTTTCCATATTGATATGGAGGGTTTGAGGTAAATATTTATTAAAAAACATCCTCTTGAATTCCTCCCAGTCCATGGAATCAATTTCCTCTTGGGAATTTGTATTATTGATCAGTTTTCACCATTGATCATCTTCCCCATCAAAACGATAGACCACCAGTACAACTTTCTATTCTTTCGATTATTGGAGTATGGAGAATATATTTTCAATGGAGTTAATCCACTGTTCTGTGAGGAGGGGATCATGAGATCTGTTGAACATGGGAGGACTTTGACACATGAATGATTCAACAGTAACTTGAATTTTCCTTAGAGGAGGAGGTTGTTCTACATGATTCAAGTTATTATTAATAACTTGAGCCATCTGATCAAGTATTTTCATAGAGTTTTGAGCACCCATTCCCATAATATTAGGCATGTCATTAGAGTAATCTTCATGTTTCCAATCACATTGGTTTTTGGAATGTGTTCTTCTATTTCCTTCCATTAACTAAGAAAAAGAACGTACAATTAGAGTAGTTGAATACTTAGCTATTGAGCATAAAAAAGAAACTTTGAACATAAAGGATGAACTTGTAAAGGATAATTATATCCTAAATTTTGATTCCTTAAGTTTAAATCTAGGTTATCCTTGATCTATTTCTTAAATTATATTCTTATGGACTTTTTTTATTCCCTTAATAATGGTTTTCACTAAGCTCATGAATTTAGCAAAGCATATCCCCTGGGAGTGTCAACCCAAGAGTGCAGAAAGGCTCGTTGTCGTGTTCCAGGATACCCCAGGTTAGGCCCAAAACTCCTTGTCGAAGTTTTCACTCCTAGGTACATTTGTGCCATAGAAAACTCTACCTGTTTGTATCCAGATAGGTATGTATTTTCTTGATAAACCACTTACTCTATACTTACCAAAATTTAGAGATGTTTTATTATACTTAGTCTCATCCTTAAGGTTCTCACTGATGTTCTCTATTCCTAATCTCAAAAAATAACGAGACCATCCTATGATACCAACTATATCGACTCTATCCTTTTACATATAACATTACATGATTTTAAGCATAATTATACATTAGAGTACAATCCAAATATCGTGAATTCTAGTGTCTTTGAATACTAGGTACATAAAACTAAAAACATTGAACTAAATATAACATATCTTTATTTAGTTTTCATAAGGAGATCCTAATATCCTTTGAGCCCTTAAATCTGCATAGGGTACCCTGGGGAACACATGAACAAAGGGATGAGCTAAAAGGCCCAGTAAGGGAATAAACATAAGAATAAAACTTTGGAACATGGGTTATAAGGCATAACATGATGACATAAAAAGGAATGTAACATATGGAATCATAATATATAAACATGAAGTCATATAAACATGGATTCATAATAATGTGGCAGCAACATAAAACTTGACTTAAGTATTATTCAAGTCTAACTTCCAAGATGTTTTCATATAGTAGCACAATCAGAGGTTAACCACCAAGATCGTCGCACATAACATCTCATGAGACTTAACTTTAACCAATTCATTGGAGTGATATCTGGGTGCACCCATCATAACTTTTCATGAATATTTTTTCCACATAAATAATCATACATAATCAATCTTACATAAACATAATGGTTATCCATGGAAAGAATTGGGTACCACAATCATGTCATAAAGCATAAAAAATGGTCATATCATAAAAGTTTCCACAAAATAAAGGAACTAAAATATACATGGACATTCATAAGGTAAAATATAAATGTATAATGGTAAGATATTTCAAATCTATGTGACCACATTTAAGAAAAGTATTCAAGAAGTTTTATCATAAAAACATTTTTGAGCTATTTTAAGGAAAATACTATAGTGCCATTAAAATAGAAAAGGGAACAATATTTTATATAAAACCAGAATTGAACCAAAAAGGTTTTCATAATAAAAATACTGATTTTATAAAGACAATGGTGTCTTAAAACAGATAATATAGTTCACTTGAAATTGGGTAAAAATTTGGGAAGTTCCCTTAAAATGAGTTTTCTTATTGGGAAGTATCGAGGAGGGAATCACTTAAAAGAATGTATATCCCTGAAAGAGAATGAGGGATGGATATTGAAACATGATTTTGGAGCATATAAACAGAATTTATAATTTTTACATAAAAATAAATATAACTTTATTTGGGAAAAAAGAAAGATAGAGAAACCCTAATGAAAAAAGGTGGTTCGGGTAGAATTACTTACGAATTATCGGCGTTGTAAATCAGGTGTACTTAAAAGAGATTCATGAGAGAAAATAGGGTTTCTCATTACTTATAAATAATGTTGGAATCATGGGCAATGTGTGAAATCATACCCCATAATTATTTATTACACATAAAATGGCATAGCATAGAGGACATTCTTGAATAAAAGTGAAATATAGAGGATCCCCTACCTTAAGTCTGGTGGTGAGCTTTTCTTGATCTTAATGACCTGAATAGTCAAATTATGTTTATTAATTAATAATTACATAACCTATTATATAAATAATATTTAGTATAATCTTTTTAAGTTCATTTATAACCATTTTTATTGGTTATGAGGTTCAATTTCATTGTCCAGGTCTATTTTCTTACTTGGTTTTAATGATAGGTTCGCTTATATTCATGTTTGGATAAACATGAATGATGAATGTGGTTGTCCATAATTGAAGTAATATTTTATTTTTTAACATCCATAGGGTTACATGGTTGAAATTTTAATTTGGTTACTTGGAGTGAAGTCGAATCATTATATAAAACTTTAGTGACAACCTTTTGGGTTAATTGGTGGTTTTTGACCATAATGAACACATTTTGTTTTATAAATCAAAAAAATGTGTAAAAAAGGATTAAATAACCATATATGATACATAATACATATATTATGGTCTGTTTCAACTATGAAAATGGTTTTATGACCATAATTAGAGACTGTAATGAAAATTGAAAACCCATCGTCCTTGAATGAGGTAAATTAACACATCTCGGATGGTGTCTTTACTACTAAAATAAAAAAAGGGTAAAGGATAGATGATAATATCTTATTACATTATCATAAAAAAAATTAAATTACATGTAAGGTATTGTATTTTTAATAACATTTGAATGAGGAGAGGTAAGGATAGAAAATAAAACAAATGAACTTGAAAGAAAAATAAAAGAATTGAAAAGAGGATTTTACTTCTTGAATAAATCTTCCTTGAGAGCCTATTAAGGGCAAAAGATTTTGTCTTTTTAGGATACAAAGTGTTTTTTGACGTGGTTAGGGTTCTTGGGGAGAGATTTGGGCATAATTTAGTGAATTCACAAGGCTTGAGATGAGTGAAGAGAAGAGGTAAGGAGGGGTGGTGTTTATAGTGGAGGAGAGGAGGGTTTTCATAATATTATAATAATTAGTTTATTATTTTTTCCATAAAACAAGAAATAGTGATGATTCCATGACTAATAATAGTAATAAATTCATGTGAGTTCAAACCAATGGCCATTTATATCATCTAAGACTCAATCATGATCCATAAAATTCATTTATATATAATATTTTGTAAATTATTGAATTTCAATATTCATCAAAAATTAAGTTTTTTTTATCGGACTCCAAACATCTTACTGATTGCAACCGTGTATGTCATATTTTCAAAATTCAAAACATAGAAGTGAGAAGATTATTTTTAAAGGTCACAAATAACTTATTAGTTCATTGCGTTATAATTTTACGTCATTATATGACATATTTATAAGAAAGGAATTTTTATAGAAAAACATTGGTTCGTTATAGTATAGGGAAGTTATCTCTTATGGATCTTGGAATCTTCATCCTCATGGATGTAATTATGCCACCCATGACCATGATCTCGTTGTGTTTTTTTTTCTCTAAAGTTTTGGTAGAATTACCTCATCAGGGAGTGTGTTTTGGTCTTAACATATCACAATATCTTTAGGTATATCTTATCCCAGAATAATTTAAATTTGTGACAGATGTAGTGGATAGAATTATTACAAGATTATGAAAAAAAATATTTTCTATACACTAGGGTAAGGGAATTTTTTTGGTTGATTCTTTGAGTGGGAATTCCTGAGGTGATGTTGTGCATGAATATGGTGATTTTTTGAGGGTTCTAAATAATATTTCCAATATGCACCTTGATATGGGATAATTTTATAGTAGAAGTTGTCTTTATCAGATGACGGTGTGGTCATATTTTCTATAGTAGGTGTATCCTAAGCTAGGGAATTATGAGGTGGAGGTTTGGAAAGACTTGGTTGTTTATAGCGATACCCTTGGGTGATGGTATGAGGGTGGTTGGCATTATGTGTTTTTTCAAGAGAGAATTTTCATTTATTTGGTGATGTATGATGTGTTACTCATTAATTGAGAGTTCAGTTTTCGTGGTCTGGAATAAAGATATTAGTTGTAGATTTATTCTTTCAATGTTTGGTTTTCCAAAGGGTGAAGTATGAGTATTGTGTTCTAAGTGGTTTACTTCAGGATATTGATGTTCCCCATTGGAAGTGGGGGTACATATCAATGGACTTCATTATCAGTTAGCCTCAAGATTAGGGAAGTTGGGATTCTATATGGATGATTGTGGACCTCCTGACAATGTTATCTCACTTATTAGTAATAAAGGATTCAATTTCAAGAGAGGTTATGTCAAGGTGATATCTTTAGTATGTGGCAACGCTTCATGGATTTACAAATATGATTATCCCTAATCATCATCTCTATTTTACCTCCAAGGTTTTGATAGGTGTCTAGTATTCTTTTGGATCTCATTTAGGACATATAATTACTTTCCAGCCATATAAAAACAATAAAACATAGAATACTATCTAGACTTTATAGGATATATTTCATGTATGAATTCTAGATTTTATAAGTTTTTGGGTGAGGCACCTACCTTTGGTGGAGTCTTCTTATAATGGTGGTTATCACTCTACCATTGGAATGGATCCATTTGAATCATTTTATTTCCATCCTTATATATCTCTGATATGTTGGACTAAGGTTTGATAGTAAGTTATTCATGGATTGAAATTGGTCTAGAGAACAATAAAGAAGTTATAACTGATTAGTGATTGAATGAATGTAGTATAGGATCTTCATAAGTCCTATGATTATAATAGGATGAGGCTGTTGGAGTTTGATGTTAGAGACCATGTGTTCCTAAAGGTATCTCCCCATCATGGGTAGTGGAGGTTATTTAATGGGATTAATATTTCTCCCTATTTTTTGGGACTTTTCAAGGAGTCTTCGCATGTTGGGATTATTGCGTATCTAATAGAACTAATCCAAAATATGATTCATGTTTATGAAATGTTCCTTGTTTCATAGATTAATTGGTATATTCAATATTATTCACATGTCATAAACTAGGGTGAGATAATATTTAAAGATGATGAGACCTTTGAGGGGAGACCTATTGAGATCTATGACCATCGGAAGGAGGTGTTGTGTGGGCATGTTATTACATTGGCTTGTGTCCTATAGAGGCATGATGGATTGAAGGATATCACTTAGGAGTGTGATATGTTGATGTGTTCTCAATATCCAAAGTTTTTTATGTTTAATTTTTTCCTTTTTCTTACTGTATTATACTTTTTCTTATTTTATGAGAAGGTGGATGATATTATGTGTTTATGTGCTCTTGTATCATGGTGTATTGGTTGTGTTCATGATGTACTTAGATCCTTGAGAGGTATCTCACATGGTGGTTGTTCTAATCCATCATTCTATTTCCTTATAAAGTTTTGGTATTAATTCATTAGGGATAGAATCTTTTAATAGTTATCTAATGTTAGGTCACAGTTTTCCAAAACCCATCACTTTGTGATTTCTTGGGGTTTAGGTGTGTTAAGAAGGAGAATCAGGGAGTTAAAGAGGTTATAATTGAGTTTTTTCTTTCATCTCAAAGGACACCATTGTATTATGGTTAGCATGGTTCTGGTCATAGTGATCTCATTTTGAGTTTTACTATGGGAAATACTATTTTGGTGTTGTTCATTTTGATGCCTTAGGTGTGGTGGGTCGGTTGTAAGGTTCTTGGTGTACCACATAAAGTGAAACAACCTAGGTGTCCATTTTAAAATTCATTTTTCTTGAGAAGCTTCCATGTGGTAAATGTAGAAGGGATCCACACCATAGTTGAGTATGTGGTTCCACTGAAGATCTTGAGTGTTTCCTTGAGGGAAACAGGGAGTACTAAAATACCTAAGGTGTGAGCATTTTGATGGTGAGTTTAGGAGATACCAAGTTTAATGGGGAAAGGAAATAGAAATTAATGTCTTCTCACACTTTATTCTTGGGCATGGTGAACTAAAATGAAAAGAGTTTTTCCCTTGTGTCATGGAGGGTGGTTATGGTGGTTTGATTGAGGGATAAAATGTAGTCTTTCACACCATGGTGAAAGGAAGTTAGGTAGTCAAAGGTGTTTAATATGGTTTTCAGAACATGAAAATATTAAGGGGTTAAGTCATTTAAAATGAATATAACCTAGGATCTCCTTTGATTGAGGGGAAATATAATCATAGTGTAGGTCACCATGTTGTGGTGGAAGCTATTCAGTATTCCTTTGTAAATAAAGTTATTGGGATTCCTTGGTTTTATTTTTAGTCACTTATTTCAAACCTTAGTTTGCCTCAAGTCTCTTATATCCCTCTCCAATTATTTCTCTTTAGTGTATCAACACCTTGGATCATCTTATTGAAGTCTCGTGATTCTAGGTTCTCAATTCTTCTCTTCTCCTCATATTCCTTTATTTATTTCTTCTAAAGGTTTATGTGGTGTGGTTTCTTCAGTTTTAGGTTGAGAATCAAGAATGACATAATGGTGGTTTTTTGTGTATTATGTTCCAAAGTTGTTTCATTTTAGTTTTATGGTAGTAGATCCTTATTATTCCATTCTAGATCATAGAATGTTTAAAGTTCCATCTCAAGGTAGAGTATTCATTAAATCTATTTTTTATATGAAAGTGTGGGACTATCAAGATTTAGTTTCTTTGGATAGTAATGAAATTGACCTAAATGAAGATAATAACCAAATTTAAGAATGAACAGAAAAGGTATAATATGATCTCATGTGTTTATGACTATTATTATTTTATAGATTATATTGTGGTTATTTGGTATGATTATTGTTTCTTTTTATCATGTTGATGTGCTTGAAATTGGTTAAACAACATAAATCTGGTAAAGATGAATTGATAATGAAATATTCATATGAATTGATTATCATTCTTCCTTGAAAATTATTTTATATTAAATTATTTATTGAATCATGTTTAGGGATGATTATATATATGTTGTTATCTATTTATCATAGGTTTCTTGTTGCTGAAAAAAATGCATAATGAATTGGTTAATTCAAGATGGTAATATCAAAAATTCTAGGGTTAAATATTTGGGGATGAGAAATACCATCTTTAAATATTAAAGGTTTTCATGCCTTAGAGTTATGTCCTTGGTTTACCCTTTAATTTGTGTACTAAAAATACCTTTTTTTCTTTGTATGTGCTCTAGGATGGTATATCCTTTATGTGTCTGATATAAAGGGTTTTCTATGGTTGGTATAGATGGAAAAAGTTTAGAGTTTGTCTTTCTTGTTTTATATTATTGAGATGAGTTTAATATTGGATGGTAGAGGTTGAGAGTTGGGATTTAATATTTATCAGTTTTTTTATGATGGGTTGTTGTGTTGGTTGACTGGTTTGGGTTGAGATCTAGGATTGACCAATTTTCTTGATGTTTTCATTGGATAGTGGGTTTCTTGATGGTTATTATTGTGATTTGCAACTATCTGTTATAGTTGTATTGTGCATCATGAGACCATTTTCATTATAGTATCTTAGGATGAGTCCTATAATACCAAGAATTTATGTAATGGTAAATTAATTAATAATGAGTTCATGGGATGGGTGTTCATATTATTAATTTTGGATAATGGAAACCATTTTATGGCTGAAATGAGTTCTCTAAGAGAATGGGACCAAAATCTATAATTGAAAAGTGATTTTATACAAGCATGATGGTCTTGTAATTAAATGAATTTACTAAACCAAAACTTTTAATGGGTTTTAAAGAATTAATAAGTAATTTCTAATTACTAAGTGAATATATTTGATGATATTTGACCTTGATGCTTGTGGATTACATGAAATCTAGTTTCTTAGGAATTAGTAGTGGAATCTATGTGCCATGTGGGGTGGTAACTGTAGTGGAGTCTAAGGCTAGTTATTTTCCCTTAGTATTTTTGTATGAGATATGTTATTATATTTTCTTATTTTATATTCTCCACCAATCATGCTGGATGGGCAGTCGATGCCCAAATTTTTTAGTTATGGGTGCTTTCCTCAACATTCATGTTAGTGAGGGAACGGATGGTTGAATTCTCCTTCTTCCCCACCCTCCCTTTATATATAGCATGATGTGTATTAATATTAGGACTGTAGTAGATTAAGGTATAGGGAAAATGTCTACATAAGTTGTGATGGATCTTGGTTTTAATATAAATGTATGTACGGGATAGGGTTACTTGGGGTTGTAACACATACTTGTATCTAGTTGTGGTTATTACAGTTTCCCATGGGTGTACATGCATGGGTTATAGTGTCTTTAGGTATAATGAAATATACATGGGTTATAATGAATTTTGGACTTATTATTGGTTTTTGATGAGATGGTTATGATTAGATGATGACATGGATATATGTATTGATGCTAACACAAGATGTTGGGCCTTGCATGAGACTGGATTATGTAGGGTAGAGGCCCCACTCACATTAGGGATAACTTATAGAAGGTATTAGAGCATATGATTCTTGGAATTGAGGTGTGATAGAAACAAACCAATGGGGAAGTGGATATTGGGTACCTTTATTAAATATAAGTTTTGATATGAATATGCTACATGCATGCATCACTTGGTGAATCATCCATAGTGAACATGGGGTATAGTTTTACCAATTTAGGTTATGAGTTTGTTTCATTATTTATTCACTGGTATTTGATATGATTATTTCACATTTTTATGAGAGGTTCTGAGGATAATCCTACTGAGTATACCTATATTCTCACCCTATATATATATATAAACTTTTTTTCAGGTCCACATAAATTGGTTGGTGATCAAACTAGAAGATACTAGCTCATGGAATTGTTAGTAATTGTTGGATTTTATTAGTTGATTCATAATATTTATTTTAGTATTTTCAATTAATTTCAGTTTTGTATGAAATTTCACTCATGTAGTGGGATTTCTTATTTATATATGATTTAGAGTTGATTGGTGTATATAGTCTTATCTCTTGTCCTTAATTTATATAAACAGGGTAATTTATCCCATGTATTCATTTTATATCCTCAGTTCTAATCACTAACATATGGCCTATTGGAGTCATTATTCAAGGGGTATGAAACATATCTTTCATAAAGTGTTATTTCTATTAATTAAATAGCCATTCACGTTATATTTTTGTATATTAGTGTTCATTGAATGTTTTGTGTTTTTTATCCATAAGAAAAGACATGTTGCTAGTTATGCTCCATCCATGGTGACATGTAAGAAAACTTTAAATAAATATTAGTGATATAACTTTTATTATTTTAATACTTATATAATATAATATATTTTTATTATATTTTACACGTATCATTTTAAAATAGGGAATCAGTACATTATAACCAATCAATATGAAAGAGGAAAAAAAGATCAAATATCTATGCACAATGATGACTTCATTTATAAGTACTATAATTTAGAAGATACTTAAAATGTTATTTTCAATTGGTAACTTATTTTAAAAAATCCATCATCAATAAGGAGTAATCAAATGTGGATATTATGTTTTGATAAATATATATGAAATAATTACAACTATAATAGTTACAAAATTCGATAAGTTTAGATGTTAATATAATATTTACTTTTATTTATCTTATAATTATATTGAGAATAAATTTTTAATATTTTTCTTTTAATTTATATCTTTTTGATGACCCTTTCTCATATAATGAAAATGATCTAAATCG